>OX465295.1:173591901-174037840 GCA_949987735.1 Leucophora obtusa | reverse complement strand
ACTGCCGAAAAAAAAATACCAAAGTTATATGCAAAAATGTGTGTTAACATTTTTATGATCTCACTCCTTATTATTATGTTCCACAAAATTTTATTGAAATTAAAAAAACTTTTTTTGAATTTTCTGGTATTGAACCCGGCCATTCAGGTTAATAGTTCACACTCTTACCCATTGCACCACAATTACTTTTAATTTTCTTAGCCATATTTACTGTTATACATATGAATATTTTATTTTAATTAAAAAAAACATTCATTTTTGTCTTTTCCGGGATTCGAACTCGGAAATCCGGCGTACTAGGGCAACTCTCTAGCGACTACACCACAAACACTTGTTAATTTTGAAGTCTAATTTTGAATTTATATGTTTTTCTTGGAAAACAAATAAGTAAAAAATTCATTTACCAATACCAATCAATAGTTGTGTGTGTTATCAATACAATCCACAATTCGGTTGGTTATACAGAAACTCGATGTTAAGGTCATTTTTGATTAGGATAACCGTATTTGTAGTTACAACTTTCGAATATTGAAATTTTTTTAATAACAGTTATAGATAACACCAATTTTCTTGTATATTCACTAAATAAATGGCTGCTTCTACTGCATAGAATTACTAAACTGATACTAATTTTAAAATTGATTGGAGATATGCATAACTTGTTAAAAGGATGGTTTTTCTGTTAATTTTCCCTATTTTTAATAACTAGTAAAATATTTTTGGTGTAGTATTCAATTATAGGTAACTCCAAATAAAATAACGTCCTGGCAAATTTATTTTAATCGTTTTGATCGAATTCCAACCAATCTTTTTCCTGGGTATATATTAGGCCGGGTCGATTTGTGGGGAGGCATGGCTCAGGGAAAATCGTATTCTAGGGATCAAAATAAGAAACTTTGCCAAAGGAACCATACCTCTAAAACGAATTCTACTACCCCCCAACTGTTGACTTTTGTCCCGTAGGGTCAAGTTTTGAAAAATCACACTTTGACCCATTTAGAGTGCCCCAATCGAGTCCAAATGTATGACCAACCCCCACTAACTTTGGAGGGCCGATCCACCCATGCCAGTGGCACAACCCCTGGAACTCCCCTGGGGGGTTCCCCATACAAACATTTTAAAAAATCACCATTTTTGGCACTTTATTTTATTATTTTTTATTTATTTTATTTATTTTTATTATTTTATTTATTTTTTCTCCTTAGAAATTTATTTAGTCAGAACATATGTAAATGAAAAAATTAATTTAACTTAGTAATAGAAAAGAAAAAATAAAAAATTACTGTTTGAAGTCTTTTTTGCTTTCAAGTCTGGGCAATTTCGCACGGCTCTCTAATGTCGTCGCCATAACAGCCTCTACATTTTCCGGTATAACTCGTTTGGAAACGCTAGCTAGCAATTGAACGTGTCGTTCTGTTCCTTGTATGTGTGATGGAATTTTTGGATCATTAAACGGTGGATCATCTTGATTTAAATATTCTTTCAAAGTATCGTATGGAATGCTTCGCGTGAATGGTGGTTCAAATACGTCATTTATGTCATTCATATTGATCATTTCCGTGTAACTTGTGCAATAAAAGTTTATATCTGGTTTTTTATAAGCTCTAAGTCCCGTTGGGTCGTCAATATCGGTTCGATAGCGTAGAATTATCTTGATAGCACAGTCGCGCTTTTCTTTGCTATCATCAAACAACATTGATAACAAGATATTTTCCGAATGCGCATAATATGAATTATCTGTAATTACTTTATTGACAATTTTGCGTAAACGAGGTTCTAGAAATCTTGACCAACTAATGAATTTGAAAAATAATCTACTACCGTACACGACAGAGCTGTAATACTTGATATTGAAGTACATTGGCACATAACATGTAATTATAAATTCAACCAGTATTCTTAAATTTGCATCTGGATTTTCCGTTGTCACATATAATCGTAATAGTCTAGCGGCCTTGGTGAGCCACCGAGAATGTACAATTTTCCCTGGTTTGATGTTTGCCAGATCCACTGAAACCACGCCGCTAGAAATTGCATGGGCCATGTCGTATAAGTACTTGGAATCGGTGGAAAATTCAATTTTTTCTGGAGCAGGGGGCATATTTTTCAACTCAATTTTCTGAAAGCCGTCCACCACCTGAAAATATATAAAAATAAAACAATTAAAAACGGTTGACAATTATAATAAATGAGTGATAGCAATAACTTACCGGAAGAGTTTCACAAGTTTCGATTTGACGGCTCAATTTTCCGGTTGCCGATCTTGGTCCAGTGCTGGTTGATTTATCCAAAGCTTCAAACAAATGCCGAAACGGAAGTTCGTTGAAGTGTAGAAGGCAAACGAACCAATGCAATGGTCTTTTTAACAGCAATTCGAATCGTCGTATAATTCCACCATTTGGGCCAGTGTTTGTTGGCTCACCGTCAGTGCATATGCCAATTAATGCATCTAGTGATATATTTTTATCGTTGAAAAAATCATTTAATTTGGTTGTTTTGTATTCAGCGGTTTCATGTTCCAGTCTTACGTAACCAATCAATTCAGAATTCGGTTCTCTCAAAATAACAAGACGAGGTTCTTTTACCATTCTAGTATGATACTTCTCATCAATTGTATCTCTCGTTAAAGTATCATCTTTTCTGCCATCGAATGAAAATGCTAACAAATTGGTATCATCTAACCGTTTGCGAAGCACTTCTTGTCTGCATTTCTCTTTTTCTCGGCGAACTTTCGATTTATCCATGATGAGAGGTTTGCCATGGATATCTTTCATTTTAAAATCTTGGAAAAGAGCTGTTCCCATTGCTGATGCTACTCTATCAGGCACGCCAAATCTGTCACATACCAAGGCAAAGTTAAAACAATCGTATCTCTGTGTGTATTGTGAACTTGTGCTTATATCCAAATCTTTTTGAACCGGTGGCGGTGCGTATGTTGAATCATCGGGATTTTGGTATGTTGGCATTGATGACATAGACGTTGCTCCTTGCTCTTCAATTTCCATCGCAAATCCATCCATTGTTAGACTTCTCTGATTATGTTGATCGTGCATAAACTCTTTGAGGCGTTCGGGAACCAAACCGCATGCACATGGAGCTGCCTTCAAATCGCATTTACATGTTCCAATGAAAAAAATTGTTTCCAGAGATTTTACATACTCTGTAAATTGTTGGGGTTTGTTTCTTTTCTTGATTTGTTCTTGATATTTGTCAAGCAATCTATTCAATTTATTACATACACTTTTTTCAGCATTATTTCCATACCAAGTTTTTCCCAAATTCCAATCAACTTATCTTGTACTTGAATAGTGAATGCTTTATAGGACAACTTTTTTTTTCGCTCAAGTAAAAATAATATCTCAAGATATCCAGATGGGTTGGTAAATTAAGATCAGTCAAATCAGTAGACACACCAAAAACAGTAACATCATGCCTGGGTATATGACTCATTGGGTTTTCGATAGTTGTTGATGTTGTTATTGCTTCATCTTGCGGTGTAGAGGATGGTGGATTCATTGTAAACTTCTTGATTTGGAATGATTTTTTTTTAAATATTTTTTTATCTCAAATTAGCACTTCACACTTCGAGTTCTTCACAACGACTTAATGCCTTCACAAAAACTGTTGCGTTATATATGGTCTAGGAGACGAGGTAATAAGAATGAAATGGTAATTTCAACTCTACCTGTAACCGATTTTGTTGTCAAAACTGCCCATAAAGTACTTACATGTAAATTAAACGTTAATCTGACTACAAATTCTGTTAAGCAAGTGCGCCTTTTATTACTTCTGGAAAATCCTTTATTATAATTTTATGCTCAATTCTACCTGTAACCGATTTTGTTGTCAAAACTGCCCATAAAGTACTTACATGTAAATTAAACGTTAATCTGACCACAAATTCTGTTAAGCAAGTGCGCCTTTTATTACTTCTGGAAAATCCTTTATGATAATTTTATGCTCAATTCTACCTGTAACCGATTTAGCTTAAGTAAGTTTACGACATGCAGCTGTGTCTTGTGGTGGCTTAAAAAACCCACACAACCTATTTTACGACCTGCAACAGAACGACACGTTCAATTTCTAGCTAGCGTTTCCAAACGAGTTATACCGGAAAATGTAGAGGCTGTTATGGTGACGACATTAGAGAGCCGTGCGAAATTGCCCAGACTTGAAAGCAAAAAAGACTTCAAACAGTAATTTTTTTTATTTTCTTTTCTATTACTAAGTTAAATTAATTTTTTCATTTACATATGTTCTGACTAAATAAATTTCTAAAGAGAAAAAATAAATAAAATAATAAAAATAAATAAAATAAATAAAAAATAATAAAATAAAGTGCCAAAAATGGTGATTTTTTAAAATGTTTGTATGGGGAACCCCCCAGGGGAGTTCCAGGGGGTGTGCCACTGGCATGGGTGGATCAGCCCTCCAAAGTTAGTGGGGGTCGGTCATACATTTGGACTCGATTGGGGCACTCTAAATGGGTCAAAGTTGGATTTTTCAAAACTTGACCCTACGGGACAAATGTCAGCAGTTGAGGGGTAGTAGAATTCGTTTTAGAGGTATGGTTCCTTCGGCAAAGTTTCTTATTTTGATCCCTAGAATACGATTTTCACTGAGCCATGGGCGATTATTAAATCGACCCGCCCTAATATACATATATGTTACTATTGGTATAAATAAGACAAGAAGTGCAACTGCCCAGAAAAATTTTCTGTTCCAAAGAATCGGTTGTAGAATAGCTTCTTTTCATTTACAACCCCTTCTATTGTTGATTCTAACACCAATTATTTTTGTTTGAAATTGTCCCAAAAGCAACCCCTTCTATAGCTCCAAAGTGGAACCGGTTGCCCCAGAATCAGTTCTGGAACTGATTCTACGTCAATCACAGATTCCATATAGGATCCCAGCAACTGGTTCCGGAACCAGTTCCATGGAATCGGTTGGAGTGGAACCTGTTGTAGAATAGCTGTGGTTGCCTACCGATTGTTAAAAATTTTCCTGGGTGATATTGTATCCCCGTGAAAAAAAATTTATTCGGTAGCATATCATTTTTTATTTGGCATCATACTAATTACCCGAGTAAAAAAAATTGATCTCGCGCAATATCTAATCATATCCAATTTGATATTGTTTAAGATCTGCTGTAATATCTAGGTAATCCAATTAGATCTCAAAATTGGGTGTATCCAATCATATCGTATTAGATCCCATTGTATATATAGGGATAAACTGAGATCAAGTTATATCTCAAAATTGGGAGGTCCAATGATATCTTTGGGGATAAATGTAGATCTAATTTGATCCGAAAAATGGCGGATCCAGCTATATATTTGCGGATAAACTTAGATCTAATTTGATCCGAAAAATGGCGGATCGAATTAGATCCAGCTATATATTTGTGGATAAACTTAGATCTAATTTGATCTCAATTTTGGCAGATCGAATTAGATCCATCAATATATTTGTGGATAAACTTAGATATAATTTGATCCGAAAAAGTGGCAGATCGAATTAGATCCAGCAATATATTTGGGGATAAACTTGGATCTAATTTAATCCGAAAAATGGCACATCGAATTAGATCCAGCAATATATTTCTGGATAAACTTAGATCTAATTTGATCCGAAAAATGGCAGATCGAAATAGATCCAGCAATATATTTGGGGATAAACTTAGATCTAATTTGATCCGAAAAATGGCAGATCGAAAAAATGGGTTAATATAATTATATAAAATTAGATTTTACAAAAAGTTACATTTTATTTGATACCATTAGACAAAAATACTTCATTCAGATATCGCTCAGATTGCATTAAATTGTCCATTCTATTGAAATTACTTCTTGATTATCATTATGTCACATCCAATTTTATATAATTAGATAAACTCGTTTTTCGGATAGTATTTCATCATATTAGATCCAAGGTGGATCTAAATTACTGCAGTACGATCCACCATTTTTCGGATAAAATTTCATTTTTTTTTGCAATATGAATTTCTTTTTATAAAATTATAATTTTTTTTCTATACATTTTTTTATAAAATTATATTTTTTTTTTATTAAATTGAATTTTTTTAATAAAATAATTTTATTTACATCTTTTTGACGCGCTACTCCATTTCCAATTGTATCAAGATTTATCAATTGTGTTTCAGAAATAATCAATTGTATTTCAGAACTTATCAATTATTTTTCAGATTTATGAATTGCTTTTCAGAACTAGTCAATTGAATTTCAGTTTTATCAATTGTACTTCAGAAATTATTAATTATATTTCTGAAATTCACAACTGTATTTCAGAAATTCTCAAAATGTATTTCAGAAATTATCAATTATATTTCAGAAATTATGAAATGTATTTCAGAAATTTTCCTCTATTAACTATGAAATACAATCAACAAATTCTGAAATAGATTTGATTATTTCTGAAATGCAATTAATAATTTCTGAAATACATTCGATAATTTCTGAAATACAATTATAATTTCTGAAATACAATTAATAGATTCTGAAATACAGTTAATATTGTAGTTGTTGATGAGTTATTATATATAACAATACATCATACATGGGACTAATTAATTAGGTGGACTAATTAATTGATGATTTCATTACCATTGCATTGATATCAATTGTACACCCAGGAAAAAGATTGGTTGGCTTTCGATCAAAACCATTAAAATGAATTTGCCAGGACTTTATTTTATTTGGAATTACCTATAATTGAATACTACATCAAAAATATTTTACTAGGTATTAAAAATAGGGAAAATGAACTAAAAAACAATCCTTTTAACAAATTATTGGTATCTCCAATCAATTTTAAAATTAGTATCAGTTTAGTAATTCTATGCAGTAGAAGCAGCCATTTATTTAGTGAATGTACAAGAAAATTGGTGTTATCTATAACCTTTTTTAAAAAAATTTCAACATTCGAAAGTGGTAACTACAACAACGGGTATCCTAATCAAATATGACCTTAAATTCAAGTTTCTGTAGAACCAACCAAATTGTGGATTGTATTGATAACACACACAACTATTGTTTGGTATTGATAAACGAATTTTATACTGTATTAATAAAACACATAAATTCAAAATTAGTCATTAAAATTATTAAGTGTTTGTGGTGTAGTGGGTGAGGAGTTGGCCTAGCACGCCGGATTTCCGGGTTCGAATCCCGGAAAAGACAAAAATTTAGATGTTTTTTATTTAATTAAAATAAAATATTCATATGTATAAACAGTAAATATGGCTAAGGAATTTAAAAGTAGTTGTGGTGCAGTGGGTAAAAGTGTGAACTATTAATCTGAAGGGCCGGGTTCAACACCAGAAAATTCAAAAAAAGTTTTTTAATTTCAATAAAATTTTGTAGAACATAATAATATTTATGTGGAACATAATATTGAATTAGACAACCGAATTTTGGCTTTCACGACGAAAAATATAATTTAATATAAAGATAGTGGTCGTAACCGCACGAATTCGATTGGCAACAAATTCGGTGGCCACAACTGAGACTGTTTTCTGTGTGTAATGAAATTATTTTCATTACCATTTATTTAATTAATGGTAATGATTCTCAAATTTAATTTCATTGATTAATGACAATGATTTTAAATTTCATTACCATTGATAATGAATAAATTAAAAAAAATAATTGTCATTGACAGAAATACGTAAAAATGGAGTAAAACTCGCTGAAATCGAAGATGGAATATGCTAATTCAGGCTCATGCTCATTTGAAATTAAATATTACTTTCTATTCCATTGTTATTTGTATCCAGGTAAAGTTTAACGGAAGGGAATGGATCCTCCTTAATAAATTATGTTTTATAACTTCCCCAGCCAAAACCATTGTTCGTTTTCATTTGTCTGAATTTTTTTGTAAACAAATGGTTTTTAATCAATTGTAATTAGTTTTTTTATACATTAGTGTAATTTCATTACCATTAGTAATGATTTTTCTAATGAAAAATATTTCATTACCATTAAATGGTAATGAAATTTTTTTCATTGTCATTAGTATGAACTAATGGTAATGAAATTTCAATGGTAATGAAAAATTCCCACGTATGCAATACATTGTTTAAATGGTACCGTATATGAAAATATATTGTTTAAATTGTACCATACATGGTATGTTGTTTAAATGATATGATATATCAAAGTATATGGTATTATACAATATATAGTAGCATATATTATCATATCTGGAACTGTATTAAAAATGTAGTTCATGAGGTCCCATATATGAGCATATATTGTCGAAATGGCACCATATATGACAATATATGGTTTAAGTGGCATCTATATGGTAATATATTGCTTAAATAAATAATTTACGGCCCTATGCTCCTTGCAGGAGTAAAAAGAACGAATTGCTTAAATAACACCACCCGGTGAAAAATGCTCATATACGCTCAAACATGTTCATATATGGTTTATGTATGGACACATATGAACAAATATGGACTTTTTATGAACATATATGGATTTTATATGAACATATATGGAAGTATATGTGATTCCATATATGGAAAAAATTTCATATACAGATATGGAAGCATCTGTTATTTCATATATGGAAATGGCACTCATATATGGACAAATATGAAAGTATATGTTATTCAATTTATGCAAAAGGGACTTGTATATGAACATATTTCGAAGAATACATTTTTCCATGTACCCAAGTAAAAAAAAAATGATATGGAGCCATATAAAGTTATATTTAATTATATATAATCTTCTATGTAATTACCCGAGTAAAAAAAATTTATCTCGCGCAATATCTAATTATATCCAATTTGATATTGTTTAAGATCTGCTGTAATATCTAGCTGATCCAATTAGATCTCAAAATTGGGTGTATCCAATCATATCGTATTAGATCCCATTGTATATATGGGGATAAACTAAGATCAAGTTATATCTCAAAATTGGGAGGTCCAGTGATATCTTTGGGGATAAACCTAGATCTATTTTGATCCGAAAATTGGCGGATCCAGCTATATTTTTGCGGATATTTTTAGATCTAATTTGATCCGAAAAATGGCGGATCCAATTAGATCCAGCTATATATTTGGGGATAAACTTAGATCTAATTTGATCTCAATTTTGGCAGATCAAATTAGATCCCGCAATATATTTGTGGATAAACGTATATCTAATTTGATCCGAAAAAGTGGCAGATCGAATTAGATCTAGCTATATATTTGGGGATACACTTAGATCTAATTTGATCCGAAAAATGGCACATCGAATTAGACCCAGCAATATATTTGTGGATAAACTTAGATATAAATTGATCTGAAAAATGGCAGATCAAATTAGATCCAGCAATATATTTGTGGATTAACTTAGATCTAATTTGATCCGAAAAATGGCACATCGAATTAGATTCAACAATATATTTGTGGATAAACTTGGATATAAATTGAATAGAAAATTGGCAGATCAAATTAGATCCAGCAATATATTTTGGGATTTAGTAAGACCTAATTTGATCCAAAAAATGGCAGATCGAATTAGATCCAGCTATATATTTGTGGATAAACTTGGATCTAAATTTATCAGAAAAATGGCAGATCGAATTATATCCAGCAATTTATTTCGGTATTAAAATGGCAGATCGAATTAGAAACAGCAATATATTTGGGGATTGACATCTAAAAGTATCCATAAAAATGACAGATAAAATTAGATCCCGCATTATATTTGGGTACTACGTAAGATCTCCATTTATTTGGGATTAAATAAGATCCCAGACATATATTGCCAACTGTTCAAAAAATAATAGACTGGCAGAGCACTGATTGTATAAAATTACAATATTTTGTTAAAATAAGGTTTAAACTCAGAAGGTAACGAGTTCAATATGCATTTCTTTTACAAAATTATTTTCTTTTTATAAAATAAAATTTTTTTTTCTATAAATTTTTTTATAAAATTATATATTTATTTTTTTATTAAATTGAAATCTTTGAATAAAATAATTTTATTTACATCTTTTTGACGCTCTACACCATTTCCAATTGTATTAATTGTTTTAAGATTTATCAATTGTATTTCAGAAATAATCAATTGAATTTCAGTTTTATCAATTGTGTTTCAGAACTCATCAATTATTTTTCACATTTATGAATTGTATTTCAGAACTAGTCAATTGAAGTTCAGTTTTATCAATTGTGTTTCAGAAATTATTAATTGTATTTCCGAAATTCACAACTGTATTTCAGAAATTATCAAACTGTATTTCAGAAATTATCAATCGTATTTCCGAAATTATGAAATGTATTTGAGAAATTTTTCTCTATTACCTATGAAATTCTGAAATAGATTTCATTATTTCTGGACACACCTGGTGAAAAATGTCCATATATGAACATTTATGGTTCAACCATATATGTATGGATCCGAAAAATGAGGTAACACCTAAGTATATGTTCACATATGGACATATATGAACATAAACATTTATTAAATATATGCGAATACATGTGAACGTTGCTGTCCTTTATTATAAGGTTGTACGATAGATATAAATTTATGTATGACATTCAAATTAGGCGCTACATATGTTCCTTTTTTTATTCATGGCATTAAATATAATTCCATATTTATCCAAATATGAGTTCCTTTTACATATATGGAAAAATGTATTCTTCGAAATATGTTCATATACAAGTCCCTTTTGCATAAATTGAATAACATATACTTTCATATTTGTCCATATATGAGTGCCATTTCCATATATGAAATAACAGATGCTTCCATATATGTCTGTATATGAAATTTTTTCTATATATGGAATCACATATACTTCCATATATGTTCATATAAAATCCATATATGTTCATAAAAAATCCATATTTGTTCATATGTGTCCATACATAAACCATATATGAACATGTTTGAGCGTATATGAGCATTTTTCACCGGGACCATATATAAATATATATGGCACTATATATGGTAGCACATATTATCATATGTGGAACTGTATTAAAAATATTGTTCATGAGGTACCATATATGGGCATATATTGTTGAAATTGCACCATATATGATAATATATGGTTTGAATGGCACCATATATGATAATATATGGTTTGAATGGCACCATATATGATAATATATAGCTTAAATAACACCATATATAAATATATATCGCACTATATATAGTACCATATATTATCATATCTGGAACTGAATTAAAGATTTGGTTTATGAGGTACCATATATGACCATATATTGTTTAAATGGCACCATATATGATAATATCTAGTTTAACTGTCACCATATATAATTATATATTGTTTAAATGATACCATATATAATTATATATTGCTAAAATGCCACCATATATATTAAGATATAGTTCTATATATAACTACATATGCAATAAGATCAACCATGTCATGTAATATATAATTATATATGCCATATCTAATATTATGAAGGCCAATATCTAATTAGATGAAATTATATATGGCATAATATAAGGAAAAATTTTGTGAAAAAACGTCATATATAATTATATATGGATATACATAACGACATGTATAATTATATATTGTAATATATGCCATATATGATTATATATAATTTTTTTTACTCGGGTAGATATAATTATATCCGAAAAATGAGAACGTCTTATTGTATCATATTGTATCGAATTGTATACAATTGTATACAATTTGGTACAATTTGATACAATTCGATACAATATGATACAATTGTATCCGAATTTTGTCCTCATCCAATTACATAAAATTATATCTTTTTATATAAAATGTTATAAAAGTGGACATAGCTTGATAAAATTATACCTAAATATTAACCCTATATTGTTACCATAATATATATGAACATATCTAACAATATACAAAATTATATTTTTAAATAAAAAAAGATATACAATATCTGGAGATCAGACCTGAGGGATTTCAATTACAATTACTTGTAATTTGTAATTGAAATTACAAGTAATTGTAATTGAAAATTTTCAATTACTAGTAATTGTAATTGAAACTGATTTCAATTACAAATTTCAATTACATTTAGAATTAAAAAGTGTTTTTTGTTAAAATTTTGTAGAAAAATCTGACTGGGATAGGTTGCATAGGCATGGATGCGTATAAAAAGAACACGTCATGTTGGGCTTACCCCTAACTTGTGCTTTTTGTCATTATTTATTTTCCCAAAAAATATAATTGACATTTTTCAAATTACAAATTACTTGTAATTGTTCTTTTTTGAATTACAATTACAAATAATTTGTAATTGCAATTGAGTTTTTTCCAATTACAATTACATGTAATTGTGTAAATGAATGTGTAATTAATTACAAAATGTAATGATTAACCCCCAGGTCTACTGGATATCCTATAATTTCGATAAATCTTCCATTACTTTTATCCAGATTTACCATGACAGTGCATTAAACATGAACAAATTTTTCTTTGTTTTTAGTAATTTTAAAATAAGGTTAACATCACTGAAATTTTTAACTTAATAGGATTGTGATATACAACCAAGATATAATAGATCAGTCAGTCAGTGCGTTATAGTATAGAGAATTCCATATTAAAGCTTCAGTGTTGTTAATTTTATGCGCGCTTTATCCAATTTGACTCACGCTCCTAAACAAACAAAAATTACTCACGCACGAGCATTTCGTGTCTAACTCACGCAGACATGAGTATATTAAAAACTTACTCACGATCAGAAAATTCTCACGCAAAACAGTAAAAATTACTAAAAACATATGATGCAAAAAATAAACTCACACACGAATCATGCACGGGTTATATATTCTTACTCACGCTCACGTACGAATTATATATTCTCACGCTCACGGGCGAATTACTTTGGTATAGTAATTATTACTCACGATCACTTGTGAATAACTTCACTCACGATCGTGTCATGCGCCAATCCCTAGTAATTACTAAATCTAAAACTAGTTCAAAATCATTTTTAATATGGAACCACATTTAATACAATACGGTTTTAAAAGGACCTTATACATATATTTTTATATAAAATCACTTTGAAAAAATTGCTAATGTGGGATGATATATTATTATAGATGATTTTATAAAGAACGTTATATCGTTATATATAAAAGAAATCATGAAATATTGTAGATATGAAACAATACTAAGTTATATATGGGTTAATATGCGTCAATATATAATCATATATAACACCTATTATATAATATTTCTTAAATGGCTCCATATATAGTTTTATATTATTATGTATAGTGGCATACTAAATTATATATAAACGTATATGTAATTATATCTTTTATATATTACATTGTGTACTTATATATAGCACATACACTTATATGTAGGCCAGTATGTAATAATATAAAATCACATATGTCTCAATATTAAAACCTTTGAGGAAAAAATATTTAATATATGACTACCCGAGTAAAAAAATTTATATATAATCATATGTGGCATATATTACAATATATAATTAGACATGTGGCTATGTATATCCATATATAATTATATATGACGTTTTTTCCGAAAAATTTTCCTTATATTATGCCATATATAATTTCATCTAATTAGATATCGGCTTTCATAATATTAGATATGGCATATATAATTATATATTACATAACATGGTTGATCTTATTGCATATATAGTTATATATAGAACTATATCTTAATATATATGGTAACATTTTAGCAATATATAATTATATATGGTATCATTTAAACAATATATAATTATATATGGTGACAGTTAAACTAGATATTATCATATATGGTGCCATTTAAACAATATATGGTCATATATGGTACCTCATAAACAAAATCTTTAATTCAGTTCCAGATATGATAATATATGGTACTATATATAGTGCGATATATATTTATATATGGTGTTATTTAAGCTATATATTATCATATATGGTGCCATTCAAACCATATATTATCATATATGGTGCCATTCAAACCATATATTATCATATATGGTACCATTTAAACCATATATTATCTAATATGGTGCCGTTTCAACAATATATGCTCATATATGGTACCTCATGAACAACATTTTTAATAAAGTTCCAGATATGATAATACATGCTACTATATAGTGCCATATATGTTTATATATGCTGTTATTTAGGAAATATATTAACATATTTGGTGCCATTTAAACCATATATTGTCATATATGGTGCCATTTCAACAATATATGCTCATATATGGTACCTGATGAACGACATTTTTAATACAGATGCAGATATGATAATATATGCTACCATATATAGTACCATATACTTTGATATATCGTATCCAGGGACGTAACAGTTATAACTTTTATTCAAAAAAGTGATTGTTTTACAATTATTTCTTGTTTGAGTATTTTTAATTTTCTGTTTATTTGCTCTGTTTGATTTTTATTTTTAAGTCAAACAAAAACAATCCAAACACGATTTTTATTTTTTCAAAAATAATAAAAGTTATTTTGTAATTTTTTTTCTTTATCAAAAAATAACAATTAAGAATATAAATCAAAAGCCATAGAACCAATGACTTCACCAATTATAATATCCTGATGATGTCAACTAGTGTTAATAAAAGATTGAACAGTGATTTAAAGTGAGTAAATATGTATATTCCAGCAACTTCCGGCATTCCATTTAGCTCAATTTTTAATTTTTATTTTATTATCAAATAAAAAAGTTATTGATTAATTTTTTCAAAAAAATCATTCTGTAACTTTTATAAAAAGTTTTAAAATAAAAATCAAAAAACAACAGAAATTTATAGAGTAAAATATAAAAATTGAAAAAATTAAAATCTTTGCCGAACTTTGTGATTTTTTTGTGCAATATGATTTATAAAATATAGTGCATTATTGAAGTATTATAATTAAATAAATTTGGGTGGTGACTTTTTTAGAAATATAACAGTTATTTTGGGTCTCTGATCGTATCATTTAAACAACCCGAGGAAAACAAGTTACATATAGTCATATATGTGATTAAGTTATATCTGTATAAATATACAGTTTCATCCGAAGAATGGCCCGATATATTTTTATCAATTGTTTATCAATTTTTATCTAAATGTATCAGTTTAGATCTGACCTGATTAAATTATGTGTTAATCAGATGAAATTGTATCAGATTTTTGACCTGATACAATTTTATCGGTTTGATCGTAATTGGTTCAATTTTATATAAATAAAATATAATTGTATCCGACATTTTCCTTATACAATTGTATCAAAGTTTTAAACTGATATCAGGTCAAAATTGGGATATAACTATATAATTTTGTATACAAATATATCTATTTGGACCTAAACTGATACCATGTAATATAAACCAATAAAATTGTATCAGGTCAAAAATCTGATACAATTTCATCTGATTAACACATAATTTAATCAGGTCAGATCTAAACTGATGCAATTAGATAACAACTGATACAAATAAGAACTGATACAATTTTATCGGGCCATTTTTCGGATCAAATGGTATATGGATGAATCTAAGTTATATATTAAAGCTCCATATTGGTGCCATTTAAACAATATATTGTCATATGTGGTGCCATCATATATGGTAACTCATCAGCAACTACAATATTAACTGTATTTCAGAAGCTATTAATTGTATTTCAGAAATGTTAAATGTATTTTAGAAATTATGGAATGTATTTCAGAAATTTATTAATTGTATTTCAGAAATAATCAAATCTATTTCAGAACTTGTTGATGGTTTATCATAGTTAATAGATAAAAATTTCTAAATTACATTTCATAATTTCTGAAATACAATTGATAATTTCTGAAATACAGTTTGATAATTTCTGAAATACAGTTGTGAATTTCGGAAATACAAATAATAATTTCTGAAATATAATGGATAAAACTGAAATTCAATTGACTAGTTCTGAAATACAATTCATAAATCTGAAAAATAATTGATAAGTTCTGAAATACAATTGATAAAACTGAAATTCAATTGATTATTTCTGAAATACAATTGATAAATCTTAAAAACAATTGATACAATTGGAAATGGTGTAGAGCGTTAAAAATATGTAAATAAAATTATTTTTAAAAAAAAATTCAATTTAATAAAAAAAATATAATTTTATAAAAACATTTATAGAAAATAAAATTATAATTTTATAAAAAGAAATTCTTTTGAATGGGGGAAATGTTTTTAGTTGATCTGTTATTTTTATGTAAATGAATGTTATTTTAGTTTGACTCAAGATCATAAATTAATATCACTTTCTGTTTAAATTATTTTCAAATCACGGAAAGATGATACAATTTTTACAAGTAAATTACAAAGAATAAAAATTATTGAAAAAATTTCGATAAGACCAGCAAGGAGAATGCGCATTTTTATAAAAAAAAATGCATAGCCGTGAAAGGTATCGAACTCCAGACCTTCTGATTTTAAACCTTATTTTAACAAAATATTTTAATTTTTATAAAATCAGTGCTCTTCCAGTGTATTATTTTTTGAACTATTGTCAATATCTGTCTGGGATCTTATTTAATCCCAAATAAATGGAGATCTTACGTAGTACCCAAATATAATGCGGGATCTAATTTTAGCTGTCATTTTTCTGGATAGTTTCAGATGTCAATCTCCAAATATATTGCTGTTTCTAATTCGATCTGCAATTTATGGGATAAATTAAGATCCTACCAAATCCCCAAATATATCACTGGATTTAATTCGATCTGCAATTTATCGGAAAAGTTAAGATCTTACGCAATCCCGAAGTATATTACTGGATCTAATTTTATCTGTAATTTTTTGGATAAATTTAGATCTTACTTAATCCCCAAATATATTGCTGGATCTAATTCGATCTTCCATTTTTCAGATCAAATTAGATCTAAGTTTATTCACAAATATATTGCTAGATCTAATTAGATCTGCCAAAATTGAGATCAAATTAGATCTATGTTTATCCCTAAATATATTACTGGATCTAATTCGATCTGCCACTTTTTCGGATCAGATTAGATCTAAGTTTATCCACAAATATATTGCTGGATCTAATTCGATGTGCCATTTTTTGGATCAAATTAGATCTAAGTTTATCCACAAATATATTGCTGGATCTAATTCGATGTGCCATTTTTTGGATCAAATTAGATCTAAGTTTATCCCCAAATATATAGCTACATCTAATTCGATCTGCCCTTTTTTCGGATCAAATTAGATATACGTTTATCCACAAATATTTTGCGGGATCTAATTTGATCTGCCAAAATTGAGATCAAATTAGATCTAAGTTTATCCCCAAATATATAGCTGGATCTAATTGGATCCGCCATTTTTCGGATCAAATTAGATCTAAAAATATCCGCAAATATATAGCTGGATCCGCCAATTTTCGGATCAAAATAGATCTAGGTTTATCCCCAAAGATATCACTGGACCTCCCAATTTTGAGATATAACTTGATCTTAGTTTATCCCCATATATACAATGGGATCTAATATGATATGATTGGATACACCCAATTTTGAGATCTAATTGGATCAGCTAGATATTACAGCAGATCTTAAACAATATCAAATTGGATATAATTAGATATTGCGCGAGATCAATTTTTTTTACTCGGGTATATAAAAGTCTATATGCTTCAATTTAAAAGCATATGTGGCCACATCTAACTGTAAGTTACTATATGTAATTACATAAAATAATATATGATTATATCAAAACTTTTTTACTCGGGTACATATATATATGGTTGAACCATAAATGTTCATATATGGACATTTTTCGCATATAAATATATATGGCACTATATATAGTATCATATATTATCATACCTGGAATTGTATTACAAATTTTGATCATGAGGTACCATATATGACCATATATTGTTTAAATGGCACCATATATGCTAATATATTGCTTAAATAACACCATATATAAATATATATTGCACCATATATAGTAGCATATATTATCATATCTGCAACTGTATTAAAGATTTTGTTCATGAGGTACCATATATGACCATATATTGTTGAAATGGCAACATATATCATAATATATGGTTTAACTGGCCCCATATATAGTTATATATTGTTTAAATGATACCATATATAATTATATATTCCCGAGTAAAAAAAATTATATATAATCATATGTGGCATATATTACAATATATAATTAGACATATGGTTATGTATATCCATATATAATTATATATGACGTTTTTTCCGAAAAATTTCCTTATATTCCTTATATATATATAAATTCATCTAATTAGATATCGGCCTATATAATATTAGATATGGTATATATGGTTATATATTACATAGCATGGCTGATATTGTTGCATACATAGTTATATATAGAGCTATATCTTAATATATATGGTGGCATTTTAGCAATATATAATTATATATGTTATCATTTAAACAATATATAACTATATATGGCGCTAGTTAAACTAGATGTTCTCATATATGGTGCCATTTAAACCATATATTATCATATATGGTGGCATTTAAACAATATATGGTCATATATGGTACCTTATGAACAAAATATTTAATACAGATCCAGATATGATAATATATGCTACTATATATAGTGCCATATATATTGATATATGGTGTCATTTATACAATATATTACCATATATGGTGCCATTTAAACCATATATTAATATATATAATCCCGAGTAAAAAAAATTGATCTCGCACAATATCTAATCAAATCCAATTTGATATTGTTTAAGATCTGCTGTAAAATCTAGCTGATCCAATTAGATCTCAAAATTGGGTGTATCCAATCATATCGTATTAGATCCCATTATATATATGGGGATAAACTAAGATCAAGTTATATCTCAAAATTGGGAGGTCCAATGGTATCTTTGGGGATAAACCTAGATCTTTTTTGATCCGAAAATTGGCGGATCCAGCTATATATTTGGGGATATTTTTAGATCTAATTTGATCCGAAAAATGGCGGATCCTATTAGATCCAGCTGTATATTTGTGGATAAACTTAGATCTAATTTGATCTCAATTTTGGCAGATCGAATTAGATCCAGCAATATATTTGTGGATAAACTTAGATCTAATTTGATCCGAAAAAGTGGCAGATCGAATTAGATCTAGCAATATATTTGGGGATAAACTTAGATCTAAATTTATCCGAAAAATGGCAGATCCAATTAGATCCAGCAATATATCTGGGGATAAACTTGGATCTAACTTTATCAGAAAAATGGCAGATCGTATTAGATCCAGCAATATATATAGGGATAAACTTGGATCTAAATTTAACCGGAAAATGGCAGATCGAATTAGATCCAGCAATATATTTGGGGATAAACTTGGATCTAAATTTATACGAAAAAGTAGATCTAGATATATGTGACCTTCTCCGAGAAAAGGGACCTAGTGTGTCAAAATACGGGTTTGGACTTAAGAGTGGATTCTGGTACCTAAACGGGTGTAGAATAAGATGAAATGAGTTGAAGCACCCAATCATAACTAACCATACCAAATCGCATCTCCCAACTGAAGGTGTGTTCAAAGTGATAATGCGTTATGAAACTTTAAATGCGTTCTTCTCAAAACTTAATTTTGACACACTAGGTCCCTTTTCTCGGAGAAGGTCACATATATATTTTAGGATTAAGTTGTATCTAACTTTATCTGGAAAACGGCAGATCGAATTAGATCGAGGATTATATTTGGGGATTACGTAAGATCTAAATTTATGAAAAAAATAACAGATGAAATTAGATCTAGTAATATATTTCGGGATTGCGTAAGATCTTAACTTTTTCAATAAGTTGCAGATCGAATTGAATCCAGTGATATATTTAGTGATTTGGTAAGATCTTAATTTTTCCCATAAATTGCAGATCGAAATAGATCCAGCAATTTATTTAGGTATTAAAATGGCAGATCGAATTAGAAACAGCAATATATTTGGGGATTGACATCTAAAACTATCCATAAAAATGACAGATAAAATTAGACGCCGCATTATATTTGGGTACTACGTAAGAGCTCCATTTATTTGGGATTAAATAAGATCCAAGATGCCAACTGTTCAAAAAATAATACACTGGCAGAGCACTGATTTTATAAAAATTACAATATTTTGTTAAAATAAGGTTTAAACTCAGAAGGTCTCGAGTTCGATATGCATTTTTTTTACAAAATGAATTTCTTTTTATAAAATTAAAATTTTTTTTCTATACATTTTTTTATAAAATTATATATTTTTTTTTTATTAAATTGAAATCTTTCAATAAAATAATTTTATTTACATCTTTTTAACGCTCTACACCATTTCCAATTGTATTAATTGTTTTCAAGATTCATTAATTGTATTTCAGAAATAATTAATCGAATTTCAGTTTTATCAATTGTATTTCAGAACTTATCAATTATTTTTCAGATTTATGAATTGTATTTCAGAACTAGTCAATTGAAGTTCAGTTTTATCAATTGTGTTTCAGAAATTATTAATTGTATTTCCGAAATTCACAAGTGTATTTCAGAAATTATAAAACTGTATTTCAGAAATTATCAATTGTATTTCAGAAATTATGAAATGTAATTTAGATATTTTTCTCTATTAACTATGATAAACAATCAACAAGTTTTGAAATAGATTTGATTATTTCTGAAATACAATTAATAATTTCTGAAATACATTCCATAATTTCTGAAATACATTTAAAATTTCTGAAATGCAATTAATAGCTTCTGAAATACAGTTAATATTGTAGTTGAGTTACCATATATGAGCATATATTGCTGAAATGGCACCATATATGATAATATATGGTTTAAATGGCACCATATATAGTAATATATTACTTAAATAGCACCATATATAAATATATATGGCACTATATATAGTATCATATATTATCATATCTGGAACTGTATTAAAAATTTTGATCATGAGGTACCATATATGGCCATATATTGTTTAAATGGCACCATATATAATAATATATGGTTTAAATGGTACCATATATGATAATATATGGTTTGAATGGCACCATATATGATAATATATGGTTTGAATGGCACCATATATGATAATATATTGCTTAAATAGCACCATATATAAATATATATCGCACTATATATAGTACCATATATTATCATATCTGGAACTGAATTAAAGATTTTGTTAATGAGGTACCATATATGACCATATATTGTTTAAATGGCACCATATATGATAATATCTAGTTTAACTGTCACCATATATAATTATATATTGTTTAAATGATAACATATATAATTATATATTGCTAAAATGCCACCATATATATTAAGATATAGTCCTATATATAACTATATATGCAATAAGATCAACCATGTTGTGTAATATATAATTATATATGCCATATCTAATATTATGAAGGCCGATATCTAATTAGATGAAATTATATATGGCATAATATAAGGAAAAATTTTGTGAAAAAACGTCATATATAATTATATATGGATATACATAACGACATGTATAATTATATATTGTAATATATGCCACATATGATTATATATAATTTTTTTTACTCGGGATGCCATTTAAAGAATATTTGGTCATATATGGTACCTCATGATCAAAATTTTTAATACAGTTCCAGATGTGATAATATATGCCACTATATATAGTGCCATATATATTTACATATGCCCAGGTGAAAATGTTCATATATGTTCATATATTGTCATATATGGTTCCATGTATGAGCATATATGGTTTAATGTATGATCATATATGAACATATATGTTATGTATGGAAGCATATATGGGTAAATACATTCAAATGTATGAATCCATATATGATAGTATACTGCATTTATTGGTCCATATATTGGTTCATATATTCCATATATCTTCATATATTAATTCATATAGTATTCCATATATGGGTAATGTTTTAAGTTTTTTTTATCATGGGGGTAATTACGTGAGCACTACTACTACAATTTAATTTTATTTTCTAATCACTGAAATTTAGCTCAATTATAACTCAAATTTTGTAAATATATTAAACAGTTTTATTTTATATTTAGCAAAAATACTCTGCTAATGCAGCAGTTTTTCATTTTGAACTAATTTTTAGTAGCTTTAACTAAAATTTTTAAACACTTTTTTCTATTAGTGTATAAACAATCATTAAATAATCAAAAAACAGTCATAAAATAATTTCTAAACTTGAAGTAAAATGTTTATGTCCATTAAAAATTTCATAATTTCTCAATTTCATTCAAATGTACAAATTACATTTAATTTGAATAAAAAAAGCAATATTTAAAAAAAAAATTTATATGAACATTCATATATCTCCATATATGGCCATATACCCTCAAATTTCGGATCCGAACCCATATATGTTGCCATATATGACCATATATGTTGCCATATATGACCATATATGAACATTTTCACCTGGGTGGTGTTATTTAAGCAATATTATATGGTCCCATTTAAACCATATATTATCATATATGGTGCCATTTAAACAATATATTGTCATATATGGTAACTCATCAGAAACTGCAATATTAACTGTATTTCAGAATCTATTAATTGTATTTCAGAAATTATAATTGTATTTCAGAAATTATCGAATGTATTTCAGAAATTATTAATTGTATTTCAGAAATAATCAAATCTATTTCAGAATTTGTTGATTGTATTTTATAGTTAATAGAGAAAAATTTATTAAATACATTTCATAATTTCTGATATACAATTGATAATTTCTGAAATACAGTTTGATAATTTCTGAAATACAATTGATAAAACTGAAATTCAATTGACTAGTTCTGAAAAACAATTGATAAATCTGAAAAATAATTCGTAAGTTCTAAAATACAATTAATTATTTCTGAAACACAATTGATAAATCTTAAAAACAATTGATACAAATGGAAATGGTTGTATAGCGTCAAAAAGATGTAAATGGGCGCTGTGGTGTAATGGTTAGCGCGTTGGACTGTTACACGTGAGGTTGCGGGTTCGAGCCCCAACCAAGGCAACATCAATTTATGAAAAATAGTAATATGTATGAGCAATTACAGTGTTGCCATATTTGAAGCCCTTCATCTTTCACTACCTTTCACCTTTTCACTATCCCCTTTCCAAAGGAAGCAACACATTAATTAATAGGAAGAATTTCCTGTGTTGCTTCTCTTAAAAAAAAAAAAAAATATTTTATTAAAAAATTCAATTTAATAAAAAAAATATAATTTTATAAAAAAATTTATAGAAAACAAAATTATAATTTTATAAAAAGAAATTCATTTTATAAAAAAAAAAATGCATAGCCGTGAACGGTATCGAACTCGAGACCTTCTGAGTTTAAAGCTTATTTTAACAAAATATTGTAATTTTTATAAAATCAGTGCTCTGTCAGTGTATTATTTTTTGAACAGTTGGCAATATCTGGCTGGGATCTTATTTAATCCCAAATAAATGAAAATCTTACATATTACCCAAATATAATGCGGGATCTATTTATATCTGTCATTTCTGTGGATACCCTATTAAAAAAATTAATGAAGTACAACATACAATCATATCTTTTTTTGATACCGGCCAAAATAAAATTTTATTCGAAAAATGGTGGATCGTACTGCAGTAATTTAGATCCACCTTGGATCTAATATGATGAAATACGATCCGAAAAACAAGTTTATCTAATAATATAAAATTGGATGTGACATAATGATAATCAAGAAATAATTTCAATAGAATGGACATTAAATGCAATCTGAGCGATATCTGAATGATTTCCCAACAAACCAAACGATATCGTTTCGAATTCGTAACGATATCATTTCGATGATACGTTTGTCCGAGAATGATATCATTAACGATTCATAAGTAATAGGTACTGTGAAGAAAAGTGCACATTCGTTAATGATATCGTTTTTTTATGAAATAACGATATCGTTTTGATATCGAAAATTTCAAGCAGTCATATTGCAAAATTTTTGTCGTTATTTTATCACCGTTCTATGAAAATATGATATTATTGACAATATCGAAATAAAGAAGTATATATGATATCTTTAACGATTAAATTAGAACAAGCAAATATGATTTTTTCAGAAAATTTATCGTTATTTTTAAAAATTATGATATCATTACGAGTTCATATTTTTGTATCATAAACGATAGCAAATATGATACTTAATATGAATTCGTTAACGATACTGTATCGTTTCATGGTTTATTGGGTTATTTTTGTCTAATGGTATCAATTAAAATGTAACTTTTTGTATTAAATCTAATTTTATATAATTAGATTAACCCATTTTTTCGATCTGCCATTTTTCGAATCAAATTAGATCTAAGTTTATCCCCAAATATATTGCTGGATCTAATTTGATCTGCCATATTCCAGATCAATTTATATCTAAGTTTATCCACAAATATATTGCTGGTTATAATTCGATGTGCCATTTTTCGGATCAAATTAGATCTAAGTTTATCCCCAAATATATAGCTAGATCTAATTCGATCTGCCACTTTTTCGGATCAAATTAGATATACGTTTATCCACAAATATATTGCGAGATCTAATTTGATCTGCCAAAATTGAGATCAAATTAGATCTAAGTTTATCCCCAAATATATAGCTGGATCTAATTGGATCCGCCATTTTTCGGATCAAATTAGATCTAAAAATATCCGCAAATATATAGCTGGATCCGCCAATTTTCGGATCAAAATAGATCTAGGTTTATCCCCAAAGATATCACTGGACCTCCCAATTTTGAGATATAACTTGATCTTAGTTTATCCCCATATATACAATGGGATCTAATATGATATGATTGGATACACCCAATTTTGAGATCTAATTGGATCAGCTAGATATTACAGCAGATCTTAAACAATATCAAATTGGATATAATTAGATATTGCGCGAGATCAATTTTTTTTACTCGGGTTGCTAAAATGCCACCATATATATTAAGATATAGCTCTATATACAACTATATATGCAATAAGATCAGCCATGCTATGTAATATATAATCATATATACCATATCCAATATTATAAAGGCCGGTATCTAATTAGATGAAATTATATATGGCATAATATAAGGAAAATTTTTGGAAAAAGACGTCATATATAATTATATATGGATATACATAACGACATGTCTAATTATATATTGTAATATATGCCACATATGATTATATATAATTTTTTTTACTCGGGTATATAAAATTTCATCCGGAAAATGGATTAATCAAATTGTATATAAACGAATAAAAAAGATATTTGAATTAATATAATTTCATCCATTTTTATCGGAGTTTTGGTCTTATTCAATTGCATTAAATTTTTTTTTTTATATGAATAAACTAGCTACGCTGTCAGCGTGCCTTAAAGTTTAGAATTAAATTTCTTTTAGATAAAATAAAACACAATATTTGTTGTTAAGGTAAAGTAATTGTTAAGGTAAATTTATTGTAATGTTTAAGTACAAACACTACTTTTTGCCTCTTCATTATATAAATAAATCATTTAGTATACCAACACGTGAGCATGTAACTACTAATTGTCTGTTGTTCAAGCCATCGGCGTAGATAGGTCGTATTTGTGGCACAGCCCCCCCCCCCCCCCCCCCCTCCACATTTTTTTTTAAATTCACTCTTTTTATTTAAAGTACAGTTTTTATAATAAAAGCCTTCACCCAGCTACCACAAATTAATAATTCTGACACAACAATGGGTTTAAAATAAATGTTGGGGTCAGCATGTGGGGGCTGTAACTTTGGGGCTACGATGTGGTTGTCGGTGGCAGCTTCTCTTTCTCCTCCGTCAATAAAAACACTTTTCCTTTTTTTTCTATTTGTTTAATTTTATAGTTTAGTTTTATTTAATACATAAGTATGTTTTTTTTTTTTTGTTTCATATATTTTATTTTGCCTTTCTTTACAGTTTTTCACTTAGTTTCTATTTAGTTTCAAACTTTTGTTTATAAAATTCACAATTTTGTTTTCTCTTATTTTTACAAGCTCTTATTTCTTGGCTTAAATTCTTTTAAACTTTTCAAATTCTTTTTTTTCCTTTTTCCTTCAGTTTCTATTAGATTTTAATTTACATTTTTTACTTTCTTTTTTACACACTTGTTGCTGCTGTTTTTAATGATAACGATTTTAGTTTTTTCTTGATGTTGCTGCCGATCAAGGTCACGAATGCAATAACAATAATAACAAAAAGGATAGTGCCCTGAAGATGTGGAGTACCGGGTTTTTCATGCGAATACCCAATACCCACACCCTCAGTGCACGATCGCAACTGCCGTGGCGGCGTTTTCCTGCCGGCGCAAACATACCGCCCCCCTTGCACTAATACCCAGGAAAATTTTTTACAATCGGTAGCCAACTACACCCATTCTACAACTGGTTCCACTGCAACCGATTCTATGGAACTGGTTCCGGAACCAGTTGCTGGGATCCTATATGGAAGGTGTGGGTGACGTAGAATCAGTTCCAGAACTAGTTCCAGAACCGATTCTAGAGCAACCGGTTCCACTTTGGAGCCATAGAAGGGGTTGCTTTTGGGACAATTTCAAACAAAAAGAATCGGTGTTAGAATCGACAGTAGAAGGGGTTGTGAATGAAAAGTAGCTATTGCACAACCGATTCTTTGGAACAGAAAATTTTCTTGGGTAGTGCAACGAGGCAGTATATTGACCGCAGCAGCAGCAAAAAGTGAGCAAAGGAAAAAAGGGGAAAAAAAAGTATTACAAATACAAAATATAGTTATATATATGTATAATAAAAAGTGATTTTACAATTTTCAAATTATGAGGTCTGTTTGTTTACATTCTTGGTAAAAAATAGTAAAAGTAC
This sequence comes from Leucophora obtusa, assembly GCA_949987735.1. Lineage (NCBI taxonomy): Eukaryota > Metazoa > Arthropoda > Insecta > Diptera > Anthomyiidae > Leucophora > Leucophora obtusa. The sequence continues at coordinate 174,010,929 of OX465295.1, read as the reverse complement.
CAAACAATAGTCAAAAAAAAGCAATTCTTTCAGGAAATTTAAATAAAAATTAGCAAATATTTCATTGAAATTTAAATAAAAATTGACAAATATTTCGTTGAAACGGATTTTAAGATAAAAAAACTACTAAAATAGTAAAAACTAGCATGTAAACAAACAGACACATATCCTAAAGATATAGAGCAATAATAAAAAGATTTTTAATTAAGTTTAAGAAGATGCTCGGTGAGCAAAAAATAATAAAAAAAAAGTATTAATTTAAAACGAGTAAAAAGGTTAAAGTCGGGCATGCCGACTATAGAATACCCTACACCAGTCTGGGTAAAAGCCAACTAATGTCACCAAAATCAATAGGCTGCGTTATTGGGCCAATATAGGTCTGAGTACCAAATTTCATCAAAATATCTTAATATTTGCGACCTGCAGCGTATAAACAGTATAATTTTGGTAGGACCCTTATATGGGCACTAGGTCTAAACATGGACCGATGTTCATCAAAATCAATAGGCTTCGTCCGTGGGCCAAAATAGGTCTGTGTACCAAATTTCGTCAAAATATCTTAATATTTACGACGTGCATCGTATAAACAATATAATTTTGGGGGGACCCTTATATGGGCACTAGGTCTAAACATAGACCGATGTTCACCAAAATCAATAGGCTTCGTCCTTCGGCTGCCATAAGTCGGTGTACCAAATTTCATCAAAATATCTTAATATTTGCGACCTGCAGCGTATAAACAATATAATTTTGGTAGGACCCTTATATGGGCACTAGGTCTAAACATGGACCGATGTTCACCAAAATCAATAGGCTTTGTCCTTGGGCCAACGTAGGTCTGTGTACCAAATTTTATCAAAATATCTTAATATTTGCGACCTGCAGCGTATAAACCATATAATTTTAGTAGGACCCTTATATGGGCACTAGGTCTAAACATGGACCGATGTTCACCAAAATCAATAGGCTGCGTTACTGGGCCAATGTAGGTCTGTATACCAAATTTTATCAAAATATCTTAATATTTACGACCTGCAGCGTATAAACAGTATAATTTTGGTAGGACCCTTATATGGGCACTAGGTCTAAACATGGACCGATGTTCACCAAAATCAATAGGCTGCGTTATTGGGCCAATATAGGTCTGTGTACCAAATTTCCTCAAAATATCTTAATATTTACGACCTGCAGCGTATAAACAGTATAATTTTGGTAGGACCCTTATATGGGCACTAGGTCTAAACATGGACCGATGTTCACCAAAATCAATAGGCTGCGTTATTGGGCCAATATAGGTCTGTGTACCAAATTTCATCAAAATATCTTAATATTTACGACCTGCAGCGTATAAACAATATAATTTTGGTAGGACCCTTATATGGGCACTAGGTCTAAACATGGACCGATGTTCAAAAAAATCAAACTTGTTCGTCCTTGGGCCAACATAGGTCTATGTACCAAATTTCATCGAAATATCTTAATAGGTGCGACCTGTAGAGTGCGTACAAGATTGCATGGACAGACAGACAGACGGACGGACGGACGGACAGACGGACATCGTTAAATCGAAATAAAAAAAAATTCTGAACCGATCGGTATACTATAAGGTGGGTCTACGACCAATATTTTTTGGTGTTACAAACATCAGCACAAACTTATAATACCCTGACCACATAGTGGTGTAGGGTATAAATACGTGCTCTATGAGCAAAAAAAAGTGAAAATATACAATTCAAATTGAGTATTAAGAAACAATTCAAATAGAAAAATTAAATATATAAATGTTTGTTTTAATTTGGGCCCCGCATCTTCTTCCTCGCACTAATAAACAAAGTAATCCTGGATCGGTTTCATCCACACCTTCACCAAAATCAGCATCGCCAAAAATTCGTGTTTTGTATATAAGTTTATCAAGGTTTGCCCTCGGAGGCCGGTTTAAGCTCCTTGGGCAACTGGTTGAGGCAACGTGCTATGCTTCTGACGACAACGTTTGCAGCAATCAAGGCTTCGGCAATCTCGAAGCAAATGGGACTGGGCCGAGTAACTAACAGAAAGGCCATTTTCGGCTTCAAAGAAACGTATACATCGGTGCATGGCGTGCAATCGAATGCATATGGGGCAACCATAATTCGTGTTGAACCATCTCATATCGCTCATATTGTGCTGCAAGAAAATATAAACGTTAAATTGTAACGAAAAAAGGTGCAAGGAAAAACGTGGAGCAAGGGAACTTAGTTTTCAGGAGAACGTGGCAATAAAACCAATTTATGAATTGGCCGTTTGACAACTCCATTATGAGTTTTAATATCGACAACTCGGACTCGGTCATCTGAGCCGGGATAAACTTTAACTATACGACCTAAACGCCAATCAGTGGGGCAGTGGTTCATTTCGAAGCACCACAAGGTCGGTTTCTTGCAGATCTATTTGGGGTGTTTTCCATTTGCTGCGCTTATGCAATTCTTTCAGATACTCGTCCTTCCAGCGACGACATATTTCGTGTTGCATCGCCTTAATTTTTCGCCAACGATTGAGAAGACTAACTGAGGGTGTAAGTTCTTCCGGTTCAGCCGGTGTAAGCATCGCAGAACCAATTAAAAAATGACCTGGAGTAAGCGCAGACAAATCTTAGACGTTTTCAGACAAAGGACCAAGTGGACGAGAGTTAAGGCATGATTCTGTCGTAGCCAACAAGGTAGAAAACTCCTCAAAGGTATATTGTAGTTGACCAGCCATTTTTTTAAAATGCGTTTTAAAACTTTTCACTCCTGCATACCCATGTGCGGAGCTGCAGCGGGAATAAAGTGCCACAATAAACGCTGAGGTTCATATTTTAAAACAGCGCGATCGCGAAGCTCTTTTACGCATTTTTCGAAGTTTAAGTCAATCTCCTTTGCTGCGCCAACAAAATTTCTGCCGTTGTCGGAGTTAACACAATTTAGGCAACCGCGACGGGCTACAAAACGAGCGAGAGCTGCTAAAATGCTGGAGTTGATAAATCGCTGACTGCTTCGAGGTGGATTGCCTTTGTAGCGAAACAAACAAAGAGACACAAATAACCTTTACTTATTCTGGAGTAACGACCTGTGAAACTTTTTATTTCGAAGGGGTTAGCGAAATCGACGCCCGTGTTGGCAAATGGGCGATTCAAAGTTGTTCTTTCGTCGGGCAAAGTAGCCATGATTTGTCCTTGACGCGCTTTTTTGTGTAGAATGCATTCCTTGCAGTTATTTACGCAGGTTTTAATCAGATTTTTGACTTTAATAATCCAGCACTCGTGTCGAATCACACTATGGACTAACTGTAAGCCGCCATGATGAGTCATTTTGTGGGCAAAATCGACGTACAGTCGAGCTAATCTGCTGCGATAGGCCAAAATGATGGGATATTTTTCAGAGTACGAGAGACTGGATGCTGAAGTAAGACGACCGTTGGCACGAATAATTTTATTTTTGTCCAAAAAGGGCGTAAGCGTCAACAAAGGGCTACTAGATTCTATTTTCCTATTTTCAGCCAAACAATTATAATCTTTAGGAAAATAAAGCTGCTGGGACAACGAAAAAAGACGATTCCTTACAAATCTTAACTCCTCAGCAGAGAGCCTAACAGAATGAGTAGTTTTGCGAGTTTTTAAACGAGCATTATTAAAAAAACGAAAAATGTACGCAATCACGTGAATAGCTTTGGGCAAACTGGAAAAGCGATCCAGAATATCTTCATTTTCAGACGATCTAGCAACATGAACCTGGATACTTTTCATTTCCTCTGTCGTTTCATAATCAGAGAGCAACGCCGGCCACGCAGATTTTTGTAATTCAAGCCACTCAGGACCATGCCACCACAGCTTGCAAGATTTTAACTCCGATGGGATCAGCCCCCGGGTTGCTATATCGGCGGGATTATCCTGAGAAATTACATGGGCCCATTTTTTATTACCAACTTTTTTCAAAATTGTGGCAACTCTGTTAGCCACAAAAGTTTTCCAACTACATGGAGGTTTTTTCAGCCAGGCTAAAACAATCGTTGAATCAGACCAAAAATAGAGCGAAGATTCTTTCAAATTGAATTGGGGCATAATACTATCAACCAATTTTGCTAAAAGTACAGCACCACATAATTCTAAGCGAGGGATCGACGGTTTTTTAATTGGGGCGACTTTTGATTTTGAAGTCAACAGATTTGAAAAAATTTTTTCACCAACTTGAACCCTTGCATATAAAGCAGCAGCATACGCCAATTCCGATGCGTCACAAAAGCCATGAAATTCAATATGAGCATTTGGAGAATATTGAATCCAACGTGGAATTGTAATAGTATCAATATCGTTGTATTGAGAAACAAAAGACTGCCAATTTTGTAAAGCCGCTGGTTTAATTTTCTCATCCCAGTCAATTTTATCGAGCCACACTTGCTGCATCAAAATTTTTGCGGTGATAATTACTGGAGCTAACCAAACAGCGGGATCAAAAAATCTTGCAATTATAGAAAGAACTTCCCTCTTAGTATAAGCAGATTTGAGCGGAATTTTCTCCGTCGTAAAATAAAAATAATCAGCCGCGCATTCCAGCGAACTGCCTGACTTTTTGCGTTACTTTCTTCATCAAAACATAAGAAATTTTCAGTTACCAAATGATCTGCGGGCAATCCATCTAAAATTTCTTTCGAATTTGAAGTCCATTTTCGTAAATCAAATCCAGCTGATTTTAATATTTCAATTAGCTGATTACGGGCCCTTAAAATAACTTCTAAACTGTGCGCACCTACTAAAACGTCATCTACATACATGCACTCTCGTAGAATTTTAGCACCACATGGAAAATTACGTTCCTCATCATCAGCCAGCTGCAACAACGTTCTGAGAGCCAAATAAGGAGCGCAATTAACGCCAAATGTAACAGTTTTCAACTGGTAATCCTGCACTTCTTCATCAGGAGATCCACGGAAAATAATTCGTTGAAAACGAGCGTGTTCAGGGTTAATTAAAATTTGCCGGTACATTTTTGAAATGTCCGCATTGAAAACGAATTCATAAAATCGCCATTTTAAAATCAAAAAAACTAAATCTTTTTGAAGCACAGGGCCAACGTGCAAAATGTCATTCAGACTTGTCCCACTGGATGTAATGCTTGAAGCATTAAAGACCACTCTCAATTTTGTTGTGGTACTTTCAGGCTTAAAAACGCCATGCTGTGGCAAATAATAACTCGGGCCAACTACAAGATTTTCAATTTTTTCCATATGTGCCAAAGTTAAATATTCTTTTACAATCTCATCATACAGAGCCTTATTTTCAGGCTTTTTCAGCAAAGATTTTTCGTTTCTAAGAAACTGACTTAGAGCTATGTGTCTATTCGGGCCAAGAGATGAAAAATCAGCTTTGAAAGGTAAATCAACTACGTATCTCCCTTCTGTATTTCTCAAAGTGGTGGACCGAAAAATCTCCTCACATAACTTATCTCCTTCCGAGATTACACGCTTACGCGAGACTTCTTCAAGCTCCCAAAATTTTGACAATTGATCATCAATCGCGACTTTAGTGAAAAAAGATCTACTAACTGGACGCAGCGGTTTCGTAGGGCCAGTTACAATCCAGCCAAATATTGTTTCCTGAGCTACTAATGAATTAAAAATACCATGCTGAACTCCCTTACACAAAATCGCTGGATATGATTCACCGACTAAAAGCATATTAATGGGACCGCTTTCGTAAAACTTCGGATCAGCAAATTTCAAGTTTGGTAGATTCATCATCGCAGTAGGATTAAAACTTTGCGTTGGGGTGTCTATAGTTACTTGAGGTACCACTAACGCAGCAATTTCAATAGAAAGATTTGGGTTTACTATAGAAAACATAGAAAAAGTTGTCATTTTTTCAACTTTACTGACAACTTCACCGCCCAGACCTGTTACATCAGCTGACACAGGCACGGTTGGCAGTTTTAATAATTTCTGAATTTTCCGTGAAATAAAACTTTCCTCAGAACATGGGTCAATTAAGGCTCTTACCTTACAACTTGCGCCTTTATAAACAATATTAACCCACGCAGTACCAAGCATAACTTTTTTGGCCACAGAGTGATAATGACTTTGAACAACATTAGACGGACTTGTATTCGAAATGGACTGTATTCTAGATTGAGCAGAAGTCGACGGAATGTTATCACGAGCCGCATTATTTTCCTGAGACACATTATTCGATTGGTTTCGTTGGCCTCCCTTTTTTATGAATTCCTTGTGTAAAAGAGTGTGGTGTTTTCTACTGCATTTTGAGCAACCAGTAGAATTCGGACAATCAGCAAACATATGACCAGTTTTCAAACAATTAAAACAATAATTAAATTTCCTCAAAGTTTCAGCACGATTTTTATTATCCATATTTAAAAATGTTCGGCATTTGCTTATCGGATGATTTTCTCTACATAACTTGCATTGAGCAATATCAACTTTAGTGTGATGTGTTTTAAATTGTTTGGGTTTATTGGCACTTGTATTATTTGTTTGACCAAAAGTTTGGGAACAACTGGCACGCATTTTACCAATACTTTCAAGAGCTTGATATCTGTCGGTCAAAAATTCATTAAATTCACTCCATTTAGGAATTTCCTTTTTATTTTTCACGGATTGTTCCCAAAGATTTAAAGACAACACCGGGAGCCTAATTGAGCAATGAAATACAAACAGTGGTTCCCACGCCTCAACATCAATTTTGTATAATTTCAAAATTGACATAATATTGTTCACCCCTCTTTGGAGCCCTTTAATTTCAGTCGCGGACTCGCCTTGGCATTGAGGCAAAGCATATAAGTCTGTCATCTGTTCGTTGAACAATACACGCCTATTTTCATATTGGGTTCTTAAATTCTCCCAAGCCACTTCAAAATTTTCTGTAGTAATGCTAATATTTGCATTTACTGCGCGTGCATCGCCAGTGGTTTTTTGAAAAAGGCAACACAATTTAGCAACAGGATCTAATCGCTCATTATTAATGTAAATCGCAGTAAACAAATCCCTAAAGGTGGGCCACTGCGAATAAGTACCATCGAAAACTTCGACTTCACACGCTTGTATTGGTAATGAAGGCCCATGTTTGGGAATCACTGTACTAGACTCTGAAGATTCTTCTCTAGTTAACTTTCGTTTTGCCTTTGCAATTATATTTATGCATCTAACGTTAATTTTATAAATTTGGTTACATTTTGTGTGAACCGCCACCATTTCTTTTTTCTTCTCCAGCGGTTCACTAGAACAACTTTCGTACAAACTTTTATATTTCGCCCATAACTTATTCAATTCAGTTTTTTCAAACTCTAGGGCCTCCAACGTATACGAAGAAAAATCTTCATCTTTGAGCCGAGATTCGAATCTGACAATTTCATCAGCTGCTTCGTTAAATTTGTCTAAGTTCGACATTTTGTTGGCCTTTCTATTTAAATTGTGGCAAAAAAATTTATAAAATCACCCAAAATTCAAAACTTGGTAAAACTGTGCAAGTTCTGTTAGAAACCCAATCTCCCGTAGAAGAGCAACAAACTTGGTTAAATGTTGAAAGTTTTAATTTAACGAATGAAGTTGTAGTTCGAAAATCCGCAAAACTAGGTAAAATTATGAAAGATTTATTCAGCAATCGAAGTTGTATATAAAAATAGGAAAAAACTTGGTAAATGGTGAAAAACGTAGGAAAAATTTACTGTGCAATTGAAAATTGGTAAAATTGTTGAAAACCCAGCAGACTCGATGCAAATTAAATTCCAAGCACAAAATTCCACCACAAATTAATCCAAGAACCACAAATCCAATAATAAATTTCCAAAAAAACCATCGACGAGTAGCTTTAAATGGCGTTAAATTTGTGCAAACGTTGATAATTCTTATAAAAAAATTCAAAATGTTTTATAAAAAACAATAGAAAACAGCTTCCACCTTAAGTATTTCCAGTAAATATAATCCCCAAGCAGCAACAAATCAAAATAAACTGGGATAATTAAAAACTGGAGCCAAAGTACAGCAGTTTAAAACTCGCTGACAAATTTTTTATTCCAAAATATCTAAAGAGCAGCAAAAATTTCAAAGTATTCACCACAAATTTGATGAATTGTTTTAATATTTTCAAAAACCAATGCGTTGAAACGAGAATTTTTGACTTTCATATGTTCCTATCAAGAGTCGTAATAAATCCAATAAAATTCCAAATTTTATTTCAAAGACTCAATCAGAGCAACAAATCTTGATGGATGCGCAACATTTTACCAAAAAAGACGAAGATCCATTATGAATTTTAAAGGATTGTAAAAATTTTAACTGGGCAAAAAAATTTGAAACAACATAAACAATTGAAAAAGTCGTAAATATGGCTGCAATTTTTTTTTTGTTGAATTGTGAAAAAAACGTAAAAAAAGATGGCTCCTCGATATTTGCGCCAGTAGAATCGTGAAAAAAGATGGCTGCTAAAGAGCAATAAAAGGCTTAAGGCGCGAATTTTTATTAAAACAAAAGGGTTGCAACAAATGGCGGTGTGATTAAAAATGTCGCGTCGAAATTGATGGAACCTCAAACTGAGCCACAATATCGTAGATATTTTCCAAATATAAATAAAATTTCACGTACGTACCTCGTTTCAGCTTTAAATTTATGTTGTCCTTTACCGGGAGATGGACCAAATGTTGGGGTCAGTACCAAATGTTTGGGGCTACGATGTGGTTGTCGGTGGCGGCTTTAGCAGCTTCTCTTTCTCCTCCGTCAATAAAAACACTTTTCCTTTTTTTTCTATTTGTTTAATTTTATAGTTTAGTTTTATTTAATACATAAGTATGTTTTTTTTTTTGTTTCATATATTTTATTTTGCCTTTCTTTACAATTTTTCACTTAGTTTCTATTTAGTTTCAAACTTTTGTTTATAAAATTCACAATTTTGTTTTCTCTTATTTTTTCAAGCTCTTATTTCTTGGCTTAAATTCTTTTAAACTTTTCAAATTATCAGAATATATAAGTTCCATTTTTTTCTAAGGGTTTTTCTCTTTTAGAAAATTTGTTTAACTTTTTGGAGAGTATGTTTCAATGCTACATACATTTCATATTCCGTGGATAGTGTTTGAACAGGTAATTAATAGGGGTTCTTCACCCCTTTTTGTTCTTCCCAGTAAAAATCCCAAATATAATCTATATCCAGCAGTGTGGCCAGACCGTCAAGGGGGAAGTTTTTTCCCTTTTTACCCCTCCTGGTATGAATTTCCAAAAATACCATCTTAGGGGACGTCTACGTTGGAGAAGGAACCCAAATACCGAATTTAAGCTCCCTAGTTCCAGCAGTTTGGCCAGGGCCGTTAAAGGGGAGACTTTTCCTGTTTTTGACCCTACCTGTGGAAATTTCCAAAAATCTCATCTTAGCGGATGTCTACAATAGAGGAGGAACTTCAATACCAAATTTCAACTTCCTACCTCCAGCGGTTTGGGCAGGCCTTTAAGGGGCACTTTGCTCTTCATTAATCCCCATTTTTGCAATGTCCCTGTCCAAAAAGCACCTTCCCGATAAGTGAGCCCGAACTCCAAGGAACATATGTTTTACATTTCAGGTTTCTAGCCAACTTTTACTATTTGTGACCCTCTCGGTAGGAATTTCCGAAAATCCATCAGCAGGGAATTTCAGCTTCCTAGTTCCAGCAGTTTGAGCAGGCTGTTAAGGGGGACACATTTTCTTTTTTTGTCCCTCCCGGTTGGAATTATGCTGGAAGAGGAACCTAAGTACCGATTTTAAGGTTCCTAGTTCCAGCAGTTTGGACAGGTCGTTAAGTGGCCACTTTCCCTTTTTGAGCCCCCATTTTATAACGACCCTGTCCAAAATTCAAAAAAGTATCTCTCTAATAAATTAGCCCAAACTCCAGGGACCCACAGGGGTTTTTACAGGCCACCAAGGGGAGGATTTTCTTCTTTTTGCCCCTCCCTTTAAGAATTTACAAAAATTCCATCTTCGTGGCTGCATACGATGGATGAGGAACATTCATACCAATTCTAAACTTGGTATTTCTCCTGAATTTTATCAAGAACTGTCTAATACTAAAGTTTGGCCATCTAGTGTGAAAGTACGACTGTTTAAATATATTCCAAAAAAGGTGGTAACTGAGTGAAATTTTCAGGCGCCAGCAGTTCTTAAAATTTTGTTGTTTTTTTTTAATATTTCTAATAATAAGTTTTAAACTTTAAAATATATTGTTATTACAGTAATTTTGACTTAGCTGCACAACCAACTTTTGCAAGAATTTTTGTGCAGGTAAGCCAAAAACGCAGCTAAGTCAAATTGTGTACCTGCCTTAATGTGCAGGTATACCAATACAGACTGAAAACAAACAAAACAAATGAAGCTAATGATGATAACTTTGTGCTTTGCACCAAATCTTGCGATTTTTATGGTTAAAAAATGACTAAAGTAAGATATTTTTGTCACAAAAAGAGTTGACAACACATTTATTTTATGTGTGTTTTTTCCTAGAATTGAAAAACAAAGCAAAACACAAGAGGCAGCCAATGGTGATCTTTTTTATGAAAAAAATGTAAAACTGCCAAAAAATATGAGGCAGTTATCTTAAATACGCAGGTACAAAAAGTGCACTTAAAGAAGACAATTGCGTACATAATTTTGTAAAACAGAAGCGAAACCAAGATTTTGTGCAGTTATACCAAATGTGCACTTAAGAAAAAGGCAGTTAAATCAAAACTACTGTATAATAATTTTTTTTTTTAGATTTAAGTTGCTAGTCTGTAAGGATTATAATGTGTCCATAGACTGAAATAAATAAATATTTATCAACTTCATTGCCTCAGCGGTTTGGGCAGGCCTTTATTGGCGAAATTTTTCCCTTTCATCCCCCATTTTTACTATGCTCCTGTTACAAAATAGAAAAATTACGTTGCCGGTGAGTTAGTTCTAATCCAGGGAATACATATTTAAAATTTTAGGTTGGCCAAAAGGGATTAGGCAGTCCATCAAGGACGAGACTTTTCCCCTTACTTCCCCTCCCGATAGGAATTTTAAAAATTCCGTCTAAGCGGACGCCTACACAGAAGGAGTTTGGGCAGGTCAAGGAAGAAACATCCTCCTTTTGGGATATCCTGTAGGGACTTCTAAAAATCCAAACTTAGTCGATGTCTACTAAAGCCCAGCATAAATGTATTTGTTTTTTTGTATTCACGTACGACACGCTTCAACTGTATTGTACAAAACTATACACACTACTCTTTTCAACGTAAAGCTGCCCACACACTCAGAGACTATTAATTATAGAGATAGGAAATCAAAATTCACACTACTCACCGATAGAGGGCGCTGGAATTTAGTATTACCTGAGCAACTATTTAGTAACAGTTTAGTATCAGTTGAACCTATATTTTAAAACGCAAAAACCGCTGAAGACTACTCAAAATAAGGAAAAAACAAGCTCGGAATATATTCAAATAATAAAATTTGAGATATCCTTTGTTTTTTTGCTTTGTTGTTTATTATTATTTAAATTTAAATAAAAAAAGGAAAATTGTCAATTTTTTGAATAAAGTGCCATCTAGTGATTACAATATTTTTATAACTTATTTTTTTGGTGATGCCATACCCCTGCACACACTAGAGAACATGCGTGACGGAACAAAAAATATCAAAAAATGTTGTAAACACGCATTGCACGATCTCAACACGCACACACATACACCCACAGTCACACATTCACAAAAAAATGCTCTCTTTTTTAAGAATGTTCCCTAGCAGCTTAACAACAGGAAAAAGCACAAGTCAACATTATGTATGTATACGAAATAGGGTTTGGGATTTCCCGGACTTTTTTATTTCCCGGGAAATGGGAATGAAAATATTTGATTCCCGGGAAATATTTTTGAACAAAATTGTTAATGAAAACCACCTATATAAGTAATTTTTGTTAAAAAAAAACACTATTTCAGTACAAATTCAGTCTGTGTAGTGAGAATTCAAAGTAAAAATATCAGAATGTTGAACATTTGATTTCAGATAAATTACTCTAAGCACTGCCAAATGAATTGCATGATTTCAGCAGAAAGCACCCACTACTGGACTGTCGGAAACAAACCGTTTCATCGCATTTGGCCGATTAGATATGGTCGCCACAATGTTATTTTCCAAAGACAAATAAAACTCTTCTAGTCTTATTTCTACAATTCTTCTTATTTCATCAGCATTACATCTTCCTGATATATAAACCAACCCCAGGTTATAAAATTAATTATTTCCGTTTATACATACATATGTTCAAATATCTCTTTTGTTGTCCATTCAGCTAAGATTAGAGTAAATCTCCTATTGTTGGAAATATTGCTCGATATTTCCTTTATCTTGATAAAAGATATGATTGTAATAATTTAATATAATGTTCTTTACATCGGTTTCATTTTTTGGCAATGCCAGGGTTTTATTATAAAAACTTTCTCGGATAAACGAAGATCTAGTTATGGTGCGGATTGATATTCCGTCGACTGCGGCTAATTTGGATACCATTTCAGGAAATGTTTGCCCTCCCATAAAACGTTCAATGCCTATTCAGCTTACACTTTTTTCTTTAGGTACTTTGCAAATTTTAGCTGGAACGTTATTCTTGTTGTTGTTTTCTTCAAGAGAAGTTGCATGGCCATCATTTTTTTTAACCAAATTTAGATACAAGTAGTCTTTTAGGGCAAATATTGCACTGCGCTGCATTGTTCTTTTTTGTGAAGTATTTCCATACTCCTGACATTTTATTCTCTAATATAAAAGAATATATTAGTTTGAAAGCAGATGTATTAATTAATTAAATATCACATTTATTAATGAAAACGTTACTTGTAAAATTATTGGCCCTTAATATAAAGAAGTATTTTAAATTTAAAGTCGACTTTATTTTTAATCATACGGTTTTATTAATTTTCTGTATGAAAACCCTACAAAAATATTTATATTTTCAAACATTTTGATTGGTTGAAAATAAATTAACCAATCAGAATGCTCCAAAAATAAACCAAGTCAAGGTATACTGCCACCCAAAATTTAGATAGTAAGGGCGATTATTTGTAAGAAACAAAACTTTTTTTTCACATTTCTTTTAAACATTTTACCAAGTTTTTAGGTTTTACTACTTAAATTTTGAATAAGTTATGCGAAAAATCTTTATTATTTGAAATTACTTGGCAAAATTTTTTTTGTGTGTGTCAAATAAATTGATTTCCTTTTAAAAGATTTTAAAAATGACATTTTTGTTTTGATGTTTAAAATGTTTTTTATGACTAAAATAAAAAAATCCTATTCCAGACAAAAACAAATTAAAAAATTAATATTTTTAAAATTTTCCGTTTTCCCGGGAAAAATATATTATTTTCCCGGGAATTCCCGGCAAACTTTTCTCGGGAATTTCCGAACCCCAAACCCTAATACGAAATCAAAAAAAAAAATGATGCTAGTTTTCTATACGATCGTTCGCCATCATAAGCAATTATTTGCTTCTTTTTTTATTGTTTATCGCTTCAGTGAACTAGTATATACATGAAAACATCGAGTTTTAGGTTGAAACATGGTGTATTTTCTTATAATATGTAGTAAAGGGCTGTACAGAATATTTTGAATGGCGTTTAAACACACATAATAGCCGAGCAGTTACAGTAGGTATGTGCTTCGTAAACGAATGATTATGAGCCATTACAAAAACAAACAAAGGGATAAATAAAATTAATGGTGAAACATACAAAGGATCCCTCTCCCGAGGGATCTTGTAAAACTTCCGATTGATCCATTACTATAAAATAGTCACGTGGATCACCGTGACTATTTCATAAAAATTGATTCCTGGGAATCGCTCTCGGACCTATGTACCTCATGTGAATAATAGGAGGGTGTACGTTCATTTAAAACTTGCAAAAATTTTGTCCGTTTTGCTCTATCTCGCTTAGTTTTCGAGATACAGGCCATTTTCAAAATGGCGAATTTTATAAAATGGCCCGTATCTCGAAAACTAAACGAGATAGAGCAAAACGGATTGTCATTCCGTAGGAGTATTAACTCACCATAATACAAATAGGCCACGTCTTGCAAAGCTTCCGATTGATCTATTTCACGTGGGTCACCGTGACTGTTTCATAAAAATCGATTCCTGGGAATCGCTCTCGGACGCACCTCACGTGAATAAGAGGAGCGTGTACGTTAATTCAAAGGCCATTTTCAAAATGGCGATTTTTATAAAATGGCCCGTATCTCGGAAACTAAGCGAGATAGAGCAAAACGGAGAAAATTTTTACTCTACATGAGTATTAACTCACCCCAATAATTCAAATGGGCCATGTCTTGTAAAGCTTCCAATTGATCTATTTCACGTGGGTCACCGTGACTGTTTCATAAAAATTGATTCCTGGGAATCGCTCTCGGACCCACCTCATGTGAAGAGGAGCGTGTACGTTCATTCAAAACTTGCAAAATTTTGTCTATTTTGCTCTATCTCGCTTAGTTTTCGAGATACACGCCATTTTCAAAATGGCGATTTTTATAAAATGGCCCGTATCTCGAAAACTAAGCGAGATAGAGCAAAACGGACAAAACTTTTACTCCACAGGAGTAGTAACTCACCCCAATAATACAAATAGGCCATGTCTTGTAAAGCTTCTGATTGATCTATGAAACAGTCACGGTGACCCACGTGACTGTTTTATAGAAATGGATCAATCGGAAGCTTTACAAGACATGGTTTTGAATCAATGTACACGCTTCTCTTATTCACATGAGGTGGGTCCGAGAGCAATTCCCAGGAATCAGTTTTTATCAAACAGTCACGGTGACCCACGTGAAATAGATCAATCGGAAGCTTTACAAGACATGGCCTATTTGCATTATTGGGGTGAGTTTATAATTCCGCGGAGTGAAAATTTTGTCCGTTTTGCTCGCTTAGTTTTCGAGATACGGGCCATTTTATAAAAATCGCCATTTTGAAAATGGCCTTTGAATTAACGTACACGCTCCTCTTATTCACGTGGGGGGAGGTAAAAAAGTACTTTTTGTGAAATTATATTTTTTTAAATGCTACTTTTTGGAAAAAGCGAAATTTTTTGGAAAAAAATACAGTAGTTTTGATTTAACTGCCTTTTTCTTAAGTGCACATTTGTTATAACTGCACAAAATTTTGATTTCGTTTCTATTTTACAAAATTATGTACGCAATTGTCTTCTTTAAGTGCACATTTTATATCTGCGCATTTAAGATAACTGCCTCATATTTTTGGCAGTTCTACATTATTTTCATAAAGAAGATCACCGTTAGCTGCCTCTTGTGTTTTCAATTCTAGGAAAAAAACACACATAAAATAAATGTGTTGTCAACTTTTTTTGTGACAATTGGTGTACCTGCACATTAAGGCAGGTAAACAATTTGACTTAGCTGCGTTTTTGTCTTACCTGCACAAAAATTCTTGCAAAAGTTGGTTGTGCAGCTAAGTCAAAATTACTGTACTTTGTTTTTACACAGTACTTTATTGGAAGAAGGTACTTTTTTTGAAAAAGTTATTTTTTTGGAAAAATGTATTTTTTTTGGAAAAAGGTACTTTTTTTGGAAAAGGTACTTCTTTGGAAAAGGTAAATTTTTTTATAAAAAGGTACTTTTTAGGAAAAAGGTACTTTTTAGGAAAAAGGTACCTTTTTGGAAAAAGGTACCTTTTTTGGAAAAAGGTACTTTTTTGGAAAAGGTACTTCTTTGGAAAAGGTAAATTTTTTTATAAAAAGGTACTTTTTTTGGAAAAAGGTACTTTTTTTTTGAAAATGGTACTTTTTGGAAAAAGGTACTTTTTTGGAATAAGGTACTTTTTTGGAAAAAGGTACTTTTTTTGTCCCCTTTTTTTCCCTCTCGAAAATAATTTCCAAAAATGCCATCTCAAAGAACGTCTACGCCGTTCGAAGAACCTACATACCAAATTTCAACTTAATAGCTCCAGCAGTTTGAGCAGGCCGTCAAGGGGGAGACTTTTGCCCCTCCCTGTAAAAATTTCCAAAAATGCCGTCTTTGTGGATGTCTACGATAGTGGAGGAACCTTTATACCAAATTTCAACTTCCTACCTCCAGCGGTTTGGGCAGGCCGTCAAGGGGGGCTCTTTTCAACTTTTTGACCTCAATTTTTACATCGTCCCTCTCCAAAATTCTAAAAAGTGCTTTCCAGATAAGTTAGCCCATACTTCAAGGAACAAATGTTTTAAATTTATTTTAAATTTCAGTTTCAGTCTCCCCCTTGGCAGGCCGCCAAGGGGGAGACTTTTCTTCTTTTTGCCCGTTCCGGTAGGAATTTCCAAAAATCCCGGCTTAGCGGATGTCTACGGCGGAGGAGGAACCTACATACCAAATTTCAACTTCCTAGCTTCAGTGGTTTGGGCTGGGCGATGTTGAGATTCCCTGTTGATGGATTTTCGGAAATTCCTACCGAGAGGGGCACAAATAGTAAAAGTTGGCTAGAAACCTGAAATGTAAAACATGTGTTCCTTGGAATATGGGCTCACTTATCGGGAAGGTACTTTTTGGAATTTTGGACAGGGACATTGCAAAAATGGGGATTAATGAAGCGAAAAGTGCCCCTTAAAGGCCTGCCCCAACCGCTGGAGGTGGGAAGTTGAAATTTGGTGTTAAAGTTCCTCCTCTATTGTAGACATCCGCTTAGATGAGATTTTTGGAAATTTCCACAGGTAGGGTCAAAAACAGGAAAAGTCTCCCCCTTAACGGCCTGGCCAAACTGCTCGAACTAGGGAGCTTAAATTCGGTATTTGGGTGCCTTATCCAACATTGACGTCCCCTAAGACGGTATTTTTGGAAATTCATACAGGGAGGGGTAAAAAGGGAAAAAACTTCCCCCTTGACGGCCTGGCCAAACTGCTGCATATAGAGACCTAAAATTATGTATGTAGTAGGTTCCTCCTCTAACGCAGACGTCCTCTAAGACGGAATCTTTGGAAATTCCTACCGGGAGGGCTAAAAACGGAATAATTCTCCCCCTTGATGGCCTAACCGAACTCTTCGACTAGAAACCTGTAATCCATAATATGTTTTCTTTGGAGTATGGGCTAACTTATCGACAAGGCATTTTTAGGACTTTGGACAGGAACGTGGTAAAAATGGTGGTTCAAAAGGGGAAAATTGCCCCCCCCCCCCTTAACGTCTGCGTCTTTAGCTAGAAACCTAAAACTTAAAGAACAAATGTATATGGAACACTAAAATTAAGAAACTTAATAGCAAACGAGTGGAATTGAAACACTACACACGTGGAACGAAATGGATATAAACGTTGAACGAGTGGAATTGAAATTATAGACAATGGAAATGGATTGGAAGAGGGAACGAAATGGAATGGAATATAGAACGAAATGGAATGAGGAGTGGGATGGCATAGAATGGGGAACGAGTGGAATTGAAACACTGCAGTTAAAAGAGGAATGGAACGGAGAAAGTGCAAAGAAATGGAATGGAAATAGAAGCGACTGATATCAATATCGATACACAAGACAGTAGGAACGAAATAGAATAAAACGGGGAACGAGTGCAATTGGAATAACAAATAATGGGAACGAAATGCAATGGGATGGTAAACGAAATGGAATCTTGGAAGGAGTAGCATTGGAACACTAAAATTGTTAAACAAAATGGAATGGAATTTGAATGACTCAAACTGCCGGAGTTTGGTACTTGAAATTTCGCATGCGATTGAGGCAAGATTATATGTATTTGGGATTTTTACTGGGAGGAACAAAAAGGGGTGAAGAACGCCTTTTAATTACCTGTTCGAACACTATCCACGGAATATGAAACTATGTAGCATTGAAACATACTCTCCAAAAAGTTAAACAAATTTTCTAACAGAGAAAAAACCTTAGAAAAGGCATGGAACTTATATATTCTGATATTTAAACTGCATGTAACGAAGCACCGGTGGAAGAAACCGACGCAGTAAATTTTCCAACTGAATTTGTAAATTTACTTGAATTACCAGGTCTACCTTTACATAAACTGGAATTAAAAAAATAACTTTAAGGCACGCTAACAACGTAGCGGGCTTTGCCCGCTATCTTTAATATTATAAAATTCTTTCCATTTATTATTTATTTTCATTCAAAACACAAATGAACAAAACTACTTACGGGGCTATCTACCTAAGTTCGCACTTTACCAAATTATCTTGACATACACACGTATATTGCAATTTATAATGGATTCATTACTAACAATCCACTTTCATGAGAAAAAGTGATCAAATATTTATTAATTTTAAGCCCATTGTTGTGCAGAATTATATATTTGTGGTGGCTGGGTGAAGGCTTTTATTATAAAAACTGTACTTTAAATAAAAAAGCGAAAATAAAAAAAAACCCAACCACGAATACGACCTATCTACGCCGATGGTTGAACAACAGACAATTAGTTGTGTTGGTATACTAAATGATTTATATAAAAATAGTGTTTGTACTTAAACATTACAATAAATTTACCTTAACAATTATTTTACCTTAACAACAAATATTGTGTTTTATTTTATCTAAAAGAAATTTAATTCTAAACTTTAAGGCACAGTAACAACGTAGCGGACTTCGCCCGCTATTAAATATATTTTGCTAGAAAATTGTAGAACTTACTTCGAACTTATGTAGTTGTATAATTACATAGCACTTAGATAAAAGTCCACCTGTTTTTTTTTCTGCGTGTAGGAAAACAACCAATTAATTAACTGAGAGAATTATCTGAATGTTATTAATAAATTTTTGCATAAAACCGATTAATTTTCACTGGGCCTCGTCCAGTGAAATTTTATTGAATTAATGGAACTTTTCATAAAATGTTGTGAAAATATTCATTTTATTTATTAAAAGTTTCATACGCTTAATGAAAAAGTTTTTCATCTAGTATTTTTCATTTACCTTGTGAAGAAAACTTTATTATTTATTATTTTACGCAAAAGTATATAATTGTATTTAAATCAACATATATTTTGTCCGATTCGAGATAGTAAATAATTTTATCTAAAATATTTTTGGTCTTGGATCACATTTAGTTTTATAAAATGTTTTTCGAAGCAATATACAAATTTATCTTCAACGAGATATAATTTGATCAATGATATAAGAGAAAATATTTTTTCGGATATGATTATATAAGGCAACGAATAAGAAAATTTTGAAAATCATAATCGCAGGTAAACTCAAATCTAATTTTATACGTTGTTATTCACTCTCTAATATGAATAGATACAATTGGATCAAGCCTAACTTCATTGAATCTAATCGTTTTTTCACGGGTCGTTTTGTTTCAACGCACTCACTCTATTCATAAAAACAATACCAGTTATTTCTTGTTTTGCATTGTATGCAAGGTTGCCAACAGTTGAACTGAAAAAATGGCTAGATTACGGAGAAAAAATGGCTAGAAACGGCTAAAATTGGAAATAATGCTAAAGAAATAAGTCTGTAAAAAATTTAGTTAAAAACTAAAAATGAGTTAAAAAAAGAGTAAAAAGGTTAAAGTCGGGCATGCCGCCTATATAATAACCTACACCAGTCTGGATTTTAACCAAATCAATAGGCTTTGTCCTTGGGCCAACATAAGAAGGTCGGTGTACCAAATTTCATCAAAATATCTTAATATGTATTTGCAACCTACAGCGTGTAAAAATGGCAATTTTAGGGGGGAACCTTATATGGGCACTAGGTCTAAACATGGACCGATTTTAACCAAAATCAATAGGCGTCGTCCTTGGTGCCAAATTTCATCAAAATATCTTAATATTTGCGACCTGTAGACTGCGCACAAGGATGCATGGACGGACGTACGGATATCGTTAAATCGAAATAAAACGTAATTCTGAGTCGATCGGTATACTATAAGGTGGGTCTAGGTCCAATATTTTTTTGTGCTACAAACGTCAGCATAAACTATTATACCCTGACCACATAGTGGTGTAGGGTATAATGATGCTGCAGAAAAAACTGCTAAATTAGCAGATTATTTTTGGTATATATTAGTAATATAGGAACAGCAAAAATAAAACTGTTAAATATACAGGATTTTAGTTTATTTGTGCTAAATTTTTGTTAATGGAAAATAGCAAATTAACCTGCCAAAATCAGCAAAAAATTTTACACTGTAGCCAAAAAAATCACCAAAAAATTTAAAACTTTCGAAGTTTTTATCGATTTTTTTGAAATGCAGATAAGAACTGAGGCTTTTGAAAACAGCAGTTTACAATTTTTTAGCAAATATTTCTGCTGATTTTAGCAAAATAGACTGCTATTTGCATTCTACTAAATTTAGCTTAAAAATAGCAAAAATTTTGTAGATATAACATTTTTGCTGTTTTTAGTCTACTAATATTTAGCAAAATTTTCTGCAGATTTTATAATACAATTTGATATTTTCAATTAACTGAAAGTTAATTTAAATATAACTAAAATTCTGTAATTTAACAGTTTTATTTTGCTGTTCTTATTTTACTAGTATTTAGTAAAAAAATTTGCTAATTTTAGCAGTTTTTTCTGCAGCATCATTTTTAACTAATTTTTAGTAACTTTTTCTGCTTTTTTTTACAGATTTATTTCTATGAGTGTAATTTTAATACAAATCAGTGACAATAAAGAGTTCTAACACGAATTTCATGAAAGTGGCCTCCAAATCTCCAAAATATTTTCATTAAATTTGTACAAAAAACATGATTTTAAATCGAATGTAAAAACTACATGTGCCGTGAACCCAAATAAAAGTTTTAAAAATTGAAAATTTCGAACTAAAATTTTGAAAATCATAAAAATTCAAGCACTTTTGTATGAAATTAACTGTAAAACATTAAAAGAAAAAATGGCTAGGGCAAAATAAAATGGCTAAATCTTTCGGCTAGATCCAATCTAGCCATTTTTTTATGGCTAGATGAAATTAAAATGGCTAGATCTAGCCGGAAAAAGGCTAAATTGGCAACCTTGATTGTGTGAGGCATTTATTTGCTTATTGTTCTCAAATACTTATTGTACCACAAAAATTTTCAAATAATTGTTGTGGAAACAAATAATCAAGTGGCTAAAGATTAACCCCTAAATTCATAAACGCTTTGTAAAGTTATAGCAGGTTTACAAAACGTCTTTTTCATACAAAATTTGTTCAATAAACCTCCTATAATTTTACAAAGCGTTTACGAATTTAGGGGTAAATTTGTTGTGAAATTTGTATTTAAAAATTAATAAAATTCAATTAAAAGGAAAAATTGTATTTAATTTAAATAAAATTAGTGAAAAAGAGGTCGAAGGAAGACATGGGTTTGATTTGGTCGAAATTTTCACAATATATTTATTGGCAGCGTACAATAAGTATCTATTGTACAATTTTCATTATCTGTTTTATTTGTTTGAGCATACCATAGAAAAACCAGGCACCGGATTTTACAAACCAAAAACTTTATTTTTAAGTTTTCATCAAGAAATAAAAAAGTATTTTGTTCAAAATAAAGTAAATTTCTAAATTATTTTTATTTATATTCATCCAAAATTGAAAATATATTTATCTTTATAAAAGAAAAACAAAAATTACAAATGATTTTTATACAAATGATATTTTTTTATTTTCAACCCCAAACAAAAAAAGAAAAAGAAAATATAAAAAAAAAGTTTTTGTACAAAAAAAAGAAAAGTTTTTTTTGTAGAAAAAAAAAGTTTCCTTATTAAGAAAAACAGTTTTTATTTTTTAATTTATAAAATTTTAGATTTATATATTTAGTTAGAATATATTTAGTTAGAATATTCTTCTACCTAGAATATTCTTCTACCTTAGATTTATGGTAAAAAAATTGTATTAAAAACCCTTATCAGCGATTTTCATTTTGCAAAGAAATATACTGATGTAAGAATTTTCCTTTTTGCAAATTTTTTTCCCGCGACTTTTTTTTCGCGATTTTTTTTAATTATCCATCAAACTTTGTTGTATGAAATGGGTATAATAGTCTCTAGATTACATATTTAACAAAACCGCACCTAAAAAAACGAGAAATTTTGGCGGAACGCGAAAAAACACTTAATGGTAAAAAAATTGTATTAAAAACCCTTATCAGCGATTTGCATTCTGCAAACAAATATACTGATCTAAGAATTTTCGTTTTTGCAAATTTTTTTCCCGCGACTTTTTTTTCGGGATTTTTTTAAAATATTTACCAAACTTTGTTGTATGAAATGGGTATTATAGTCTCTAGATTTCATATTTAACAAAACTGCACCTAAAAAATGGCGAAATTTTGGCGCAACGCGAAAAAATACTTTATGGTAAAAAAATTGTATTAAAAACCCTTATCAGCGATTTGCATTCTGCAAACAAATATACTGATCTAAAAATTTTCCTTTTTCCATTTCATACAACAAAGTTTGGTGGATAATTGAAAAAAAAAATCGCGGAAAAAAAGTCGCGGGAAAAAAATTTTCAAAAAGGAAAATTCTTACATCAGTATATTTCTTTGCAAAATGAAAGTGTTTTTTCGCGTTCCGCCAAAATTTCGCGTTTTTTTAGATGCGATTATGCTAAATATGAAATCTAGAGACTATAATACCCATTTCATACAACAAAGTTTGGTAAATATTTAAAAAAAATCGCGAAAAAAAGTCGCGGGAAAAAAATTTGCAAAAAGGAAAATTCTTAGATCAGTATATTTGTTTGCAGAATGCAAATCGCTGATAAGGGTTTTTAATACAATTTTTTTACCATAAAGTATTTTTTCGCGTTGCGCCAAAATTTCGCCATTTTTTAGGTGCAGTTTTGTTAAATATGTAATCTAGAGACTATTATACCCATTTCATACAACAAAGTTTGGTGGATAATTGAAAAAAAATCGCGAAAATAAGTCGCGGGAAAAATTTTTGCAAAAAGGAAAAATCTTAGATCAGTATATTTGTTTGCAGAATGAAAATCGCTGATAAGGTGTTTTAATACAATTTTTGTACCATAAAGTATTTTTTGCGTTCCGCCAATATTTTACAATTTTTTAGGTGCGGTTTTGTTAAATATGCATTCAAGAGACTATAATACCCAATTAATAGAACAACGTTCTGTGGCTAGTTGCAAAAAACAAATAGCGAAAAAAAGTCGCGGAAAAAAGAACACATTTTAGGCCAGATATTTACAGCAAAAGAAAATTAAAAAAAAATATATTTATATATATTTTTCTTTTTTTATTTATAACAACACAAAAAAAGTTTCTTTTTTTCCATCTATTTATTTTTTTTTTTTTGAAAGAAAATTAAAACAGAAAAAGTTTCTTATTTTCATCATGAGGTGTATTTTAAATAAATATTTTTTTCTTTTTATTTTTTGTACGTTTGAATTTTTATTTTAATACTTTTACGATATTTATATTTGATAAAAACCAAAAAAGTAAAAAGTTTCCGGTCCTTGAGAAAAACAAATATATTACGCTCATTTTCTCTTTATTCAGTTACACACCATCTACTAGAAAGAATAACAATACCAACATATACCAGAAACACTAAACTACTTATCAATACGCATTCACATTAGTAGACACACAGAAACTTGTACAAGTAGTTCTATCTGTGCACATCTTTAGTACGCCATTATAATCAGCATTACCGAAATATATAGAATTGATGATCAGAGCTCTATTAATTTTTAAAAGTCAAGATTTTGTCATGCAGTGTAATTTATGTTCCAATATAGTATGGGTCAGCCCGAATATATATTAAGCACCGTAAAAATTAACACATGATTTTTTTTAAATTTTTTATTAAGGTTTAGAGGTCGCTACAGGGCCCTAAAATTTGGTATTTTTGAGAAAAATAGCGGCATCTATCCTTTTTTTCTTGAGTGTGTTTTAAAGAAAAATTTATTTTTATGAACGCCGCTATTGAATGAAGAATTGTCAAAAAAAGATTGTGTAAAATTTTTTTCAGAACCTCTTTCTGAGGCGATTTGGCTACTCTTGTCCGTCCGTCCATCTGTTTGCACACGGAACACGGTGGAAAAATTTATAACATTAAACACGAAGGTATTTGTTTACATTCGTCTCCCCAAGAAAATTTTTTATAATTGGTTGTCAATCACACTATTTCTTGAAGTGATTCCACTAGAACCGATTCCATGGAACTGGTTCCGGAACCCGTTCCATGGATCTTATATGCAAGATATAACTGAAGGAGAATCAGCTCTAAAACTAGTTCTCGAACTAGTTCCAGAACTCATTCTAAGGCAATCGGTTCCAGTTTGGGGTGCCTTAGAAGCGATTGCTTTTTATAAGAAAAATCGTTGACAGTACACCCAGGAAAGAGATTGGTTGGAATTCGGTCAGAACTATTAAAATGAATTTGCCAGGACGTTATTTTATTTGGAGTTACCTATAATTGAATACTACACCAAAAATATTTTACTAGGTATTAAAAATAGGGAAAGCAAACTAAAAAACAATCCTTTTAACAAATTATTGGTATCTCCAATCAATTTTAAAATTAGTATCAGTTAAGTAATTCTATGCAGTAGAAGCAGCCATTTATTTACGGAATATACAATAAAATTGGTGTTATCTATCACCTTTATTAAAAAAATTTCAATATTCGAAAGTGGTACCTACAATTACGGGTATCCTAATCAAATAAGACCTTAAAGTCGAGTTTCTGTAGAACCAACCGAATTGTGGATTGTATGGATAACACACTCAACTATTAATTGGTATTGGTAAACGAAGTTTATGCTATATTTGTTTTCCAAACTAAACATATAAATTCAAAATTAGACATTAAAATTAATAAGTGTTTGTGGTTTAGTGGGTGAGGAGTTGGCCTAGTACGCCAGATTTCCGGGTTCGAATCCCGGAAAAGACAAAAATTTAGATGTTGTTTTTTTTAATAAAAATAAAATATTCTTAAGTATAAAAATAAAAAGTAAATATGGCTAAGAAAATTAAAAGTAGTTGTGGTGCAATGGGTAAGAGTGTGGATTATTAATCAGAATGACCGGGTTCAATACCGGAGAGTTGAAAAAAAGTTTTTTAATTTCAATAAAATTTTGTGGAATATAATAATATTTATGTGGAATATAATATTGAATCAGACAACCGAATATTGGCTTTCACGACGAAAAATATAATTTAATATAAAGATAGTTGTCGTTACCGTACGAATTCGATTGGCAACAAATTTGGTGGCCACAACTGAGACTGTTTTCTGGGTGTAGAAGCGGTTACAAAGGAAAAGCAGCTTCTTTGGAACAGAAAATTTCCCTGGATTAATCTAAATAAAATGATAACAAAAGGAATGTAGCCTGAAAAACCAATCCCCGCCCCAACTCTCCCTTAAATTTTGTATTTATTTATGCTTTTTTAGTCTCTATTTTAATAATGGTACTAAGACCACTCAAATTAAAGATTTGCAAATATATTTTTTTATACATATATTTAAAAAGATATGTTTCAAAAATAGCCGGATGGAATCCATATTTACTTATGTTGCTGAAGATTTTATTCGTGAATTAAATTTTTTATTTTAATTCGCGAATTAATATATATTTTTTTATTCGTTTAAAAGATTCCATTACATTACATTACATTTAAAACATTGATTTGTTAAGAGTAAATTTAATTTTGTATTTGAAATTATTGTTAAATTAAAGTTTCAATGAAAGTTTATTTTTTATAGATATATTAATGAATAAAATTGATTCGCGAATCATAGAAATACAATTTTAATTCGAGAATCAAAAACTAAAATGATAATTCGCGCGAATCAAATAAATCCAAACATAATTCGCGAATCAAAACCAAATTTTATTGGTTCTTTTTTAGAAATTGAATTACTACTGATGAATGAATTAATTTTAAAGGTTTGGTCCCCACCAAACATCGCAATATGAAGGCGATTCCCACCATCGTATTGCCTGTATGAAAAATTTTATTGCGGCAACAATCATCTTCGTATTTTAGAATATACCCCATTTGTTAAAAAACGTGTCCCGAATGCAATACTTCACAGCAATATGAAAGCCATTGTTCTAGAAGATAAATTGGCGATATCACTAAATTATCATCTGGACGATAAAAAAAGTAGCGTATATATCGCCAAAATATCATCTGGAAGTTAAAAATATGATATCGCCTGACAATTTTCCAAAGATAAAAGTACGTTTTTTATTTTACAATTTTTTATTATAAACATTTTCACTTTTATTTCACCAATATTAATCTCCATTTTCATATATCCATCACTCTTTCGTGGATTTGAATTTATTTTGAAATTGTACAATAGCAAAAACAAATTTGTTTACTTACCTTAATTTTTTTTTTTTTTTTGTTTTTTTTTTATAAAGAGAAGCAACACTCAGGAAATTCTTTCTATTAATTAATGTGTTGCTTCCTTTGGAAAGGGGATAGAGAAGAAGTGAAAGTTGGTGAAAGATGAAGGGCTTCAAATATGGCAACACTGTAATTGCGCGAGATGTTGAATTTTAGAACAATTGTTGCGCGCCATTTGATGGTGAGTTGGCGAACTTTGTTGAAGCTTTTTAGTTCATAGCCCTGTTATATTTTACTTCTGTGGTGTTAAGTGCTATGGGAATACCGAAAAAGGACGCTGCGATATGTATGAGGGATAGACAAAACTCATACTATTTTTCATAAATTGATGTTGCCTTGGTGGGGGCTCGAACCCGCAACCTCACGTGTAACAGTCCAATGCGGTAACCATTACATCACAGCGTTTTAATTAAGAACGTTTTTTTATATTTTTGTAAATTTTTTCAATAATACCGATATATACCGGTATTAATGTTTCGGTATCGGTTATACCGATACCGATATGATTAAAATACCGTTACCGATACCGAAACAAATAAAAAATCGACACCAATA
The DNA here is from genome assembly GCA_949987735.1 of Leucophora obtusa. Taxonomy (NCBI): domain Eukaryota; kingdom Metazoa; phylum Arthropoda; class Insecta; order Diptera; family Anthomyiidae; genus Leucophora; species Leucophora obtusa. The sequence goes on along the minus strand of OX465295.1, from coordinate 173,984,053 downwards.
CCGATACCTATACTGTTATTCGTTTCGGTTGCCAACCTTGCTTTTGGGTGATATTTCTTCGGAATGCTTATTGGTTATAATTAAACTCCGGCGATTCCCATTTTTTAATCTTGTGTAACAAACCGAGTGACAATTTTTGTTTTCATTCGGTCTGTAAGTGAAAGATATCCCAATATGTCTTTTTTTTAGGAAATAGCTCCATCAAATACAAAATTAACAAAAAGAGTAAGAACCCTACGGGGAAAGGGACCGGTCCCAGATGACACCCAGGATAGGACCCAAGAGGGCGGAGACCGGTCGTTGATCGGTCTTTTTGTTTGAAAGAGACATATCACTTTAACATGGCGTTGTCATTGGAAATGATCAATTGCCACAGTTTAGACAGATTGTGGCAGTAAGGTGGTGTGTCTAAAAATAGCTTTTCAAATAAACTAATAAAAAATGAAGAATTAAAAATAATCTACTTGGCGTCGAAGTAGGGCTCGATAACACAACCTTCTGCTTGTAAGGCAAACGCTCTACCGTCTGAGCTAGTGTTGCTTATGCGTGGTGGCTGGCTGATGGCTAAGTTATATGTTTTTCGTTTCTGTTCAAATAAAAAAGAGAAAGAAAAAACAAAGACACACACAGCAAATAAAAAAAACATGGAAAAGAAAAAATAGAAAAGAAAACAACATTAACACACACACACATATGGTGGATGTGCCTTGAATATGCCCCCGATTGACCGGTTATGGGATAGGTCCCTTAATGACTTGCTTTTTGAGTTGGCCATAATTAAATTAAAAATTAGAAAATTACCTCAAAAACTCTGATAATATAAATAAAAATTTAAAAAATTCCCCTTAAGTTAAAAAGAAAAGTTAAATGAAATACCAATTGTTAAAACTAAAACAGTTTCTACATTAAAAAAACGTTGAAAATACAAAACTTAAAATTTCTTATCAAAACATTATAGAAATTTAAAATAAGAGCTAAAATAAGCAAATCGTAAAAAATAAAGTTAAAAATAAATAAAATAGTAAAATAAATAAAATATATTTTTAAAAATATGCCGCGAATTTTGTTTTTTATTTCGGTATCGGTCTAGTTTTTTTAAAAGCAACAGTGAAAATAACGGATCAGAAAATACTTATAAAATTAATTTATTTTCTTTTGTTCGTATTTGTACTAATTTAGTAATATGCCTTCGGTTGAACGGTCACTGGATAGGTCCTTTGAGGGCAATTGACTCCTCATTCCCCGTAGGGAAGGTTCAACTGTATTTATTATTTTTAAATCGTTGACACAAATAAGTCGGTTCAACAATTTTGCAATTGATTTTATTCCTAAGCAGTTGAGTTATAAGAGAAAGAAATATTTCTAAAACAACATAAAAAAATAGTTTATAAAAATATATTTCTATATATGTACTGTTGTAGTAGGTCAGTTTCCGGATAAATTTTTATAATGGTTTCTAGTTCATCGACAGCGACTATACGCGAAAGCACTAAAATGTGGCTAATCGGACAGTTATGACCAGAGCTATGCAAAACAAAACTTCCTACAATAAAGGAGGTATTAAGTTCAGTTTTTTACTATAAAATCTGCCGCAAGCTAAACAACTATGTATTCCATCCGGTTATTTTTGAAATATATCTATTTAAATATATGTATAAAAAAAAATATGTCTGCAAATCTTTTATTTGAGTGGTCTTAGTATTATAATTAAAATAGAGTATTAAGGCCCGTTAACTTATCTCAATTTATACCCTGGTTAAGACCTCTACTAGTCTTAACCACTGGTAAACATATTTTTTGAATAACTTATCTAAATTTTAAACAAGCTTTTCTTCTAACCAATGCTAAAATTTAACCATAGAAATTTCTGTGGTTAAGAAACTTAACCAAGGCTATTTTAGAACAATTCACCATACACAGAAAAAATTTACAAAATTCTGTTTGTAATGTTAAACACCTTTTTTGCATAAACAAACAAAAATTTTTTTAAAAAGGCACCAACAATGGAATTTGTATATACAAATCCCTTTTTGTAACTTTTTTGTAATTTGTTAAAAATAAAATCAATTTTTTTTTAACAATGTGTTTTGTAAATACAATAATTTTTTTTGTAACTTGTTTGTATTTGTTAAAAATAAAAAAATAAAATTCAACAACGAGTTTGTTATAATAAAACAATTATTCGCTTTATGTTGTCGTATTGACAAAAAAAAAATACTTTTTTGAAATTTTTGTTACAATTTAAAAACATTTGAGCAATTGAAAACAAAAAATAAATGATTTGTTTTTTTTTGTTTCAAAAAATTCTAAGGCTATTTTTTTGATATTTTTGATACAATTTACAAACATTTAATAAAAAAATTGTTAGATATCTAAGTAAAAAGCCAACAATTTTTTTTAATTACTTAAAATTTTGTGATACTTTTTTCTGTGTACATAAGATTTTATTACATTAGACTTGTAATGATGATTATTAAAAAAAATTAAAGCGCAGCTTTAACCAAACTTTAACTAAGAATCGTTTATGACACATGTAAGTATTTTCGATGTGCATTTCCCCCACTTTACCAAAACTTATAAAAATTGCATCAGTACTTAAAATCGGGCACAAATTTTTGCTATTTAGGATTTAGGTTTCTGTGATAGCTTACAGAAATTGGCCGCATATAAGGAAATAGGAAAAATTTATGTTTTTATTGGTTCAGGGAGCCAAAATCTGTCTTTAATAATTAAAACCAAAAATGGTGACCAATATTACAACAATTTGACACGAATTATACACCTCTACAAAATGAAAAGTCGCTTTTTTAGTATTTTACTTGCTGATTCCAAATCTCTATTCCGAATTCTCTATCACCTCTCAATTTTGAGAAAATCGTGATTAAAAACTCGGAAAATAGCTTTCTACGAATTTTAAAATCCTATACAAAACGCATTCAAGTAGCTTAAGACTTTTTGTTACGATGGTAGTAAAAAATGAATTTTGTTCTCTAAAATACATAGGACAACATTTTCTTAATTTGTGTATCGTTATAGGAAAAAATTCTTTTGAAAACCACTCTCAGAAAAACAATTGTCCCATCAATTTTGGGTAACTTACATTTAAGAATTTGGAATCAGCGTATCAAATTCAAAATTAATCATGTATCAAAGCTCAAGACTACTGAATAAAGTACAAGACTACTGAATTTAATTCTTAAATATAAAAAAGCGCATAGAAACCACTCTCGAATTTATGAAATGTGAACCAATCATGTTTTAAATATTTAAAAGTATGTGAGGAACCCCTGGACAACCCACAGTTTTGACTCGCAATTACAAAAAGATACAAAATAATGCACAGCGATTATTTTTCTAGTCACTTTGATGTGCTGATCACATAAATTGCCTTAATTTAATAATCTATCACAAAATTTCCACTATTTTTTTTTTTTTTTTTAATTTTATGCGCGAATCTTTCCGCGGTTGTCTATATTAGCACGAAATACTTATTAATAGTTCCAATAATCCACTTTTATTTTATAGACTTACCAAATGGATTTAATTAAATCACCTCTCGTAGTATACAAAAAGACACTATCATTTTATAGCATTTAGCGACCGCGAATCTTAAAAAATACGACGTGGTCAAGTGTATTATTTTTTTACGACCAGAAACACACAAAAAACCGCGAGAAAAACTTTTAATTTTCCCGTATTGAAAAAAAAAATTTGTGTTTCCGACTAAAAAAGATATTATATAATCATATATCACCATATATAAACCCATATATACGTCCATATCTAATTTGATCCGAATATTGGAATATATAATTATATCAAGCGAGATAAGCATGTTATCTAACCTGATACAATTTGATCCGAAAAATGGGTCTATCTAACTTCATCAAATTATATATTAATACATATAATTTGATGAAGATTTTCAAATAAAATTTTAGTAAATATTGTTGAGATCACTTATTTTCATTCATTTTAAATACTAATGCTTAATGTTTAGAAAAATTTTTGTTAATAAAATTGGAAATAGCTGACAAAATAAAACATTACAAAAATTTGTCGGAACAACTGTCTTATAAAATAAAAAAAATAACTTTCAGAATTAATTTTTTTTCACGGAAAAAATAACTGAACTTAAACCATATTTATTTCAACATATGTTTTTCTAATTTTTATTTTTAAATTTAAAAATTGCAATTAAACTTTATAAAATTTTGTATAATTAGATATCATGTCAGATATAATTATATATAAAATTAATACAATTTTCTATTAACTTTGTTATATATTTTGATATAATATGGTTTATAAAAGCTTATGTGCCATTATATATAATTATGTATGAAGTATATTTGCAGATCTCTTAATATATGGCTGGAGACCAAATCGCATATGATTATATATAACGTTATATCAAACATATTTATAAAACCAAAGTGTTAATATAAATGTATATGGTTATATAAAGCCACGCATATAAACATTTAAAGTTATATCAAATCATATAAGATTATATAAAAACTTTTTTAGTCGGGTTATTAATTTTTGTTTTTATTCTGACATTTCATACTAAGGTTAATTACCCAGAGTTAAAATATTGATAAGTTATTATGGTTAAATTTTCATAGGGATAAATATTTAGTATTGGTTAGTTACTCATGGTTAAGGTAAAGTTAACTTCTCGAGAAAAGTTAATGGGCCTAAAAGACATAAACAAATACAAAATTTAAGGTAGTGTTGGGCGGGGATTGGTTTTTCAGGCCGCATTCCTTTTGTTATCATTCTATTTAGATTAACCCAGGGAAATTTACTGTTCCAAAGAAGCTGCTTTTCCTTTGTAACCCCTTCTACTGTCAACAATTTTTCTTTGAAAACTGAACTGATTCTCCTTCAGTTATATTTTGCATATAAGATCCATGGAACGGGTTCCGGAACTAGTTCCACGGAATCGGTTCTGGTGGAATCACTTCCAGAACTAGTATGATTGACAACCGATTGGAAAAATTTTTTTGTTTTTTATGAACCAGCCTAGTGCATATAGTGCACCTCGTTTTTGAAGGAATGAATACCATTTTCCCATGGTCTTCATATAAAAATATTAGTATAAGGAAAAATAAATAGTGATGTCACCCTCAGATGGCAATGTAATTTATATACGTTTAGAGGAAAAAATTAGTAACCATGTGTTTTTTTTTTATTTATTTCTCATTAAGTTTAAAAACCGTAGACAAATTGGGTATCAATTATGGTATTCAATCGATTAACCGTTACTCGATAAATCGACGAACCTCTTTCAAAAACTTGTTCGAGTAATTTCAAACGGCCAGTATCGAGTAACGAATTACTCGAGTAATTTTGGTCGAGTAGTCGAGTAACTCGAGTAAATCTAAAAAGGTTTTTTTTTTTTAATTTATACATACCAATATGTTTTTAATTTGCTGACTACTAATTTTATTTTTTTATAGCATCTAAAGTAATGTTTCAGTTACAGTTTGAATTTAAATTCCATAATCATTTTCTGAATCATACCCACTTTAAATCAGCGATTTGAAATTGAATAAAGTGAGATATGATTTATATAAATTTATATTGATTAAATTTTTAAAGAAATTAATTATTTTACGATTTTATTCGCAAGCCATTCGAAGCCAAACATTATTAGTTAAAATAATTTGTTAAAATCTAATCAGTTCACCCAAGAAAAAGATTGGTTGGCTTTCGATCAAAACCATTAAAATTAATTTGCCAGAACGTTATTTTATTGGGAGTTGCCTATAATTGAATACTACATCAAAAATATTTTACTAGCTATTAAAAATAGGGAAAACGAGTAAAAAGGTTAAAGTCGGGCATGCCGACTATACAATACCCTACACCAGTCTGGTTAAAAGCCAACTAATGTTTGGATCCGAAATTCGAATGGGTTAAAATGAGGCTTGTGTCAAAATTTTCTATAATGTGAGTCAGCGCACTAAATTTCATTAAAATATCTTAATATTTGCGACCTGCAGTTTGTAACCAAGCCAATTTTGGGGGGACCCTTATATGGGCACTAGTTCTAAACATGGACCGATGTTCACCAAAATCAATAGGCTTCGTCCTTGGGCCAACATAGGTCTATGTACCAAATTTCTTCAAAATATCTTAATATTTGCGACCTGCAGCGTATAAACAATATAATTTTGGTGGGACCCTTATATGGGCACTAGGTCTAAACATGGACCGATGTTAACCAAAATCAATAGGCTACGTTAATTGGCCAATATAGGTCTGTGTACCAAATTTCATCAAAATATCTTAATATTTGCGACATGCAGCGTATAAAGAGTATAATTTTGGTATGACCCTTATATGGGCACTAGGTCTAAACATGGACCGATGTTCACCAAAATCAATAGGCTACGTTATTGGGCCAATATAGGTCTGTGCACCAAATTTCATCAAAATATCTTAATATTTACGAACTGCAGCGTATAAAGAGTATAATTTTGGTAGGACCCTTATATGGGCACTAGGTCTAAACATGGACCGATGTTCACCAAAATCAATAGGCTGCGTTATTGGGCCAATATAGGTCTGTGTACCAAATTTCATCAAAATATCTTAATATTTACGACCTGCAGCGTATAATTTTGGTAGGACCCTTATATGGGCACTAGGTCTAAACATGGACCGATGTTCACCAAAATCAATAGGCTGCGTTATTGGGCCAATATAGGTCTGTGTACCAAATTTCATCAAAATATGTTAATATTTACGACCTTCAGCGTATAGACAGTATACTTTTGGTAGGACCCTTATATGGGCACTAGGTCTAAACATGGACCGATGTTCACCAAAATCAATAGGCTGCGTTATTGGGCTAACATAGGTCTGTGTACCAAATTTCGTCAAAATATCTTAATATTTACGACCTGCAGCATATAAACAATATAATTTTGGTAGGAGCCTTATATGGGCACTAGGTCTAAACATAGACCGCTGTTCACCAAAATCAATAGACTGCGTTATTGGGCCAATATAGGTCTGTGTACCAAATGTCGTCAAAATATCTTAATATTTACGACCTGCAGCGTATAAACAATATAATTTTGGTAGGACCCTTATAGGGGCACTAGGTCTAAACAAGGACCGATGCTCACCAAAATCAATAGGCTACGTTATTGGGCCAATATAGGTCTGTGTACCAAATTTCATCAAAATATCTTAATATTTACGACCTGCAGCGTATAAAGAGTATAATTTTGGTAGGACCCTTATATGGGCACTAGGTCTAAACATGGACCGATTTTCACCAAAATCAATAGGCTGCGTTATTGGGCCAATATAGGTCTGTGTACCAAATTTCATCAAAATATGTTAATATTTACGACCTTCAGCGTATAAACAGTATACTTTTGGTAGGACCCTTATATGGGCACTAGGTCTAAACATGGACCGATGTTCACCAAAATCAATAGGCTGCGTTATTGGGCTAACATAGGTCTGTGTACCAAATTTCGTCAAAATATCTTAATATTTACGACCTGCAGCATATAAACAATATAATTTTGGTAGGACCCTTATATGGGCACTAGGTCTAAACATGGACCGATGTTCACCAAAATCAAACTTGTTCGTCCTTGGGCCAACATAGGTCTGTGTACCAAATTTCATCAAAATATATTAATATTTGCGACCTGCAGCGTATAAACAGTATAATTTTGGTAGGACCCTTATATGGGCACTAGGTCTAAACATGGACCGATATTCACCAAAATCAATAGGCTGCGTTATTGGGCCAATATAAGTCTGTGTACCAAATTTCATCAAAATATCTTAATATTTGCGACCTGCAGCGTATAAATAGTATAATTTTGGTAGGGCCCTTATATGGGCACTAGGTCTAAACATAGACCGATGTTCACCAAAATCAATAGACTGCGTTATTGGGCTAATATAGGTCTGTGTACCAAATTTCATCAAAATATCTTAATATTTGCGACCTGCAGCGTATAAATAGTATAATTTTGGTAGGACCCTTATATGGGCACTAGGTCAAAACATGGACCGATGTTCACCAAAATCAATAGGCTGCGTTATTGGGCCAATATAGGTTTGTGTACCAAATTTCATCAAAATATCTTAATATTTACGACCTACAGCGTATAAAGAGTATAATTTTGGTAGGACCCTTATATGGGCACTAGGTCTAAACATGGACCGATGTTCACCAAAATCAATAGACTGCGTTATTGGGCCAATATAGGTCTGTGTACCAAATTTCATCAAAATATCTTAATATTTACGACCTGCAGCGTATAAACAGTATAATTTTGGTAGGACCCTTATATGGGCACTAGGTCTAAACATGGACCGATGTTCACCAAAATCAATAGGCTGCGTTATTGGGCTAACATAGGTCTGTGTACCAAATTTCGTCAAAATATCTTAATATTTACGACCTGCAGCGTATAAACAATATAATTTTGGTAGGACTCTTATATGGGCACTAGGTCTAAACAAGGACCGATGTTCACCAAAATCAATAGGCTGCGTTATTGGGCCAATATAGGTCTGTGTACCAAATTTCATCAAAATATGTTAATATTTACGACCTGCAGCGTATAAAAAGTATAATTTTGGTAGGACCCTTATATGGGCACTAGGTCTAAACATGGACCGATGTTCGCCAAAATCAATAGCCTGCGTTATTGGGCTAACATAGGTCCGTGTACCAAATTTCGTCAAAATATCTTAATATTTACGACCTGCAGCGTATAAACAATATAATTTTGGTAGGACCCTTTAATGGGCACTAGGTCTAAACATGGACCGATGTTCACCAAAATCAAACTTGTTCGTCCTTGGGCCAATGTAGGTCTGTGTACCAAATTTCATCAAAATATCTTAATATTTACGACCTGCAGCGTATAAACAGTATAATTTTGGTATGACCCTTATATGGGCACTAGGTCTAAACATGGACCGATGTTCACCAAAATCAATAGGCTGCGTTATTGGGCTAACATAGGTCTGTGTACCAAATGTCGTCAAAATATCTTAATATTTACGACCTGCAGCGTATAAACAATATAATTTTGGTAGGACCCTTATATGGGCACTAGGTCTAAACAAGGACCGATGCTCACCAAAATCAATAGGCTACGTTATTGGGCCAATATAGGTCTGTGTACCAAATTTCATCAAAATATGTTAATATTTACGACCTTCAGCGTATAAACAGTATACTTTTGGTAGGACCCTTATATGGGCACTAGGTCTAAACATGGACCGATGTTCACCAAAATCAATAGGCTGCGTTATTGGGCTAATATAGGTCTGTGTACCAAATTTCGTCAAAATATCTTAATATTTACGACCTGCAGCATATAAACAATATAATTTTGGTAGGACCCTTATATGGGCACTAGGTCTAAACATGGACCGATGTTCACCAAAATCAAACTTGTTCGTCCTTGGGCCAACATAGGTCTGCGTACCAAATTTCATCAAAATATCTTAATATTTGCGACCTGCAGCGTATAAACAGTATAATTTTGGTAGGACCCTTATATGAGCACTAGGTCTAAACATGGACCGATGTTCACCAAAATCAATAGGCTGCGTTATTGGGCCAATATAAGTCTGTGTACCAAATTTCATCAAAATATCTTAATATTTGCGACCTGCAGCGTATAAATAGTATAATTTTGGTAGGGCCCTTATATGGGCACTAGGTCTAAACATAGACCGATGTTCACCAAAATCAATAGACTGCGTTATTGGGCTAATATAGGTCTGTGTACCAAATTTCATCAAAATATCTTAATATTTGCGACCTGCAGCGTATAAACAGTATAATTTTGGTAGGACCCTTATATGGGCACTAGGTCTAAACATGGACCAATGTTCACCAAAATCAATAGGCTGCTTTATTGGGCCAATATAGGTCTGTGTACCAAATGGTACACAGTACCAAATTTCATCAAAATATCTTAATATTTGCGACCTACAGCGTATAAATAGTATAATTTTGGTAGGACCCTTATATGGGCACTAGGTCTAAACATGGACCGATGTTCACCAAAATCAATAGACTGCGTTATTGGGCCAATATAGGTCTGTGTACCAAATTTCATCAAAATATCTTAATATTTGCGTCCTGCAGCGTATAAATAGTATAATTTTGGTAGGACCCTTATATGGGCACTAGGTCTAAACATGGACCGATGTCCACCAAAATCAATAGGCTGCGTTATTGGGCTAACATAGGTCTGTGTACCAAATTTCGTCAAAATATCTTAATATTTACGACCTGCAGCATATAAACAATATAATTTTGGTAGGACCCTTATATGGGCACTAGGTCTAAACATAGACCGATGTTCACCAAAATAAAACTTGTTCGTCCTTGGGCCAACATAGGTCTGCGTACCAAATTTCATCAAAATATCTTAATATTTGCGACCTGCAGCGTATAAACAGTATAATTTTGGTAGGACCCTTATATGGGCACTAGGTCTAAACATGGACCGATGTTCACCAAAATCAATAGTCTGCGTTATTGGGCCAATATAAGTATGTGTACCAAATTTCGTCAAAATATCTTAATATTTACGACCTGCAGCGTATAAATAGTATAATTTTGGTAGGGCCCTTATATGGGCACTAGGTCTAAACATGGACCGATGTTCACCAAAATCAATAGACTGCGTTATTGGGCTAATATAGGTCTGTGTACCAAATTTCATCGAAATATCTTAATATTTGCGACCTGCAGCGTATAAACAGTATAATTTTGGTAGGACCCTTATATGGGCACTAGGTCTAAACATGGACCAATGTTCACCAAAATCAATAGGCTGGTTTATTGGGCCAATATAGGTCTGTGTACCAAATTTCATCAAAATATCTTAATATTTGCGACCTGCAGCGTATAAATAGTATAATTTTGGTAGGACCCTTATATGGGCACTAGGTCTAAACATGGACCGATGTTCACCAAAATCAATATTCTGCGTTATTGGGCCAATATAGGTTTGTGTACCAATTTTCATCAAAATATCTTAATATTTACGACCTACAGCGTATAAAGAGTATAATTTTGGTAGGACCCTTATATGGGCACTAGGTCTAAACATGGACCGATGTTCACCAAAATCAATAGACTGCGTTATTGGGCCAATATAGGTCTGTGTACCAAATTTCATCCAAATATCTTAATATTTACGACCTGCAGCGTATAAACAGTATAATTTTGGTAGGACCCTTATATGGGCACTAGGTCTAAACATGGACCGATGTTCACCAAAATCAATAGGCTGCGTTATTGGGCTAACATAGGTCTGTGTACCAAATTTCGTCAAAATATCTTAATATTTACGACCTGCAGCGTATAAACAATATAATTTTGGTAGGACTCTTATATGGGCACTAAGTCTAAACAAGGACCGATGTTCACCAAAATCAATAGGCTGCGTTATTGGGCCAATATAGGTCTGTGTACCAAATTTCATCAAAATATCTTAATATTTACGACCTGCAGCGTATAAACAGTATAATTTTGGTAGGACCCTTATATGGGCACTAGGTCTAAACATGGACCGATGTTCGCCAAAATCAATAGCCTGCGTTATTGGGCTAACGTAGGTCTGTGTACCAAATTTCGTCAAAATATCTTAATATTTACGACCTGCAGCGTATAAACAATATAATTTTGGTAGGACCCTTTAATGGGTACTAGGTCTAAACATGGACCGATGTTCACCAAAATCAAACTTGTTCGTCCTTGGGCCAACATAGGTCTGCGTACCAAATTTCATCAAAATATCTTAATATTTGCGACCTGCAGCGTATAAACAGTATAATATTGGTAGGACCCTTATATGGGCACTAGGTCTAAACATGGACCGATGTTCACCAAAATCAATAGGCTGCGTTATTGGGCCAATATAGGTCTGTGTACCAAATTTCATCAAAATATCTTAATATTTACGACCTGCAGCGTATAAACAGTATAATTTTGATAGGACCCTTATATGGGCACTAGGTCTAAACATGGACCGATGTTCACCAAAATCAATAGGCTGCGTTATTGGGCTAACATAGGTCTGTGTACCAAATTTCGTCAAAATATCTTAATATTTACGACCTGCAGCATATAAACAATATAATTTTGGTAGGACCCTTATATGGGCACTAGGTCTAAACATGGACCGATGTTCACCAAAATAAAACTTGTTCGTCCTTGGGCCAACATAGGTCTGCGTACCAAATTTCATCAAAATATCTTAATATTTGCGACCTGTAGAGTGCGCACAAGATTGCATGGACAGACAGACAGACAGACAGACGGACGGACGGACGGACATCGTTAAATCGAAATAAAAAAAAAATTCTGAGCCGATCGGTATACTATAAGGTGGGTCTACGACCAATATTTTTTGGTGTTACAAACATCAGCACAAACTTATAATACCCTGACCACATAGTGGTGTAGGGTATAATTAACTAAAAAACAATCCTTTTAACAAATTATTGGTATCTCCAATCAATTTTAAAATTAGTATCAGTTTAGTAATTCTATGGAATAGAAGCAGCCATTTATTTAGTGAATATACAAGAAAATTTGGGTTACCTATAACCTTTATTAAAAAAATTTCAATATTCGAAAGTGGTAACTACAAATACGGGTATCCTAATCAAATATGACCTTAAAGTCGAGTTTCTGTAGAACCAACCGAATTGTGAATTGTATTGATAACACACACAACTACTAATTGGTATCGTTAAACGAAGTTTATACTATATTTGTTTTCCAAACAAAACATATAAATTCAAAATTAGACATTAAAATTAATTAGTGTTTGTGGTTTAGAGGGTGAGGAGTTGGCCTAGTACGCCAGATTTCCGGGTTCGAACCCCGGAAAAGAGAAAAATGTAGATATTGTTTTTTTAATAAAAATAATATATTCTTAAGTATAAAAAGTAAATATGGCTAAAAAATTAAAAGTAGTTGAGGTGCAGTGGGTAAGAGTGTGGATTATTAATCTGAATGACCGGGTTCAATACCAGAGAATTCAAAAAGTTTTTTAATTTCAATAAAATTTTGTGGAACATAATAATATTTATGTGGAATATAATATTGAATTTGACAACCGAATATTCGCTTTCACGACGAAAACTATAATTTGATATAAAGATTAGGGTTCATCAAAAAAAAAAAAAATTTATTTGATTTTCGGATATCATTACTTTTTTTAAAGTTTTTGCATAGAAAAAAGAATGGCGTTTTTTTTTTCTTTTTTATTTCAACTCCTTCCACTGGCGCAAGTCGGCCAAAAACGCTGATTTGGTGACCCATTTTCTGCAGATCAAAACCGGCTGTATTTCTGGGAAATCTGACTTTTCCATTCGACAGCAAAAATTCGATTCGACAGCAAAAATTAATATAGAAAACATTTTTTTTTGCGTTTTCTGAATACAGCAGATATTCAAAGTTACTTCTTTATTACACACAATGAAAATGTATTCCCTGCTGAGAATATTGGTACAAAAATTTTTGATATACCGCGACCTGTTAAAAAGTTATTTAGTAATCAAATATGTTTAGCAAAAAAAAATCTTTATAATAAACATTACAAAACTTACAAATTATTTTGTCATTACTAAAAAATAAATTTATAATGCGGCAGCGAGTATTGAAAGCTGCATTTTAATTAGCTCCAATACTTTTTCATTGAATTAAAAAAATCCAAATTTGATTAGCTAATAACTTTTTAATGGTTCGCGGTATATCCAAAATTTTTATACCCATGTACTCCGACGGAAATACATTTTCATTGTGTGTAATAAAAAAAATTACTTTTTATAAGTTTTTGAAAAAAGCGGATTTTCGAACCACTCTAATTACTATCTGGTGTATTTTGAAAATGCAAAAAAAAAATTTTGTGTATTAAATTTTGTTGTAGAATCGAATGGTAAAATCAGATTTCCTATAAATGCAACTGTTTTTGCTCTGGAGGAAAAGGGTCTTAAAATTAGCGTTTTTGGCCGACTTGCGCCAGTGGAAGGAGTTGAAATAAAAAAGAAAAAAAAACGCCAATCTTTTTTTCAATGCAAAAACTTTAAAAAAAGTGATGATATCCGAAAATCAAATTTTTGTGACGAACTCTAATAAAGATAGTTGACATGGACAGATTAACTCACGGACGAAAGAACTGACAGACAGACATCGTTAAATTGAAACATAAATGCAATAATCGAAACCTGGTTTTAAAAAAGTAATATATTTTCGGTTAGCTAACATACCGGTTTTGAGATAGCCGTTTTTCTGGAAACACTAAATAAGAATCAAAAAATGTATTTTAGAACTACAGACAAGTCAGCAACAAAATTAAATTGTGTGTTCTTTAAGCAAAATGTATTTAAACTTACAAATGCACATTGAATATTTTGCAATTTTGACAGTTTTAAACAACTTAAAATTGTTGTTGATAAAAAAAATTGCTACAAAAATAAACTGCATAGTTTTATAGAATTCTTGCTAGTCATAATTTGAATACATATTAGATAAATATTGATACTCATGAATGAAAACGATATTTAGCATACAAACACAAGATTCTACATTGCTGAGCTATATCCGAATATTGCAAAATACATAAACACTCATATACCCAGTGTAGAAAATCATTACCAGATATGTGGTTATGTAACTACATACTTGGTAATGGTAACTAGTTACTTTTGTTATTACATTTCTTATTACCTTTATATGGCGATGTCGCGAAAAATAATGAGTTATGGTTACACACCAGCATACGAAAAATCAAAAAATATATCGTTACGTATGTGCTTACCAGCAGAGAAACAAGCCGACCAAAATAATCGGCGGCGGCGGCGCAAGCGAAAAATCGGCGGCGGCGGCGGCGATTGAGATTGAGCCGGATAAAAATCGGCGGCGGCGGCGCAACCAAATAATCGGCGGCGGCGGCGGCTTGATCGGCTGAAAACATTTTGTAATGTGATTTGAAAACGTTTAAGTTTTTTTACGAAAGATAGATATTTTACTCTCTCTATATGCCATTACGTTTTTTGCCATTACTCTTACCTGACCATCTCTCAAAGATTTGTACGAATAATCTTCAAGGTTTACTATTTTTGAAAAGTTATTCATCATCGCTCTTATATATGAAACATTTGGAATAATTATTGGAGGCGGTTTTTCTTCAGAAAGCTCTTTGTTAGCATTATCGTTAATATAATTATCATCATCATTATTGTCTACATCAAGTGCAGCAAACATGTTGTTGCTAGTAGGTACTTGGTATATCATCATTAGGGCAAGGAATTTCATGCACTTAAAAATGAAAAATATGCGCCTAAAATATGCGGTTAAAAAAGAAAAATATGCACTAACAATATAAGAAATAAGCACTAAAAACTATAATTTTTGCAAAAATAATGCACTTTAAAATATATTTGCAAACAGACACAGAACTCGAAGATTTCCCATAGGTCAATAAAGTTTTAAAAATGTTTATTTTGATTGAATCAAAATATGAAAACGTATCAATTTTTTATATTTTTTTACACAATAAAAAATGCTACTAAAAATGAAAAATATGCACAAATATGCATTGTTGGTAGTTTTTGTTATTTTGATTGCATGCTTAACTAATTCTGGTGATCGATTTTTTCGTCGTTTCGTTGTTTTGTTTTCAGCGACTGTCTACCAGACAATATCGCTTTCTTCAGTAGACTCGCTGCTACTATCCATTCTGCTGTAACAGCAGAGGATTAGTATAGCAGAATATTAATCCCTTTGTTTACTACTTAATAATAAGTAATAATTTGTTGTTTATTTCAATATACAATGTATTAAAAAAAAAGTTTTTTCTTAAAACAATAACAAATGTTATTGCTTTTAATTTTAAATAGAATTATAGAAAAGAGATCACAATTAACTTCTGCACTTTATCACGGTCAGAAAATCACTCGCAAAAAAATATGTTAAAAATCAATTTATATAAGATTTGTTGTTGGTTCACGTGTGATTTGTTTCATGTTCGCACAGATCCATGGCTAGTCAAGACTATATCTAACAAATGGTCCTAAATATTAAATATAACATACAATTTTTATTTAATAAATTATAAACTTGGAACTCAAAACAATTTTTCCCTCTTATAGAATTTTCAGACAATTAAAGCATACTGGGAATCAATTTTTTTTTATTTATTCTTTTTAATTTTAACAAATTAAGGAATAAATAAAGACGATAGAAAAAAATACATATCGATTGATTTAAGAAATTAAACTTGTTTGAAGACTTTTGAATGGAGGCTTTGTTAGAAAGTTTGGGCAGGATGCACATATCTTGTAGGGACCCATTTGAATTAGATGCCCAATCAATAATGTCCTTAAATGATGAAATTATGTGATCAATTCGAACATTGGTTTGAGCATTTTATCCGTAAAAGTGTCCTTTTCTAAATATTATAGAATTTTACAATATCTTTTATCTTTACTTTTTCATTTATTTGTTACAAAATGTTTAATTTATCCAAAATATTCAACTGGACCATTTTTAAAAATGTATTTTAGAATTGAAAAAACATATATGGGTGATATCAAAAAATGTGATAAAAACCATGTAACCAGCTAATTTCAAATGCATGGATTACATTTGAGTTATATATTTCGATACATATCAGCGCATTGTCACCTGTTTTACAAAATTTATAACAATCTGACCAATTTTTGGTTAATACATAAAATTTGTAACCAATTTTATAGGTGTTTTAACTTTAATAGCTTATATTTTAATAACCAATAAAGCTGAACACTAACTGTAAGAATTTATATGAAGAGGAGAAGTAACGCTTTTAACAAAAATTAATACATTTTACAAACTCTTTCGTATATCTATGCTAACACGACTTCAACTCTGTAACGATTTTTCGTCATAATTTTTGATAAAAATGCATACATTTGATTTTTTACACATCTGCAAAGAGTTGCATTCTGAATTATTATATTAACCCATTAAGAACTTTTTTTTTAATTTTTTTCTCAGTATAAATTTACATAAGCTTTTATAGCTTAAAAAAATTATATTTATAAAAATTTAATATTTAGAAGATTTTAACTTTTTTCTTTTCATATAAAAAAATTGTTTTTAGCTCTGGTTGTTTAAGTTTAATGAATTAGTAAATTCTTTTTAAAAAATATATTTATTTTTAAATTTTTTATATTTGAAAATTGATACTTCCAGCCGAAATGAGCCGAAAAAAATCGGCGGCGGCGGCTGAGGCAAAAATGACTGGCGGCGGCGGCTTAAACGGCTCACGGCGGCTGGCTTGTTTCTCTGCTTACCAGTACTGACAAAGATAATGAGTCTAAAAATAGATTTTCAAAAAAATAAATTATATAAAAAAAATATTTTTAATTGTATTGTTTTTTAAATAAAATTTGCTGGTGCGGGAATCGAACCTGGGTCTACAGATTGCAAGTCAATAGCTCTACCATCTGAGCTATATCGAGATGTAATATTTAATAGATAAAAACATAATTGACCTGCTGCACACAAGTAAGCTTACTCGCCAACATACAAAAAATAAAAAAATATGTGGTTACATATATCCTTACCAGTGTTTAAAAAATATTGAGTCTAAAAATAGATTTCAAAAAATTTTTTTAAAAAATCTAGAAAATTATTTTCTATTGGAAATAATGATAAAAATAAGTCATTATCAGTAACTCATTATTAAATGTTTTAACATAATGCAGAAAGTAAGTGAGTGTCACTACTGGTAGTCCAAAAATTAATGATATGTCATTACCGTTTCTACACTGGGTATGGGAATATATTAAACGAGTACAACAAATCTGAAACGAATGAATAAGCAAACATTAAAAGATAGGCTTTTAAGGAAATCATGCAGAAAAATGCTAAAAAGCACAAATTGTATAAATACAACATTGAACATACAACATACTTTGCAGATATACTACAAATACAAAAAATGAAACACTATGCTTTATATGAACAAGGTAATTGATAACTTCCCAGCAAGCATGGCAAGAAGATTCCCCGATCATATTGCCAGGAAGAAAACATTTATTGCCGGCAATATCAATTTCGTATTTCGGAAGTTTCTTCCGTCGGGAATAACTGTTACCTGAAGGCAATATTTCAAGGCAACACGAAAGCAATACCTCAGGAAGAGAAATCGGCGATATCGCTAAGTTATCACCTGGAAGATAAAAAAGTGATATCGCCAAATAAACTCCCCGGTACAATATAAAGGATTTATTTTTTCATTATAAAATTTAATCCTGAAAAAGAATATCTGCATACATAATCCATTGATCAACACATTAATTATCTTGCTTTCATCGTAGCCGATTTTTTTCCGCGCATTAAATCTTGATTTTTTCGAGGAATTTGTTTCCTATGTATCTGTTGATTGTTTTTATACAAATTTTGTTTTAATTTTTTCCAAAATGACAAAGAATTTTAAACAAATTTTCTTTATCTTCCGGATGATAAAAAGGTAATATTGCCGCAATATCATCATAAGAAACTATGACAAAAATTTAAATTTTTGAATTATTTTTTTCAAAATATAACCGAATTATCTTCCAAGTAATAAAAAGAAGACAATTTTAAATACTACTTGATTATTTTCATTTAAATGAAAAATAGAAGATATCGCTTTAATATCTTCTTGGAAGATATCTTCCAAATGCTTGCAGGGTTATTTCAGACTAGAGATGGGCGCGTGAGTGGATTTTGACTCACGCTCACGAAAGAAAAATAATAATCACGCACGACTCACCCACGAACATTTTTTTATAATCACGCTCACTCACGCTCACGTGATTAATTTTAATTGGAATCACGCTCACGAAGTACTCACGCTCACGAAATACTCACGAAAAATATGAAATTTGTTTTTATCCATGGATGGTAACCGAAACGATGCGGTTATCGGTAAGGGTAACGCTATTTTAGATTATTTCGGTAACGGTATTTTAAGGGTAACGCTATTTCATTTATTTCGGTAACGGTATTTTAAGGATAACGGTTTTTTAGTTATTTCGGTAACGGTATATTAAGGATAACGGTTTTTTGATTATTTCGGTAACGGTATTTTAGGGTTAGCGGTATTTCGGTAACGGTATTTTAAGGTCAGTTTTTCGATGCATCCCTCAATTTTTTTACGAACAACAAACGAGATTAAAAACAGAACCAATTTACCAACTTAATGAACGAAAAATACTCAATAATCCAGTGCAAAAACAGAAATTTAAAAATATCGGTAACGGTATTTTAGGGGTAACGGTAATGGTATTTTAAGGGTATCGATCTATCGGTAAGGTTATTTTAAGGGTATCGATATTTAATTTATTTCGGTATCGGTATTTTAAGGGTAACGGTATTTGAGTTACTTCGGTAACGGTATTTTAACCCTGCTGTTAGGTTAAGCCCATTTGGTCCAATTATTTTGTCGTTTCCTTTGTAAGTTTTGAATGGTGATATATACTGACTTAATTTTTCAGCTCACGTGGTCTTTTTAAAAAACAATGTTATATGCAAAAATTCTGATTTCTAGCTTAAAACATGACTGAGAAAAATAAAAAATTACAAATCTTAGGTTAAGGGACCATTTGGTCCATAGTATTTTTCTTTGATTTCCTTTACATTTATTTTAAAAAAATAAGTATTTATTAGCTTGTTCGATAATATTTGTCATTACATGATGTGCAAAGTGTTTTTCGGTTAGTTTTGCAAATAAACTTGCTGCAAATGGAGCATTTTATATCAGACTGAGACTTGCAGCAACTACAAATTCCACGCTTTCGAGCCCCGGAATTAGAAGTAGCATTTTTTTAAAGAGGCTACTGAAACTGTGCATGGTGTTCGTATTTCTGTCAACAACTGTGATGAAAACTCTTGCTGAGGTAATCTAGTCCGTTTCATCATATGCGCCTTAGCCAAAGAAAGTGCTAGTTGCCGCAAAAACTCTGGTCTCCCACGATACCTATCAGACGGAGCCCATGAAACATCGATTTCAGAAAATAGTATGTACGCATTCAAAGCGGATATATCAAGTATATTTGCAAATACAATGTTTGGCCATCGATTTGTTTTGCGTTTTGTGGGGTAGGAGGCAATCATTTGATCAGCAGTATCTACTCCACCTAGAAGAAATGAACCATAAGAAATTATAAGCGAACAAAAAACTAGCATACCTTTTGTTGAATTGTAATAAGAAACAATCTCTGGTTTTTTCTTCGATCCACTCTCATCAACTGCAGCTGTCTTGTGCATTGTACTAATCAATATCGTTCCTTTGTTTTTGTTGCTAATGTATGATACCAATGTCGCAATGTCATTGAATGCAAATGTAGACTTATACAAAGGGAGTTTTTTGACAGCTAGCAATTTCGGAGGAATGAAAGCTTTATTTTTGCGTAATGTTCCCACGTATGTAAGTTTTCTTTCATGAAGTTTTTTTGCTAACTCAAATGTGGAAAAAAAATTGTCGCCAGTTATATTTTGCCCTTTCAAACCTTGTGTCAGGTCCAATACAACGGGTTCTCCTTGGTTCTTTTCAGGCTTTGCATTTTTAGGTTTACCAAGGTATGGTTGTATTTGCCATACGTAACCTGACTTTGAGTCCACCAACAACCAAAACTTCAACCCATATTTTGCTGGTTTTTATAGCATAAACTGCCGAAAAAAATGCAACAAGTTATTCATCAATGGTGACATTTTAGTGACAGTTGTAAAACATTGGAAGAAGTTGTTGCCAACGGTCCCAAAGTTCACAAATACGGGCAAATTTATCGCTACTACTAATTTGTCGTCGACTTGAAACATCATCAAAATGGAGCGCACTAGTAATCATATGGAATGTATCTTCAGACATAATTGATCGGAAAATGGGGCGACCAAATTTTGCATCAAATAAACCATGAACATCTTCATTTTTTCCGCTGTTATTGATAAGTTTTATAGTACCCAACTATTTTACTGAAATAAGAAAAACAAGAATGTACATACCGACATACGCCTGCTAGAATGAGCACAGCAATATTTGCTCGAAATGCGTCTTCATCAATATCGCTCCATTTGTCACCAAACTTAACCCTGCCGTACTTATTGGTATTTTCAATGACAATTCTTTCTATTGGAGGCGGAAAAAACAACAAAAAAAGCTGACAGCATGTCATTGCATCTAGAAACTGAAAATCGAGTTGGTCCTGCTTGGGTTGAGATAATATTCTCAGCGGGAGTTCCAATAGGCTGACGTAATGGAGTGGCACTCCATACGATCTTATTTTTAGCAAAAAAATATGGATCAACAGAGCTAGCTGCAGCTAAGACGGGTTCCCGTTCACTATCTTTTTCAGAATCACTTGTTTCGTTATTTTCCGAAATATAATCAATATCCAAATTTGAAATATCCGAGTCACTTTCTGCATAGAGCACTTCTCGTATCTGATCTTCGTTCAATTACGCCATTTCGCAACTATTGAACTATTGAAAGTAACACACAAATTGAAAGAAGCAATGCAAATATTCGAGCTTCTTCACAACAAATAGCAAAAAGTGGGGAATCCCACAATTCTTTTTTATATTAGCTATGTTGGTTAAAGAAAATTGCAAAAAAGGGGAATCCCTGAAATTTTTTCATGTTGAGTAAAGAAGAAATTAATAATATTTGGGAAGTATTGAACCAAAATAGATACAAAGAATAATATTAAATTGTTATTTTGTATGGAAATAGCAGTATGGACCAAATGGTCCATTAACCTTACATTCGTTAGTTTTTTCTAACCTAACAGCAGGGTTAAAGATAGCGGTATTTGGATAACGGTATTTTAGGGTAACGGTAGTCAGTTAAAAGGGTTTTGAATCGATAACGGTATTTTAGCGGTATTGCCTGCCAACCCAGTTTTTATCTTAATTATTTAAGGAAACTTTTTTTATTGAATATAAGTTCGGTAATTTAACTGCGGATTTGGATTCAGAAATCCCAAATTAGTTAAGAACTCGAATGTTGTTTAAATCTGACGACTTTTATGTTTCGCGGCCGGAAATGGGTTAACAAATATTTCCAGAAATACTAAAAACATCGCCCCCTGACGATTGCCTTATTCAAGAATAAAATTTAGATAGGGACATGCTTTTAACAGATTATTTTTCATAATTTGTTAATTAGGTTTTGGCATTTTAGCGCATTTAATTCCTTTAATTTAATATTTAAAATGTTTAAATAACTTAAAAAATTCACTGTAAATCTTTAAATGTTATTCCAAATTTTTGTGGAGGAAAAAAATTTTTCAATGTTTTGTACAAGAAGTCGATTTCTTCTTTACATAAGAATTCTGGCAGAAGAAGAAAACACCCGTGCGCTAGTACCTGTACTGACTGGAATACACATTATTTGAAAGAGGGGAAGATTTCTGGAATTTTTCCAAAATTGTAAATTATCGCAATCTGGTTTAATATAATCACGCAAACTCACGCACAAAAATTTACTCACGCACGACTCACGTGAGTGCTATAATTTTAACTCACGTGATTCACGCGTGACACGAACATTTCGTGTCACGCGCCCATCTCTATTTCAGACCCAAATGTCTCTGGTGTGAGCTTTTGCTTATTTTGAGTACATAAATGCAATATTTTAAAGATCTGTTCACCTAGAAAACAGATTGATCCTAACAAATTTGTTATCAATCGAATGATTCAGTTGCAGAAACCGATTCTGCTGGTTGGGACAACCGAATTGTTATTGTGTCAACGGAAATTCTTCTGTTACATTTAAACCACTCTTGTCTCCCTTAGTTTTCAGTTGTCATAAATGAAAAATTCGGTTTAAACGACCGAATCATTCGATTGGCTAGAAATTCGGTTATCAGCACAACACGGTTTTCTCTGGGTTGCAATGTTGAAATAATTCGAGGTGTTCATTATTCATGTATACTAGGGCGGGTCGATTTAAAAATCACCCAAGTAACAAGGAAAATCGTATTCTAGGGATCAAAATAAGAAACTTTGCCCGAGGAACCATACCTCTAAAACGAATTCTGATGCCCCAACTTTTGATTCTTTGGTAAAATTTTGAAAAATCCCACTTTGACCCATTTAGAGTGCCCCAATCGAGTCCAAATGTATTACCGACCCCCACCAACTTTGGAGGACCGACCCACCCATGCCAGTGGCACACCCTCTGGAACCCCTCTGGGGGGGTTCCCCATACAAACATTTCAAAAAATCACCATTTTTGTCACTTTACATGAAAAAATCAGCGAAATGGCTATGTTTTATCTTTTTGTGAACCTTCCATTTTAGGTATATGATGTGTTGAGCGGACTTTTGTAAAACACTACGAGGAACATTTTTGTGGAACATTCTAAGCCTCTAACTCTTCAATGAAAGGTAATTTTTTGGCCCCTTTTTAAAAAAAGACCCGTAAATTGAAGAGTTAGAGGGTTAAAATGTTCCACAAAAATATTCCGCGTAGTATTTACATAGATTCGCTGAACACATCCTATACCTAAAATGGAAGATTCCCATGGTTTCTCCCTAAAATCCAGATTTGTGGGACATTTGAGCACAAATTCTGAATAAGTACGAAAGTGCCAAAAATGGCGATTTTTTTAAATATTTGTATGGGGAACACCCCAGGGGTGTTCCAGGGGGTGTACCACTGGCATGGGTGGGTCGACCCTCCAAAGTTAGTGGGGGTCGGTCATAAATTTGACCCTACGGGTCAAAAGTTGGAACATCAGAATTCGTTTTAGAGGTATGGTTCCTCGAGCAAAGTTTCTTATTTTGATTCCATGTCACTTGAGCGATTTTTTACCTCCCTACAAATCGACCCGCCCTAATGTATACTAATAAACTTAGCGTCATGATGGAGCAAATCTTTTTATAATGTTTGTAAATTAAATGAAAATATCGAATGATATATGTACGTATGAATAGGAAATGTTAAAATTTTGCATTTCTTCTTTATCGATTAAGAATAACAAGTCATGCTAAAATGATTTAAAAAAATATTAAAAATGAACGTGTAATGTTTATGAAAAATATTTGGGTAGTTCGCACGAGATGTGCTAAGTGTTATCCTATTTAAAACAAATTTGTTAAACCTTTACTTTGAAATATACAACAATGAACGAATGGACGATACAACATTTGTATCGTACCTATGTTTTATAAGCCGTACACTCAGATAAAAAAGTTTGTAAAAAAATTTGTAAACAGCTTCCAATCGCACTATGCTATTTTTATACTGATTATTAGTACAATTTTTATTTTTAGTAATCATTTTTGCTATTCTCTTATTACAAATTACGGATTTTTTAATAATTTTCGCTGCTGATTTCTGCAAAACATTTTACTAATTTTTCAAAACCGAGTGCTAAATTTATTTTATTTAAAAATATTTTTTTTTGATTTTTTACAATTCTTGTTTAGTTTATATTTGTTACTATTTATATATTCTTAGTTTAGAAATAAAATCCAGAAAATTCCCAAGAAAAGTTTTTACAATCGGTAGCCAACCACACCCATTCTACAACTGGTTCCACTGCAACCGATTCCATAGAACTGGTTCCGGAACCGGTTCCTGGGATCCTATATGGAAGGTGTGGGTGACATAGAATCACTTCCAGAACTAGTTCCAGAACTGATTCTAGAGCAACCGGTTCCACTTTGGAGCTAGAAGGGGTTGCTTTTGGGACAAATTCAAACAAAAATAATCGTTGTTAGAGTCGACAGTAGAAGGGGTTGTGAATGAAAAGTAGCTATTCTACAACCGATTCCTTGGAACAGAAAATTTTCCTGGGTTGTATTGCATCTTGTAACGACAAAAGTCGGTTCTCGTTTTTGTCTACATATATTATTACATTTTTAGTAACATTATATTATCATTGTTTGAATTTAACGGAATTATTAATAACGCCATCTATTTGTCAATACTTGCATCACTAATCATATACTACTAGATGATACAACACTGTCACATATGTTTTGTACTAAATGTTACTAATGTGTAAATGGTACTACTGTATTATAAGTTGTATTAAAATGTTTGTGTGTGTTTGATCAGGCACTATCCACGGCTCTCATCTGAAAAACTGAACTGGTTTTAAGAGAGTTTCAATGTAAAATAACAAAAAACGTGAAAAAGTGGTATTTTTAATTAATTATTTTTATTGTTTTTAAGCAATTTTAATTAAATTGTAAAGTGCACTTGTGTTGTTTGATATGTTCTCTGCATTAGTTTTGCATAATTAGCACAAAATTTTGCTTATTAATATTAAAAAATACGCGTTAAAAAAAACACTAAAAACTGTTTCTCTTAAAACCAGTTTGCATATAAAATTAAAGAGACTTTTTAACAGCAGTTGAGGCTGGTGGTTTGTCTTTAGTCTATATAGTCGTTGGTTTGATCAGCAAGTATAAAAGGCAGTGCTGTTGATCAATTTGGGGCAGTTAGTCAGTAGACGACCACAAGGTAAGATCTACTATTTAGTGAGGAGTTTGCCAATTCCCTAAATAATAAAATCTAATTTTGTGGTAAAATCGCGTTCTTAGATCTTTCTCTATTTTTTTGTTATGTGGTGCGAAACTTGCTCTCTCTCCGCGTTTAGTTGCTAGAGAAAACTGAGGTTAGATCTTTCTCTATTTTTTCGTTATTCGGTGCGAAACTTGCTCTCTCTCTCCGCGTTCAGTTGCTAGAGAAAACTGAGGTTAGCCCTTAGATCTTTCTCTATTTTTTCGTTATGTGGTGCGAAACTTGCTCTCTCTCCGCATTTAGTTGCTAGAGAAAACTGAGTTTAGCCTTAAATCTTTCTCTATTTTTTCGTTATTCTATACGAAACTTGCTCGATCTCCGCGTTTAGTTGCTAGAGAAAACTGAGGTTAGCCCTTAGATCTTTCTCTATTTTTTCGTTATTCGGTGCGAAACTTGCTCTCTCTCTCCGCGTTCAGTTGTTAGAGAAAACTGAGTTTAGATCTTTCTCTATTTTTTCGTTATTCGGTGCGAAACTTGCTCTCTCTCTGCGTTTAGTTGCTAGAGAAAACTGAGGTTAGATCTTTCTCTATTTTTTCGTTATTTGGTGCGAAACTTGTTCTCTCTCCGCGTTTAGTTGTTAGAGAAAACTGAGGTTAGCCCTTAGATTTTCTCTATATATTCTTTTGGTTATCCGGTAAGAAATATCGCGTTTAGTTGCTAGAGAAAACTGAGGCTAGCCCTTAGATTTTTCTATCTCGATATAGCCCTCGCAAACTGATATTTTACCTTGTGGTGTATTAAACTACTGACGTGGGTTTAAACGTAGAGCGACCAGGATAAACCCATATTTGACTACAGGCTACAATGAAAAATCGTCGTGTGTGAATCTGTCGGTGAAAAATTAATTGTGTTATAGTAATAAGTCTTAGAAAATAAAGACATCAATAAAAAAAAATATTTTTTTTTAAAAGCAATATAAACAGTGTACTCTCTCTTTGTTTTTTTAAATAAATAATTGTAACGAACCCTGGACATCACTGAGTTCTGCCCCACCATACTGCACAAAAATGTGTCGTTATACAATGCAATACATTTTTCGTTTGCAATTTTGACTCCAAATTTCAAGTACGATGAAGTAATTATAAGCTTGTTACAATCGAAAGAAAAAAAATTTTTTTTTTAGATTTTACAGTTTTTTTTATTTTTTAGTACAATTTTTTCCTAATTTCAGCAGATTGATTTTAAATTACAGTTTACAGCAATTTACTGAAATTTAGTAGCTGCAACTAATTATTTATACTAATTTCATTGCACTAAAATTAGGATATTTAGTAAGTTTTTTAATTGATTTTAGCAAATCGATTTTGAATTGCATTTTACATAAATTTTACTAAAATTTAGTAGCGGCTACTAATTTTTTCTACTAATTTAATTTTATTTTATCAGCAGACATGTGTTGCAAAAATTAGGAAAAAATACCGCTGGCCTCAAAACAGTTAAATTTCCCTTAGTAACAGCAAAATTTTCAGTAGCCATTACAGACTTTTTTGGTTGAGTGTAACAGAAAATCGTTGTTAGAGTGAAATAAAACTTTTAACACCTCTGTTATCAATAAAACAGTTCGAATATTCAATACTCAGTACACCTTTATAATATGTAAAAGATTAGACATTACATTTCACAATAGCTGAAACAAATAATATATGTTCTAAATCATTAAAAACCATAACTATGGCGTAGCCTAGTGATTAGCGTTTTTGCCTGACAGACATGAGGATCGCTGATCATCTCGTGTGAGCTTCCGTTGTTTTTTCTTTTTTTGTAATTTATATTAAACATCTATTTATAGAAATGTTGATGTTCATTAAACAGTATTTAATAACAGAGCAATTCCATTTTATTTCAACGAACATTTTTTCGGTAGTGTCCGATTTTGATAGAACTTGGTGAATGTGTGTAGTAGTGTATGTATGTTCACAAAACGATTTTTAATTTTTTTGTTTTCGAAAACTGTGGCAAACCTGCAGCTTTGAAATACTGAAAATTTCATAACTTTTATTGTGAGCAAGATATTGAAAAAATTCTTTTTGCGTGGGATTAGTGAAGTTTTTAGGTTTAAGAAATTTATTATTATTTTTTTTTTTTAAATTTTTAAAATTTAAAAAAAAAAAAATTAAAATTTATTTTTTGAAAAAAACCCATTTTTTAAAATTTTTATATTTTTTGCACAAAATGCCACATATGTGTTCTAAACATCCTAAAAATTTCAGAGTGGAATGCCTCCTACTTTTTGAGATATATTAAAAAATGTAAAAATGTAAACAAAAATATAATTAATTTTTTGGAAAAAAAAGTTTTCCTTATAAAAATAGCCACACGTACGTTCTAAATACCTTGAAAATTGCGGAATCTTTTCGAGATATGAGAAAAAATATAAAAGTATTTATAAGTATTTTATTATCTTAATAGGTTTTGGAGTTTCAACTGAATTTGAAAAGGTTTTGGCAGCTATTTCTGTTCTTGAAATAGGTACGAATGAATGGAGTTTTTGTGTTCCTTTAATTGCAACAGATTTTTTAAATCTAGTGTTTAGTTTTATTTCCTCTTCTTCATATTCATTTTTTGTGCAGAATGTTACATTGATATTAGGCAAACCCTTAGCGTATTCAAATAAATCTGTAGCATTTACAATTTGATTTTCTATTGAACGCTGAAGACTGGCAAGAGCTGCTGCTCTTTTTAGTGAACCTCCAACTCCATCACAAGGGCCTTTCCCATGTGATGTCGCAAAAAAGTGCCATTCAGCATCACAATCAAAATCGGTTTTATGGTATAGTAAATTTACAAAATTTTTTCGATTTTTATACTGAGCTGCGCAACCGTCAGAAAAATATATTATTTTGTCAATGTTTTCATTAACATGTTCTTTTATAAATTGTACAAATTTCCTTTGAAATAAATGAACAGCGACTGTGTTGTGCTCCAAAATATCGGAAATGACAACAAAGCTTATGTGATCTATTTTTCCATCTGCATTTCGGAAATATGTCACAAAGGGGTGTATAGTGGCTTGAGAATTTGTCCAATGATAGCTCTGTATACAATCTTGGATAACAAATGTGTAATTTTCGGCAAAATCACAGATAGTCAAAAATTCTCCAATTTTTAAATTGGATTTTACCTCATCAAGAAACTTGTTCTGTTCTTTTGCCACAAAACTATGAAAAATTAATTTTATCATTTCTTCAGAAAGTTTGTCCACAAAGTCGTCAGATGGAGATGTTATAGTCAAAAGATTGGATTTGTCTACTTGAACCCATTGTTTGTATGTTATGTTTTCTGTGTTGTTAGTAGAATATGCGTTTTTAAGGGCATCTTTAAGGTAAGTATCCCCTGGACAAAGTGAACAATTTCCCATATAGCATTGTACAGTTGCTGGATTACAAATAGATTGAGCAATCCAATGCTTGTAAGTGGGAAAACCTATAAATTCCTCTTCAGCCAATTCCTTGATTTTCCCCCCAATAAACATAAGTTTGGAATTTTGGTGAATAGCACACACGCAAACTGTATGAGTGCCACTTCCCCCAATCAAAATACATTCTTGTGGTCTCAGCTCTGAAAATTTTGAAAATCCAATTTTTACTGTTGGATAAACTTCTTGAAAGGAATTATGCAATTCTTTCAGATTACAAAGCAGCAATCTCTTCGGTTTTTTTTCTTTCTCCCCATTACAACTCTTAACAGACTTATAGTCTTTTTTCCCGGGCATAACGCGACTGTTTTTGTCGTTTCTATAAAAATCTTCAACTATAGATTTTGTCTCTGTCGAGAGGCCGGATCGTCTTTTTGGATGCGAAGAAAAATAATAATCGCCATTTTGAATTAGTTTTTTAGCTTTACGAGCCATATAGTTTGTAGTTGAAAAGGTTTTTTCTATTTTACCAACACTCCAAGAATGTGGCAAAGATGTTAATATTTTAATTTGTCTATCTTTATCATCTTCAGAAGTATTGTAAATCTCTTTTAAGTGGTTTAAAATATCTTCACCATCGCAGGATATATTTTCTAAACTAAAAAGGTTTTTCCTAAATATGGAATTTATATTGCCTAAAATTTATTCCTGTTTATATTTAGAATAGTTATTTTTAAACTCAATGGGAGATTCATTTAGCGCTTCTAAGCACTTATTCAAATAAAAAAAGCTGTGTTATTCTTTTCATTGAAAGCCTTTTCGGTTGTTTCTTCCGAAAGTGAGCCAATATCACTTTCAGACAAACTTTCATCAGCATTGGCAACTTTTAAAGCTGATGTAGAAGTTCCTGCAACCGTGTCAATTTCAAAATCTTCGAAATTGTTTTCGTTTTTCTTTTTCTTTATCAATGACTTCGCTTGATCTAATAGAGCCATTCTACATGAAGCACAGATATATTGACCATGCAAATATTGTGGAATACGCTCCCTAAGACTTTGCGAAACTTTACGAATACATTTTATTTTGTTTGTTTTATGCTTGAGTTTTCGGAAAGGATTACAAAAAACTTTTCCAAAAGGCATTTTAAGCAAATTAAAAATCTGTGAACAAATGTGTACTGCTTGAAATAAAATAGTTTTTGAAAATTATAATCAGAGAATAAAACTACTACGATGTTGACTTGTCAAAAATCTATAAACAATTAAAAAGCTACTCAACACCGCAAAGACATTAAAGAAATCTAAATCGTTTTCATCGTTTTGTTTTTGAAATAACGGAACTTCTTAAGCATCAGCAAAAACAATTTTCAATGAATACAAACAATGCTTCCAATGAATTGCATACAAGCAAACTTAACTTATCAACTCAGTGGCACGTAGCAACTAGTAAAAGAGAGTATTTCTTATAAACATACCAGTACATTTTTTAATATATCTCAAAAAGTAGGAGGCATTCCACTCTGAAATTTTTAGGATGTTTAGAACACATATGTGGCATTTTGTGCAAAAAATATAAAAATTTTAAAAAATGGGTTTTTATCAAAAAAAAATTTTTAAAAATTTAAAAAAAAAATTATAGAGCAATTCCATATGAAAGCGATCACCTTTTGGACGACCCCTCTCCGATTCTAAAATAAATAGTCTCAATCGATTGCCCAGCAAAAAATAATGTACCTACATATTTTTTTTTTTTATAGTGACTGGTTTAGTGGTGGTGTACTGTCATGTCAGAAGCTCCTAAATTTTCCGGCTAATTTTTTTTTTTTTTGGATTCCTCATAATTTTTGCTTTAAGAATCAGCAATAAAAAAATGGGCCCCGACTCCTTGTTTGGACAGGAGAGGAGCATTTAAGAGACCACCTTGTTCTCATTGTTTTTATATTTTTTATAATTGAATTATTTGTAATTATTTAACATTGTTTTATTTTATTATTAAAAATACATTTTAAAAATTATTTTACAGTTAAAAATACATTTATGAAGAAAAAATCTTTCTTATTTTGCTGCTTATACTTAATTACAATATTTATTAAAAATTTCAATTGTCTTGGCATCATTATAAAATTAAAGTAACTTTAAATTTAGCACGTCGGCAGACGAAGAGTACCGCTTTACATTAATTGACATATCAGAAATATTTGGTATGAAGCAATGAAACTTTTGCGTTCCAGTTATAGTTTTGACATTATTATATCTGTTTTGAATTCGTCGCTCCATGGCATCGTGTTCTTTTTGAGTGCATAAAACTGTGTTAATGGCAATTTCCTTGCTTTGAATCCACGAAAACAAATGTTGTACATTTAAGATCTGGTCAGTATATGGCCTTTGCAAACTTGCCTTAGTCGCCATGCGTTTTAGGGTTCCCCCTAACGCATCACATGGGCCCTTACCGTGGGACGTCGCAAAAAAGTGCCACTCGACCTCGCAGTTTTGTTCTTCTTCAATTATGCAAAGATTGTAAAAATTTTTTTTATTCTTGTACTGAGAAGCCGCGCCGTCTGAGAAAAATGTTACTTTGTCGATTGCATCGAATTTTGATCTTAAGAATTCAAACAGTTTCATTTGAAATAAATAAACGGACACATAATTATGAGCTAAACTCTCCGCGACAACAACAAGGTCTGTAGTTCGTTATCTTCGTTTTTGAAATAAATGCAAAAAGGATGCACCGTGCACTGGTCGTTTGCCCAGTGATAAGCCTGAATTTCATCCTGAACGAGAAAAGTGTAATTCTCGGCAAAGTCGCTTATCACAATGAATTTATTTTGGGCTAATTTCTCCTTACTTTCCTTTAGAAATTTCGATTGCATCTCGAATATGAAATGGTGCTCCTTCAGTTCATTCAACTTGAATCCGAATTCCTCGATGAATTCCGGAATCTGCTTTACCATGGTCTCAAGGGAACATCTGCCGCTGCTAATTATCCACTGTTTGAAATGCACCTCCTGAATTAACAGCTGTTCAAACTTTTCCGCCAAATATTGCTCTAGCTCGTCAATCTTCGGACAATTGTCGCATTTGGACAGATGACAATTTTCCGTGGGGTATGCGCACAACGACTTCGACAGGAGGTCCCTATATGTTTCAATTTCACCGTGAAATACTTTCAATTTCTTGCATGGAAAGAACATTAATTTGATGTTTTGATGAAACATGCAAACGCAGACTGAATGCGTTCCGTGCCTGTCTAATGCCAGCACGCATTCTTTTGGTCGTAGGATGGCAAACTTAGAAAATCCCACTTTTTCTGCTGGGTATTTCTCTTTGAACTGATGGTATGCTTCGGATAGATTACATAATAATAATCTGCGCTGCTTGTGTACTTTTTCTCCATCTTCACGTGTGATAACATAGTCACGTGTACCTGGGCAGGCGCGGCTGTTGTCATCATTGCAGTAAAAATCTTGAATCAATTTCACCGTTGCTTCGCTGAGGGTCCTTGAGCCAAATTTCTTGGTGGGAGTCGCCAATATGCCCTTCTGTCGAACTAATTCTTTGCTTCTTCTCGCGATGTAAAAAGATGTTTGAAACTGTTCAGAAATCTTGCGTATAGACCATGATTGAGGCAGCACAGATAAAATGAGATATTTCTCCGGAAAAGTGGTCGCTAAATTGAATTTTCTTTTCAACTGCTCAATCATTTGTTTGCCGTCATCAACGTCATCGGCTTGACTGCATTCGTTATCAGAGCCTTCATCAAATATTGTCGCGATTGCACTCATAACCTTGCCTTTTTTCTCTTTCCTGTATTTTTCACTTCGCAACTTTCTTTTTGTAATAGGCGATTCACCTAAAGTGGTAATAGCCTCATTCAAAGGACTCAAAGACATATTGACCATCGGAATGTCTGCCTCACTATCAGATGAAACATTTTGTTCAAGTGTCATTGCACTCTCGGATTGTGGTTGCATTTGTTTCAATGCATTTGCTTGTTGAGACAAATCGATTTTACACTTGGAGCAAATGAATTCTGCTTCTTCACCGTATTGTATATTTCATGTATCGCTTCGAAACACCAGTTAATTTTAATACTTTTATCTTTTTCGAACGATGTCCACTCTTGTTAAACGGATTGCAGCAAAATTTATTCATTTTACTTTAAATTGTCTTTACAGCTTCACTCTTTACTTTACAAAAAAAACACTTTAACACTTTCACGTTTAGTATTCAACTAAAATTTGACTCAGAGTGTGTGAAGTATTTATATTTATTTTTTGGTAAAAAATAGGTAAAAAAAAATAAGCGATATTTGCTTATCTTTAATAGGAAAATTTGCGTGAACTACTGGTCATAAAATGTTTTTTAAAGAGGGACTTAATTGGTTACTGCCAATAAGCCGACCACAGGTCATAAAATGTTTTGTAAATTTTTTAAATTACCAGGTAATAAATATTTCGCCATATTTATGGAAAATCCGTGTTTTATGACTTGTTTCTGCACGTGTCATTTTAGGCGAAATATTTATTACCTGGTAATTTAAAAAATTTACAAAACATTTTATGACCTGTAGCCTCAGTCGGGTTTGGTGTGCCATTACATGCCACTGCTGCTATTATCCATGGATTTATGGCCGATCTTGTGAAGGCAGGCAGACCATATTCACTACACACTCAACTTGGGGCTCTTAAAAAAAATTGATTTTTTCTTCATAAATGTATTTTTAACTGTAAAATAATTTTTAAAATGTATTTTTAATAATAAAATAATGTTAAATAATTACAAATAATTCAATTATAAAAAATATAAAAACAATGAGAACAAGGTGGTCTCTTAAATGCTCCTCTCCTGTCCAAATAAGGAGTCGGGGCCCATTGTTTTATTGCTGATTCTTAAACCAAAAATTATGAGGAATCCAAAAAAAAAAAAATTAGCCGGAAAATTTAGGAGCTTCTGTGGAAAATCGGAAAATTTAATTTTCATGGGAAAATTTAATTTTCATGGGAAAAAAGGTAAATTTCTGAGAAAAATTAGGAAATTAGGAATTTTTCAATTAAAGCCTGATTCAATACCTTTCCAACGAGCTATCACTCGTTGCGATCGCTTTAGTAGTTTTTTTTTTAAAACAACTTTCAATGAGGTCCCTTATGAAGAATTCTTCAATTTTGTCACATGACAGTGGTATACACCACCACTAAACCAGTCACTATAAAAAAAAAAAAAATATGTAGGTACATTATTTTTTGCTGGGCAATCGATTGAGACTATTTATTTTAAAATCGGAGAGGGGTCGTCCAAAAATTTGCCAATTTTGATCGTTTTCATATGGAATTGCTCTATAAT
The DNA here is from genome assembly GCA_949987735.1 of Leucophora obtusa. NCBI lineage: Eukaryota > Metazoa > Arthropoda > Insecta > Diptera > Anthomyiidae > Leucophora > Leucophora obtusa. The sequence continues at coordinate 173,949,770 of OX465295.1, read as the reverse complement.
AAATTTCTTAAACCTAAAAACTTCACTAATCCCACGCAAAAAGAATTTTTTCAATATCTTGCTCACAACAAAAGTTATGAAATTTTAAGTGTAGTGCCTACCCTGCAATTTTCAGTATTTCAAAGCTGCAGGGTTGCCACAGTTTTCGAAAAGAAAAAAATTAAAAATCGTTTTGTGAACATACATACACTACTACACACATTCACCAAGTTTTATCAAAATCGGACACTACCGAAAAAATGTTCGTTGAAATAAAATGGAATTGCTCAACAACAAGTTTTGTGAGAAATAGACATATATAACAGCTGCCACAATAAATGTGTACATACGGTAAAGCACAGTGTTGCCATTTCAGTGCTTTTCGGGTATTTTTTGGTGCTTTTTTCCTTCCCGTACCCGGTGATTTTTTATAAATACCCGTTTAAAAAAAAGCGGGTATTTACGGTGCTTTTTCAGATTTCTGGCAGTGCTTTTAGTGCTTTTTTACAGTTTATATTTTTGGTATTTGTTCTCGTTTTTTTACATTTTTCTTGAATTTTCTGTCAAAATTTAAAAAATAATGCGAACTATACAAGAATTACATTTCTGCACAATATTTGTAGTACAATTTTGAATAGCAACTTCGTTACATTGAAACTTCAAAATATTGAAATATTAGTTTATTGCTTTTTTACCCCTTTTTAGGTAACTTTCCGAAACCTTTTTACATGATTTTTCAAAGTTAGAATGTGTTTTTAAATTCTTGATTAAAATTGTTCAAAAAATTAATAACGTGCTTTTTTACCTTCAGGAGTTGGCAACACTGGTAAAGCATTAAAGATCATAACGATATCGTACATTCAACCAAAAAAGTCTGTAATGGCTACTGAAAATTTTGCTGTTATTACCGCAAATTTAACTGTTTTGAGGCCAGCCGTATTTTTTGCTAATTTTAGCAACACATGTCTGCTGATCTGTAGTACAATAAAATTAGTATAAAAAATTAGTAGCCGCTACTAAATTTTAGTAAAATTTATGTAAAATGCAATTCAAAATAGATTTGCTAAAATCAGTTAAAAAAACTTACTAAATATCATAATTTTAATATTATGAAATTAGTATAAATAATTAGTTTCAGCTACTAAATTTCAGTAAATTGCTGTAAACTGTAATTTAAAATCAATCTGCTGAAATTAGCAAAAAATTGTACTAAAAAATAAAAAAACTGTAAAATCTAAAAAAAAATTTTTTTTTTGATTGTAACAAGCGTATAATTACTTCACCGTACTTGAAATTTGGAGTCAAAATTGCAAACGGTTTTTCAGTTATTGCCATTTTATGCATTGGAGATGCAATAAAATTTTCTGGATGTTATTTCTAAACTAAGAATATATCAATAGTAACAAATATAAATTAAACAAGAATTGTAAAAAATCCAAAAAAAAAAGAATTTTTTTAAATTAGTATATTTTTCTGCTAAATTTAGCACTTGGTTTTGAAAAATTAGTAAAATGTTTTTCTGAAATCAGCAGCGAAAATTAGTAAAAAATCCGTAATTTGTAATAAGAGAATAGCAAAAATGATTACTAAAAATAAAAATTGTACTAATAATCAGTATAAAAATAGTATAGTGCGATTAGAAACTGTTTACAAACTTTTTTATTTGAGTGTAGTGTAAAGCTGCCCACACACAAGGGAACATGGTTGAGGGAACAAAAACTATCAAAAAATTTTGTAAACACGAAATGCACGCTCTCAACACGCACACACACACAAACGCACTCACACATTCACAAAAAACGCTCTCTTTTTTTAAGAATGTTCCCTAGTGTGTGGGCAGCTTAATGGTTAGAGTGTTTGCCGGAAAATCGTGAGCTACGCTGATCATTCGTGTCAGCTCCTATTGGTATTAAAATTTTTATACTTTTTTAAATTTATATTCAACATCTATTTATAGAACAGTTGATAAACTACTTAAAGGTAACATCAGTGTAATGACTTTCCTCCAATGACATGACCATGTTAAAATAAGTAGTTCAGTAATTAAAAGGTAACTAGTGAACACTTAAGATTTCAATACCTAAAACTCATTACATGGTAATGAAAGGTTTTGCTTGGATCACATCGGAATTTTATTTTAGGGGGGCTAAAGTTTCCCTCTTTTGGCCTGTTCGTGCACCATATCGGTATATGAAACTATGTGTTCTTTACATCTCAGTTGTAGCAACTTTGTAGAAAATTTTACACTTAAAAAAAAAAGTTAGTACAAAAGTCTGTTAAACGCGTTCTGGCGCAAATGAACTGATTTTTATGTTATTTTGTCTTAAAGTTTAGGATTGAACTAATATTTTTGTAAATCCCATTTAGCATAACAATTACTTTCATCCATATTTTAACTAACTTTGCATCCTAATTTTTAGTAAATTATGTTTTTTTATTGTCTATATCATTTGAAAGGCTTAAGTCACGAGAGTTATTGTGGTATAATTTTAAAGGATTGAAATCGTTATTTAAGTACTATAAGTAATATAATTTTCACAATTTTCAAAGTCTATTTAATGAATTCCGCGATTTAAACCGCCATATATCAAAAAACGGATTCTCAAAATTTTTTAAAAAATATATATTTTTCCTCAATACTTTATTTTTGTCTTCGCCAAATCTTATAAGAGTAATTTTATTGGCTCCTTAGTTTCTCATACACACAGAAAATAAATTGGTTGGAATTCTATCGGAACCAACGAAATTTTTTCGTTATTCAATAATTTTAATTGGGGTTAATTATAATTCATCATCAGAAAAGTTAAATTTAATTCTGAACAGAAAATATACACAATTAACCAAAACACAGTCACATTATCCAAAATATTGGTTTTTCTAATCAATATTGAAAAAATACTAACTTCTACACTACCTTCAATACCAACAACCAACAATTTATCGAAGATTTAGTCATTTGAATAAAATATCGGCAGCGAAAATCTAGTATCAGTTGTGTTTCAATAAAATCGATCACAAAAAGTGTTAGTTTTTCCAACCAATTTAAAATTTGTTTTGTCAACTTTAGTGGCATCAACCGTTAATTTCCATTATATCAATATATCAATATCAAATACCAATTGGTAATTATAATAATATATTGATACTAGGAACAGAAATTTTATTTGGCATAGTAAAATTTTGGAATGTATCATATCTTTTCATTTCATACATACTTCTGCGTATTTAAATTAAAAATTAGACAACAACAAAATGTAAGTGTCTGTGGTGCATGGGGTAGACACTGTAACGACGTGTTTTCACGCTAGGCTGGGGTAAGCTCAGACGTGTCCAGGGTTCGTCACAAAAATTTATTTTTCGCAGCGGTTATATTTAAAAGAAAACACAAGTTCAATATATTTTTTACATATAACGTTATAAACCGTATGTCTTTATTTAAAATTTCTCTTAAGTATTTATACGACGATTACACGAACAAATAATAACAACTTATGCACCGGCATATTGACGCGACAATTTTATGAATACAATTAACTAAACATGGCCACGTGCACGCTTCCCGATATCAACAAAATAGGTTGAATTTGGAGATATGACAAATATTTAATCAACTATGCCCACCGGCATTTGCTCCTGTCACCGCAGGTATCAACTAAATAAATGTTGTTGTTAGTCACAGGCCACCGCATGGACTAACATATATTTCCAAAGTAAACCCACTGGTTTATTACTGCGGGTTAGCAACATAGGTTGAATTTAGAGATATGACAAGTATTTAATCAACTATGCCCACCGGCATCTGCTCCTGCCACCGCATGTATCAATTAAATAAATATTATTAGTCACAGGCCACCGCATGGACTAAAAATATTTCTAAAGTAAACCCTCTGGTTTATTACAGCGTGTTAGTTTGGCCACCGCAAAACTAAGACTGCCCTTTCTTCTATTTTCCTTCTCCTTTTATACTTTCCTGCGACTTGTAGTAGATACACATTCCTACATACACAAATTAACATTCAATTGTTTACAAATGTAGATGTTGCCAGACCATAGTCAACATCAACAGCTGATATAAATACAGGGTTGGAAAACAAAAATGTTTTAGATTTTCAATTAACGGGCTACGACTATTTAAACAACACAGGTTATTTAAATAAACTGCGCGATACATTTAAAACAAATAAAATAATAATTGAGGCCAAAACGAGCGTAGCAACTTTGGTTCTCACAACACACAGTCTAATAGTCTGAGAAATCTGAGTTCAAACCTCAGCCAAGTAGTTTTTTTTTTTTTATTATTTTTAAATAAATGTTTTTATTGATTCAAATTGAAAGATACAGTTGATTTTCTGTTGTTGATATAATTTTATTCAAAATACAAAAAACAAAATATTTAAGTTTTTAACCTGAAAAAATTCAAATTTTAAATAAGACTAAAAAATTTAAATCGAGTTTGGGCTAGAGGAAAAGCAATTTCGCGACATAATTTTTTTTTTTTTTTGATAATTTTTTTATTGATTTAAATTAGAAGACACAATTGATTTTCTGTTGTTGATATAATTTTATTAATAAACAAAGTATTCAAATTTCCAATATAAAGAAATTCAAAATTGAAATTTTACTAGAAAAATTTAAATAGAGTTTAGCCTAGAGCAAAAGCAATGGGCTAACAAGCGGAAGGTCGCCGGTTCTATCCCAGTTCGCGACACAAAACATTTTTAATTTTTAAATAAATTATTCCACAAACATTAAAGTAATTAATTAATACAACAAAAATTCAAAAATTGTAAATAAATTTCGGTAATTACAACAGTAATAAAAATGAATAAAAGTGATTGTACCTGAAACTACAAAAATTCGTACCAAATCTGGCCAGATCTGCTCACATCTGACCATGACAACCACCTAATTTTCCAGATCTCTTTAGATATGAACAGATCTAGCATCATATCTGATCAGATCTGGTCATAAAGTGTATCATGCTTATCATATCTGATCATATATGATCAGATCTGGTACCGGATCTAATTAGATTCAATCACATACATTAAGATCTAAACAGATCTGACCAGATCTGAACTTTTTTACACGGGGACAGAACTGATTTTCTGTTGTTAATATAATTTTATTTATAGACAAAATATTCAAACCTGAAGAAATTAAAATTTTAAATTTGACTAAAAAAATTAAATAGGGCTTAGCTTAGAGAAATAGCAATGGGCTGACAAGCGGAGGGTCGCCGGTTCGATTCCAGTTAGCGACATAAAGAAATTTTAATTTTTAAATAAATTTTGTGGAACGTGTTTTTCTATTTATAGAATTTATAGTCCACAAACATTAAAGTAATCTATTAGCACAACAAAAATTCAAAAATTGTAAATAAATTTTGGTAATTACAATGGTATTTATTTATTTATTTATTTTATTTTCCATTTCCTGTACAACAAGATTTAATCTTATATTTAAAGTACAGGAATGCAATATCCAAAAAATTACATTAAAATTAACATATTTATATTAGAACAATTATTCAAGAACATAAATTATATTTATCCAAAAAACTTAAATAAAAACTGTTTAAAACTATTTGCGTTGCTATTAAGTTGTTGGGTATGTGGAAGAATATTCCAAAGACGTGAAGCATGCAGGTAAAACTGCCATTCAGATACAAGGCAACGGTGTGGAGGGATAATGATCTTTTTCCCTCTTTGCGATCTGGCAAAGCGAAGTTTTTCGAAAAGATAATGTGGGGTTTGTGTGTAGATAATTTTATGAAGATAGAGAAGTACACGTATCTTAAGAAAATTATCGAACGAAACGCCATAAAGATTTTTGGAAAAATTAGAGACTTCCGCATCCCTTCTTAATCCATAGACATATCTAACAATATTGTTAAATAAAACGTTAAGCCTTCTTTTGCTAATAGAGTCGCAGCTTGCGAAAATTTCACACCCATAAATTATTCCGGGAATTAGATATGTCTTAGCAAGAAGAATTCTTATTCTTAAAGGGGTGAAGTATTGTGATGACCAGAGGGACCTTAACTTATTGTAAGTCTGACCAACGAGTAGGTTTACATGATTTGTCCATGTTAAATTTTTGTTAAAAATCAACCCAAGGTTTTTGGCAGAATTTACAATCGGTATTTTTTCCCCATTAATTAAAATATTATTATCTATAGCAGGATTGATTGATTTTTTATGAATTATCATGCACTTAGACTTATGTGGATTAAGACAAAGTCCATTTGCTGTTGCCCAGCGAAAAATTTTGTTCAAATCATCATTTAGTCTAATGATATTATCGGCGACGGATTCTGTTGGACTACTTAGATATAATTGCACATCATCTGCATACATGTGAACTTTGCAATGAGAAATATTCTGTGGTAGATCATTTGCATATATTGAAAACAAGAGTGGCCCAACAATTGACCCTTGAGGCACTCCCCTAATGAGTTTTAATGGGTTAGACCACGTGTTATTTATAAAAACGGACTGCCAACGATCAATAAGATATGAAGATAGAAGCCTCAGGGAAGAATTAGAAAACTTAAAAAAGTGCATAAGTTTCATGCAGAGAGTACTGTGGTCAACTGTATCAAAGGCCTTTGAATGATCAAGTAGTACCAAAAAATTTAAATCACCCTTATCTAGTTCACGACGTATGTTTTCGGAGACATCCAGCAAGGCCGACACGCAAATATGATTTGAGCGAAATCCTGATTGATTATCAGTTAACAAATTGTTCTCCTTGAGAAACGAGCTCATTTGGATGTACAATAGTTTTTGTAGGACTTTTGATAAATAACACAAAATAGCAATAGGTCTGAACTCCGAGTTTGTTTTCGGTAGTGGGACTATTTTTACATGCTTCCATCTTGATGGAAAAGTACTTGACATAATAATAGTATTAATTAAATGAGTCACATGTGGTAAGATTAAAGGCAGCAATAATTTTACAAACCGTGGGTGCATATTATCACAGCCCACTGCATTAGATTTCATCGACGAAAAGCACGAAATAAATAAAAATAAATAAAAGTGATTTTATCTGGAACTACAAAAATTCGGTTGGCGAAAAATTCGGTTGGAACTACGAATATGTTTTCTGTGTGTAGATATATTTCATATACTCTTCAGATTGGGGGTCAAAAATAATATCCCCTCATAAATTGGGCCCCTCCTAATAAAACAGGCCAGTCACTCGCGGCTTTTAGCCCTAAAAATGGACTAAAATTAATTTATAACTTTAAAGTACTATATAACTTTTAAAGTACAGGTTTTACTGAAAAACAGTAAATAAGTATATCTACAGACAATAATATGCCTAGCATTTATCTCATACACATTTTTGACGAAGAGTTAGAGGGTTAAATAGTTCCACAAAACTGTACCTCGTAGTCTTTTACATAAGTTCGCTGAACACATCCTATACCCAAAATGGAAGATTCACATGGCTTCCTAGTGCACATATGTGAAAAATCTATAACTCATCAGTTTTTAGGCTTTCTCTCATGGAATGGACGAAATATTAAAAAAAAACTTATTTTTCTTTTAATCTACGCTAAATTTCCTATTATATGATGAAGAGTATACGTATTTACAAGTCTCCGAAATTAAATGAGAGACATTCAAAGTTTACTTTTGACAAACAATTTTTTGTTTACCGCTTAAATCACCACTAATGGTCATGGGACGGTTAAAAGTTTGTATAAAGCAAATGTTTGCCTCTTCATTGTGTAAACAACAGCTATGTAACTTAATCACCAGAAATTACATTTTTTAGGGTAATTATGAGGACATAAATGTAAACGGCCTGGCCGGTTTACATCGTAGAAACCCAATTCTTGCACATATCTTATCTTTTACTCTCACCCTATCCGAAAATGAGCGGGGAGCTGCAAAACTAACACTTTTGCACATATGGGTTCTCTAATATGAAAAGTGTGAACTATTAACCTGAATGGCCGGGTTCAATACCAGAAAGTTCAAAAAAAGTTTTTTAATTTCAATAAAATTTTGTGGAACATAATGATATTTATGTGGAACATAATATTGACAGCCGATATTGGCTTTCACGGGGAATAATATAGTTTAATATAAAAGTAGTTGTTGTAACCGCACGAATTCGATTGGCAAGGAATTCGGTGGCCACAACTGACACTGTTTTCTGTGTGTACTATTTTATCATTTATCTCACTGAGACCCATTCATTTTTCTTTATGGAGTTAATTGATTTGGCAACTGAAGCATCCATATGTACGTGCATGTTCATATTTTTTATAATAAATATAAATAACCTACACATATGTACACCCAGGAAAAATATTGTTTGGAATTCGACCAAAACCATTAAAATGAATTTGCCAGGATGTTATTTTATTTGGAGTTACCTATAATTGAATACTACTCCAAAAATATTTTACTAGGTATAAAAAATAGGGAAAATGCACTAAAAAATAATCCTTTTAACAAATTATTGGTATCTCCAATCAATTTTAAAATTAGTATCAGTTTAGTATTTCTATGCAGTAAAAGCAGGCATTTATTTAGTGAATATACAAAAAAATTGGTGTTGTCAATAACCTTTATTAAACAAATTTCAATATTCGAAAGTGGTAACTACAAATACGGGTATCCTAATCAAATATGACCTTAAAGTCGAGTTTCTGTAAAACCAACCGAATTGTGGATTGTATTGCTAATACACAAAACTATTGATTGGTATTGGTAAACGAATTTTTTACTATATTTGTTTTCCAAGCAAAACATATAAATTCAAAATTAGACTTCAAAATTAATAAGTGTTTGTGGTGTAGTCGGTAGAGAGTTGGCCTAGTACGCCGGATTTCCGAATTCGAATCCCGGATAAGACAAAAATTTAAGTTTTTTTAAATTAAAATAAAATATTCGTTTGTATAAACAGTAAATATGGCTAAGAAAGTTAAAAGTAGTTGTGGTGCAGTGGGTCAAGGCTCAATTAGACGCGCCATAACCATACCCATATAAAACAGCTGTTCAAACCAATCTTATAGGCTACATTGTATTCGATTATATGTGACATGCCATAACGCCATAACCGTAACCGTAGATACCAATTGAATTTTGGTTGTCTGCTATGGCGTTATGGTTACGGCTATGGCGTTATGGCACGTCTAATTGAACCTTAAGAGTGTGAACTATTAACCTCAATGGCCGGGTTCTATACCAGGAAATTCAAAAAAAGTTTTTAATTTCAATAAAATTTTGTGGAACATAATAATATTTATGTGGAAGATAATATTGAATTAGGCAACCGAATATTGGATTTCACGACGAAAAATATAATTTAATATAAAGATATTTCTCGTAACCGCACGAATTCCATTGGCAACAAATTCGGTGGCCACAACTGAGACTGTTTTCTGGGTGTATAAATATAAATTTTCCTTTTTCATAAACAAATAATGCTATAAATTACTATAATTTTAGCCCTCAATTCATAAATGCTTTGTAAAGTTATAGCAGTTTTAAAAAACGTCATTTTCATACAAAATTTGTTCAATAAACCTCCTATAATTTTACAAAGCGTTTATGAATTTAGGGGTTAATTTATAACATAGTAGTAATTTTTAGTATTTATTGAAATTTATATATTCTTAATTACTTTCTATAGATTATTTAAATAAGTTTATTTAGCTATACACATAAAAAATTCGTTGTGGCAACCGAATTTTTGCCAATCGCATTTTTGTAGTTACATGTACTATTATATTATTCGGTTGCATCTACACTCACAATATATTTTCCATAACCGATTGAGGTTTATTTAAAAAGTAATAGGTAAAGTTTCTTTTCAATTGAAGAATCAATTAAAATCATACATGGGAATTTTTCATTACCATTGAAATTTCATTACCATTAGTTCATACTAATGACAATGAAAAAAATTTCATTACCATTTAATGGTAATGAAATATTTTTCATTAGAAAAATGATTACTAATGGTAATGAAATCACACTAATGTAAAAAAAACTAATTACAATTGATTAAAAAACCATTTGTTTACAAAAATCTTAATATATAGGTATGGAAAAGCCCTCAAGCGAGCCAAAAATATAAACATTTTTCTAAAAAGCTAAAAAGCGGAACGCACATGCACATGTGCGCGCACATGGATGCAAAAAATCGCTGAAATTAAAAAAAGTTTCAAATACCAGAAAAAATCGCAAAAAAATGCAAAAATTAGAAAAAATCGCCAAAATTTGAAAAAATGCCAATATTAAAAAATTTTGTAAAAATTTTGAAAAAATCGTCATAACTTGAAAAAATCGTCAATATTTGAAAAAATTGCCCAAATAGTCAAAATTTAAAAAAAATCTTCAAAAATTAAATAAAATCGCAAAAATTGCAAAATATCGTAAAAATTTTGAAAATTTCGTCTTGAAAAAATTTTCAGTATTTGAAAAAATTACCAAAATCGTCAAAATTTCAAAAAGCTGTCAAAAATTGGAAAAAATCTGAAAAATGCCAAAATTGAAAAATTTTGTAAAAATTTTGAAAAAAATCGTCATAACTTGAAAAAATCGTCAATATTTGAAAAAATTGCCCAAATAGTCAAAATTTAAAAAAAAAATCGTCAAAAATTAGACTAAATTGCCAAACTTGCGAAATATCGTAAAAATTTTGAAAAAATTGTCAACATTTGAAAAAAATTACCAAAATCGTCAAAATTTCAAAAAGTCGTCAAAAATTGGAAAAAATTGCCAGAATTGAGAAACTTGTAAAAATTTGTGAAAATCGACAAAAATTAGAAAAAATCGCCAAAATTTAAAAAATAGTCCAGGTTTAAAAAACGAAATTACCAAAATTTATTTCTCGCATTTATTTTTCCGTTTTCATCTAACTCATTTAGTTTTCGAGATACTGGGAATATTCCAAATAAAAGCCGTTTGCTCTCTACGAGGCTTAGTTTTCGAGAAAAACGCGATTTTAAAATCTAGCAATGCAAGTCAAAATCTAGTTTCACTATCGGGGTATTGGTAGTGACTTTTGACCTTTCGTGCAGTCATTTTTCCTCTAGCTCTTCTAGTTTTCGAGATATGGACGATTAAAATTTTATTTAAGCGATTTTCGCATTTATTTTTCCGCAGATGACTCACTATGACTTCCTTGTTCCAAAACCGTTGTCCATTTTCATTTAACTCATTTAGTTTTCGAGATATGGGGGACATTCCAAATAAAAGCCCTTTTCTCTCTACGAGGCTTAGTTTTCGAGAAAAACGCGATTTTAAAATCTAGCAACGAAAGTCAAAATTTAGTTCCGGTATCGGGGTATTGGTGGTGGGTTTTGACCTTTGGTGCAGTCATTTTTCCTCTAGCTCTTCCAGTTTTCGAGATATGGACGATTAAAATTTTATTAAAGCGATTTTCGCATTTATTTTTCCGCAGATGACTCACTATGACTTCCTGGTTCGAAAACCCTTGTGCGTTTTCATTTAACTCATTTAGTTTTCGAGATATGGGGGACATTCCAAATAAAGCCCTTTTCTCTCTACGAGGCTTAATTTTCGAGAAAAACGCGATTTTAAAATCTAGCAATGCAAGTCAAAATTTAGTTTCTGTATCGGGGTACTGGTGATGGGGTTTGACCTTTGGTGCAGTCATTTTTCCTCTAGCTCTTCTAGTTTTCGAGATATGGACGATTAAAATTTTATTTAAGCGATTTTCGCATTTACTTTTCCGCAGATAACTCACTATGACTTCCTGGTTCCAAAACCGTTGTCCGTTTTCATTTAACTCATTTAGTTTTCGAGATATGGGGGACATTCCAAATAAAAGCCCTTTTCTCTCTACGAGGCTTAGTTTTCGAGAAAAACGCGATTTTAAAATCTAGCAACGAAAGTCAAAATTTAGTTTCGGTATCGGGGTATTGGTGGTGGGTTTTGACCTTTAGTGCAGTCATTTTTCCTCTAGCTCTTCCAGTTTTCGAGATATGGACGACTAAAATTTTATTTAAGCGATTTTCGCATTTATTTTTCCGCAGATGACTCACTATGACTTCCTGGTTCGAAAACCCTTGTCAGTTTTCATTTAACTCATTTAGTGTTCGAGATATGGGGGACATTCCAAATAAAAGCCCTTTTCTCTCTAAGAGGCTTAGTTTTCGAGAAAAACGCGATTTTAAAATCTAGCAACGAAAGTCAAAATTTAGTTTCGGTATCGGGGTATTGGTGGTGGGTTTTGACTTTTGGTGCAGTTATTTTTCCTCTAGCTCTTCTAGTTTTCGAGATATGGACGATTAAAATTTTATTTAAGCGATTTTCGCATTTATTTTTCCGCAGATGACTCACTATAACTTCCTTGTTCCAAAACCGTTGTCCGTTTTAATTTAACTCTTTTGGTTTTCGAGATATGGGGGACATTCCAAATAAAAGCCCTTTTCTCTCTACGAGGCTTAATTTTCGAGAAAAACGCGATTTTAAAATCTAGCAATGCAAGCCAAAATCTAGTTTCGCTATCGGGGTATTGGTAATGAGTTTTGACCTTTGGTGCAGTCATTTTTCCTCTAGATCTTCTAGTTTTCGAGATATGGACGATTAAAATTTTATTTAAGCGATTTTTGCATTTATTTTTCCGCATATTACTCACTATGACTTCCCTGTTTCAAAACCGTTGTCCGTTTTCATTTAACTCATTTAGTTCTCGAGTTATGGGGGATATTCCAAATAAAAGCCCTTTTCTCTCTAAGAGGCTTAGTTTTCGAGAAAAACGCGATTTTAAAATCTAGCAATGCAAGTCAAAATCCAATTTCGCTACCGGGGTATTGGTAGTGAGTTTTGACCTTTGGTGCAGTAATTTTTTATCTAGCTCTTATAGTTTTCGAGATATGGAAAATTAAAATTTTATTTAAGCGATTTTCAATTTTTGCGAGAAATGAATTTTGGGGATTTTTTCAATTTTGTAAAACCGAAATTTTGGGGATTTTTTCTAATTTTTGACGATTTTTCAAACTTCGACGATTTTTCAAATTTTGACGATTTTTTCCAATTTTTATGATTTTTTTCAATTTTGGAAATTTTTTCAAATTGTGACAATTTTTTTCAATTTTAACGATTTTTAAAATTTTTAACGATTTTTTGAAATTTTTGACGATTTTTCAAATTTTGACGATTTTTTTAAATTTTGGGGATTTTTTCGAATTTTTGACGATTTTTCAAATTTTGACGATTTTTTCCAATATTTTCAAATTTTTGTGACTTTTTTCAATTTTGGAAATTTTTTAAAACTTTGACAATGTCATTATTCAATGAAATCAAATTCCAAAATCATTAACTTGAAACACTGGTAACGAAAATAATTTCATTACCATTTATATCAATGAATGCTAATGAAATCGTCAATTAATTAGTCCACCTAATTCATTAGTCCCATGTATGATTAAAATACATGGAAACATATTGGTAGCATTCGGCAGAGAAACCTTAAACTGATACCGGTGACTTGTAGCTCTTTGTGATTACTTACTCTGCTGAACGATGTTTTCTTTGTTCTGTTTTTAAATACATATTTTCTATATTTTCCTTTGATTTTTTAAATATTTTGTTTTTGAATTATATTTGTATGTTTTTATTTGTCATTCATACAAAACAAAAAATTTTTCAAATCAACAACAAATGTATCACTATTTGATCAAAAGTAGCAAACATTTTTTACGATACCAAAATATGACAGCGCTACCTGACCGCTCAGACTGAGCGGTTAGTGACCAGGTCGTTCAGCAGATAGTTGCACAACTGTTGTAGAACTGTTGACTGTCAAATTGTATCTGCCGAACGCACCCATTGTTTAACTTTTTTATCAAACAATAAAAAGCAAACCAGAAAAAACCATAGTATACTATAGTAGCCCCACTCATTAAAAAATTGAGAGCTTGTCCATATTTCATGTAGTTGTAGTGGTATTAAGAACCATATGTACAAGTAAAATTACAAACACTACTTCATTTTCTAAAATGACAGAAAATGAGTGAAGCTACTATATTACACTATCAGTGTTGCCAACTCCTGAAGGCAGGAAAGCACCGTGAGCATTATGAAAACGGGTAAAAATTTACCAAAAATGGGGTAAAAAAGCACGATATTAATTTTTTGAAAAATTTAAATCAAGAATTTAAAAACACATTTTAACTTTGAAAAATCGTGTAAAAAAGGTTCAGAAAATTACCTAAAAAGGGGTAAAAAAGCACCGAACTAATATTTCAATATTTTTAAGTTTATATGTAACGAAGTTGCTATTTAAAATTGTACTACAAATATTGTGCGTAAATGTAGTTCTTATATAGTTCATATTATTTTTTAAATTTTGACAGAAAATTCAAGAAAAATGTAAAAAAACGAGAACAAATACCAAAAATAGAAACTGTAAAAAAGCACTAAAAGCACTGCCAGAAATCTGAAAAAGCACCGTAAATACCCGCTTTTTTAAAACGGAAAAAACTACACTATGGAAAAAACTACACCGATAAAGTTTCTCAGTTGCTCAGTTAAAGAATTTCTCAGTTAGAACTGAAAAAATTCAAGTTAACTGAAGTTATCATTATCAACTAATATTTCATTTAAATATAAAGTTTTCTGTTACCCTGTTAACAAAAATTTTGAATATTTTATTGATTTTTAACAAAGTCTAAAACAACGGAAACAAATTTCAATTTAATTTTCTTCATTTTGTGCAAAGAAACGTACATTTGGTCCACCAAGGGTAATTGTTCAGTGAAAAGCAGTGGAATTTCAAACATAATTATTTCAGAACCGTCAAGATGGGCAGAAAATATTTGAAGATAAGTTCTTATTGTTTCAATATATTTTCTATAAAAAAATTCCAAATTTTTTATTTGTTTTTAAAAGAAATAAAAACGCACAGAACCAAAGACGGATTACCATAAACTGATCTACATTAATTGGAACTTGACATCATTTGTCTGTTTGTGACTCACATAATGAGGGTTGAACGAAGATTTCCATTAAATGGTGATAAAATTAAAGGTTTGAGTGTTATTATCTCATGTTCTTTGAAATATTAATAAAAACTTTATACAATTCATGCACAATTCTTATTATTTGTCAAAATTGCAGTAAATTTTAGTATTTCAAAAATCTTAGTTACTAAATAGGTACTATATGAAAAAATCTAAAATTGTAACTAAAAAATCGTTCTTATTAACTGAATTTATTGCAACATTTTCAACTAACCATTTAGTTACTTACAATTAATTTTTTCAACTGATGCTCAGTTAGGGGTATTTCACCTGAGCCTCAGTTGAAAATTTGGTTGCCAGTAACTGAGAAATTTTTTCGGTGTATGTATCGTCTGTAGGAGTTGTTATTTTCAGTCAAATATTCTATTTTTAGAAAAAATAATTTACATAATTTCGTTGTTTTCTGTTTTAAAAAAAAATTTTAATATTTTCGGTTTTCTTTTTTGTTAAAATAGTTTGTTTATATACAAAATTATTTCAATTCAAATTACAAGAAATTCTTTACTCATACACACAAACATAACCAATAAAAATATGAACGTGTCTGTTATGTATGGTGTAGTGTTTTGAAAATACAAACAAAAAAAAAAACTTTCAAATATGAAAAAACAAACCACAAAATCGTTTTTTTTTACGTTTTGTCAGTTAAAAGTTGATAATTGTTTAAATGACTTTTCAATTATTTTTATTTCTTTTATGGGTTGTTTAAACAATGTTTGAAAATAAATAGCAAAATGGTTTGAATAATTGTGTTTTCAATTAATTTAATATATATTTTAGGTTGTTTTAAGGATAAAATATTGTTATGGTTGGAATACTTTGTATAGCTAAGATAACCCTCAAAAATTGGTAGTCAGTTTGGGGAAAGTAATCAAATTTGCTAAAAACTTTCCTTACATAATTGGGTCCAACTTTTGTATTATTTGAGATATCTGACTGGTTGATCTATCACTTTAAAGCTTCTGAAAGTTGGTCCCCAACTCATTCTTCAATTTGATAATTCCTAATTTATTTAAAAAAAACTTAAAATTTTTAGAATTTTCCTATATTTTTATTATTGGAGCACATTTATTCCAAAATAATGTCAACATTTTACTAAGCAAAGTGTTTTTATTCAAATAAAAGAAAATAAGTTAAAATAACAGTTCATGTCCCACTATTGTGGTCGAAAAAATAATATTGTATTGTAATAAAATTAATGAACAATATGTTGACGAGCTGTTGCTAATGTCTCTTCGTTGCATTTAATTGAAACCAGTTAAAGGCCATCCCGGCGAAGACTTTCTTTACACATACGTCAAATTTTTAATTATTACCATCTTTGTTAAGTATTATAGATTACATACATGTTTGTAGTGTCAAAAATACGTTTTTTTAATTTATCTGAAATTAATACAACAAAAATTCAAAAATTGTAAATAAATTTCGGTAATTACAACAGTAATAAAAATGAATAAAAGTGATTGTACCTGGAACTACAAAAATTCGGTTGGGAAAAAATTCGGCTGGAACTACGAATCTGTTTTCTGTGTGTACAAGTACTGAAAACTCAAATTGTTTTTTTTTTTAATAAAAACTACTACCTCGGTTCCGAAATGAGGTTAACATTTCTATATTTTTGCTGAGATTATGGAGGTTTTTTAAAAAAACAAAATTTTTTTTTTGATAGTTGTAAGGACATATCAGTGATTTTGAATTTATAGATAGCTTTCCAATTTTTTTTTTAATTTATTTTTAATTCGATGTCAAAGTTGAAAATTAGAATTAAAATAATTCTTTGATTTTGTGTGAAAAAAATTACAGCATTCAGATAAATTAAAAAAACGTATTTTTGACACTACAAACATGTATGTAATCTATAATACTTAACAAAGATGGTAATAATTAAAAATTTGACGTATGTGTAAAGAAAGTCTTCGACGGGATGGCCTTTAACTGGTTTCAATTAAATGTAACGAAGAGACATTAGCAACAGCTCGTTCATTAATTTTATTACAATACAATATTATTTTTTCGACCACAATAGTGGGACATGAACTGTTATTTTAACTTATTTTCTTTTATTTGAATAAAAACACTTTGCTTAGTAAAATGTTGACATTATTTTGGAATAAATGTGCTCCAATAATAAAAATATAGAAAAATTCTAAAAATTTTAAGTTTTTTTTTAATAAATCAGGAATTATCAAATTGAAGAATGAGTTGGGGACCAACTTTAAGCCCGATTTCAGAAGCTTTAAAGTGATAGATCAACCAGTCAGATATCTCAAATAATACAAAAGTTGGACCCAATTATGTAAGGAAAGTTTTTAGCAAATTTGATTACTTTCCCCAAATTGACTACCAATTTTTGAGGGTTATCTTAGCTATACAAAGTATTCCAACCATCACAATATTTTATCCTTAAAACAACCTAAAATATATATTAAATTAATTGAAAACACAATTATTCAAACCATTTTGCTATTTATTTTCAAACATTGTTTAAACAACCCATAAAAGAAATAAAAGTAATTGAAAAGTCATTAAAACAATTATCAAGTTTTAACTGACAAAACGTAAAAAAAGGATTTTGTGGTTTGTTTTTTCATATTTGAAAGTTTTTTTTTTTGTTTGTATTTTCAAAACACTACCCCATACACAACAGACAAGTTCATATTTTCATTGGTTCTGTTTGTGTGTATGAGTAAAGAATTTCTTGTAAATTGAATTGAAATAATTTTGTATATAAACAAACTATTTTAACAAAAAAGAAAACCGAAAATATTTAAATTTTTTTTTTTTTTAACAGAAAACAACGAAATTATGTAATTTATTTTTTCTAAAAATAGAATATTTGACTGAAAATAACAACTCCTACAGACGATACATAGTTTTTTCCATGTTTTTTCTGGTTTGCTTTTTATTGTTTCATAAAAAAGTTAAACAATATGTTTCAATGTATTTTAATTGATTCTTCAATTGAAAAGAAACTTTACCTATTACTTTTTAAATAAACCTCAATCGGTTATGGAAAATATATTGTGAGTGTAGCTGCAACCGAATAATATAATCGTACATATAACTACAAAAATGCGATTGGCAAAAATTCGGTTGCCACAACGAATTTTTTATGTGTATAGCTAAATAAACTTATTTAAATAATCTATAGAAAGTAATTAAGACTATATGAATTTCAATAAATACTAAAAATTACTACTATGTTATAAATTAACCCCTCAATTCATATATGCTTTGTAAAGTTATAGCAGGTTTACAAAACGTCATTTTCATACAAAATTTGTTCAATAAACCTCCAATAATTTTACAAAGCGTTTATGAATTTAGGGGTAAAATTATAGCAATTTATAGCATTATTTGTTTATGAAAATGGAAAATTTATATTTATACATATGTGTAGGTTATTTATATTTATTATAAAAAATATGAACATGCACGTACATATGGATGCTTCGGTTGCCAAATCGATTAACTCCATAAAGAAAAATGAATGGGTCTCAGTGAGATAAATGAGAAAATAGTACACCCGGAAAACAGTGTCAGTTGTGGCCACCGAATTCCTTGCCAATAGAATTCGTGCGGTTACAACAACTACTTTTATATTAAATTATATTATTCCCCGTGAAAGCCAATATCGGTTGTCAATATTATGTTCCACATAAATATCATTATTGTTGTCGTGGATTACCTGGTATAGCAATGGGCAACAATGCGGTTGCTATCTTGTCCGTCTGGCAGGCTAAACTACGGTGGCGGCAGGTTCCTTGCCCCTTCTTCTTCTTCTTCTTCTCACACAAAAAAACAGAACACTTTCTTTAATTTTAGCTTATGTTAATTTTATTTATTTTCTCTTCTTTTCTTTTTTCAAACTTTATCTTACAATTATTAATTTGGTTTTCTTCGTTTTCAGTTTCACAGTTTTCTTTTTTCTATAAGTTTTACAGTTCTCTTTATTCAGGTTTTTGTTTTCTCACTTTATAAGTTTTATTATTTTAGTTTTATAATTACAATTTTAACCTTTTATTTTGTCACTTTTCACTTTCCTTTGGTTGACCCACTTGTTGCTTGTTGCTGCCGGCTTTCACAGAAGAATAAAAAAATTTAAAAGTTTCCTTTTGTGACAAAAAAGGAGGAAAAAAAACGAACTCAAATAGTGCCGTGAAAGTGCGGGCACAAGTCCAATGGGTTCCCATTATATCCAGTACCCACACTCACACGGCACCATCAGGTTAAACTTCCAGTGCCCGATCACAACTGCCGTGGCGGCGGCATTTAACCGTCAGGCAAAAGAAAGTAAACTGGAAAAGGCCGGCGTAAATATACCGCCGCCCTTGCACTAACAGTGCAACACAGCGGCATATTTACTGCAGCAACAGCAAAGAAAGGAGAAAAGGAAAGAAAAGGAAGAAAGAGATATATACTACTAATAAAAAAACCTTACAATCTATGAGCTATAGGGTCTGCTTGTTTACATTTCTATCAGCAAATGGTAAACTTTCAAATTTACCATTTGCTGCTGGGAATTTGAACGCAACCCAGCAAACATTTCATTCAAGCCGACTTTAAGATAAAAAACTAATGAAGTTAATAAAAAAACTAGCATGTAAACAAACAGACATATAGCCAAAGCCCAAAGGCAATAATATAAAAAATTGATTAAGTAAAAAAAGTACAAAGTTTATGGATACGTGCTCAATGAGCAAATCAAAGATTAGAATTCATTATTACGTGCTATTTTAGCAAAAAGGGAATGACTATAATAAATAACAAACCCAAAATAAACAAAAAAAAATATTTCAAATATATGTGCTCTTTGAGCCAAAAAAGGAATGAGTACAAGTCATAAAGATTTGTTCAATGACAAAAAATTAAAAAAAGGTTTACAATAACGTGCTCTTTGAGCCAAAATCAATTATCTCTAACGTATCATAACTTGGGTACCTTTTACCGCCTCTCCAAAGTATGCCATACCAAATAAAGTTCGCTGCATGTATGTTTGGCCAGGTTTTCCATCTGCTCGTCCAGACAGAATACGTGGGACCACATCGGCTCCTAAGACTATGTAGTATGGTGCTCGGGAGAATGGGGTCGGCATTTTCGTCGGGATTAACGTTGCGCCGCCAGTTGTAATCAACTTTATGCTGGGGGGCGCTTCGAACAGGGCCATCCTCGACCTTGCACAGCACCCGAAGCTCCTTACGTCCGTCACGACGGTTACAAATACGGATCATGGCACGTCCATCTTCCACACGACAACCAATTTCCATTGCCTTGCTCGAGACAATGGATGATCGCGCCATATTCGGGTCGATTATAATTCGGATTAGCTCAGACGGGCCACGTGGACAAGGGAAAACGCGAACTAACGCCGTCATTTGCATCCAGATATGGCACGGGTCTATCGGATGCAACATGGAATTGTGCTTTTTCAAAACATCTCTTGCACCGATCTAATCCCTTGCACGCACCCACTTGGTGCGACTGTGCTAAACAGCTGAGGCAGAGCAGATTATCGGCTACCACCTGTAGTCGACGTTCTACAGTCATGGCCATAAACCGAGTGCATTGGCGGATGGCATGTGTGGCGGTCAGTAATCAAATTTCTTAAATAATTTTTTTATAAAAAAAAACTTTCTTTTATTTTCAAGATTTGAAATAATAATAATAAAAATATTTTAATAACAATTCAATCAAAAATCTATTAATAATTCGAAGAAAACATAATTATAAAAATTTAACAAAGTAAAAACATTTATATACATGGGGCCTACAGCATGTAAGTTGCCAAATACTGGGCATCTATAATTGGTGTCGAACTGCGCGGACATCGTGATCTGCAAGATAAAAGTTTTAATATTTAGGCATATAGAGAGATGGAGAGGAAAGCAGTGTGGCTAAAATAAAGTAATGCACTATAATTCCGTGCTACAGGGTAAAAGGACCAATTTATGGACAGGCCGTTTAATAACTCCATTTTGAGTTTTAATGTCAACTACTCGAACTCTTTTGTCCGAGCCTTGATAAATTTTAATAATACGACCTAAGCGCCAATCAGTGGGACAAAGCGGTTCATTTCTAAGGGCAACTAGGTCGTTTTCTTGCAGATTTATTTGGGGATTTTTTCCATTTATTGCGTTTATGCAATTCTTTTAAATACTCGTCCTTCCAGCGCCGACATATTTCGTGTTGCATCGCCTTAATTTTTCGCCAACGATTGAGAAGACTAACTGAGGGTGTAAGTTCTTCCGGTTCAGCCGGAGTAAGCATCGCAGAACCAATTAAAAAATGACCTGGAGTAAGCGCAGATAAATCTTCGACGTTTTCAGATAAAGGGCCAAGTGGACGAGAGTTAAGGCATGATTCTATCGTAGCCAACAAGGTAGAAAACCTCGAAGGTATATTTTAGTTGACCAGCCATTTTTTTGAAATGCGTCTTAAAACTTTTGACTCCTGCTTTCCAGAGTCCGCCCATATGCGGAGCTGCAGCGGGGATAAAGTGCCACAATAAACGCTGAGGTTCATATTTTAAAACGGCGTTTGTTTATTTATAGTTTAATAATACGGAAAACAATCTCTTGTATCAGAATCAAAAGCTAAAAAGCTCTGCAGTGTCAATATTTATTTACATTATTTATACGCTAAGTTTCAATAATAAATAGTGCATTAAATAAAACAAATAACAATAAAAATTATACATTTTATAACTTGAATATTGGAGCAAACAAAACAAAAATTCAATTATAAAGAAAACAAAAACAAAAGAACTTCTAATTTCAAACTTTACAAAAAAAAAACAAAAACAATTTTTTATTTTTTCAAGTAAGTGAGTGATATTAACTAAAACTTAGAGAAAATGAGTGGCAATAAAAACAAAAACAACTCCCACCAAGATAACAACAATAGCAGTATAGAAATTGAAAACAATAACGACAACATTAAAATTCTTACTTGTGCGCCGAAAAGATGTAGGGAGCCTTTACAAAACTCTATTTATGATAATATAATAAAAACACCCAGGCTCTCCACAAATGATTCTCCCTTCAAATTTGTTAATCTAATGGATAAGAGATTTGAAAACATGCTTGGTCTCATTAAAACAATGTTTCAGGAAAGTGAGGCGCGTATGGAAACAATGATAAATAAGAGATTTGATGAATTGAAGAGAGATATTCTTGTTATAAACCAAAGAGTAACAAATCTAGAAACAGTCACCGAAGATATTGTAAGCCTTAAAACAGAGGTACAGAATTTGAAGACACAATTACAGCGACAGGAAAATTCGGTCGTTGCATCAGATCTGCGCATTAATGGTATACCATACAATAAACAAGAAAACTTGAATGAAATTTTCAAGTCAATATGTGATGTCTTGCAAATCTCTACACCTGCGATTAAATCCCTCTATCGCCTGCAAAATCATAACAATAAAGATCAAGATTACTCGCCGGATGCTGTAATCATGGTCAAACTTTGTTCGCCGTATGATAAAAACTTTATCCTGAAATGCCTAGCCAATTACCGTAAAGCTCAAAAGACCGAACTTAAATTATGTCATTTTGGTCTTGGTTCCGGTTCCGATCGCTCTTTCTACGTCAATGAAAATTTGACTACTACGAACCATAAAATACTGCGGTCGGCAATTGAGCTTAAAAAGAAAGGCCTGATAAAAACTGCTTACACTATACGTGGTTTAGTATACTTGAGGTTCAATGTGAACGAGGAACCAGTCAGGATTGACAGTATGGAGGAGTTACATAATTTTTTTCCTGAGTTTTATGATACTGCTAATAATTAATGGCGTTTTATATATTATGATGCAGCTACTATATCATTATTTTTTATGTTTCTTATTTTATTTTTTATTTAAAATTAGTACTTTAAACTTTAATTCAAAATTATATCATGTATCACTGATAATGCTTTTTAATTTTTATAAACTACTTGTTCTCGTATTTGATTTTTTAACTATTTTTGCAATTCTATTACATAATTTCTTTTATTGTTCTTGCGTTGCTTTATTATATAATTTTTTAATTTTCTATGATATTAAACGGCGATAGCTTTTTAGTTAGTTCCAGAGACACAACTTTTAACCTCATTCGTATATTGTCCAAACAGAGGTCTGGCATAAATATATGCCACATTAATGCACAAAGTCTGAAAATCAAGATTGATGAATTTCGGTACATTTTTGAGAATTCGGGTGTTGACATAATATGTGTTTCGGAGACTTGGTTCAAGGACAAAGTTTCTAATAGTATGGTTGATCTACATGGCTTTAAAATGTTTCGCCGTGACAGGCGTACTCCATGTGGAGGTGTGGCTATATATGTGCGAAACGGTATCACAAGTAAATTTTATAGTGAGTCGGAAGCGGATGAAAAAGTTGAACATCTGTTTGTTGAAATTGTTTCCTGTGGGAGGAAAATACTGATTGGATGTGTCTATCGACCCCACCGAAGAATCAAGCTCGACACCTTTATTAATAAACTTGAAACTATAACCGTAAATTTTGATGATATTGTAGTATGTGGCGATTTTAATTCAAATGTTCTCTGTGAAACCTACCTAATAGGTGTAATGCAATTCATTGGTCTTACACCAATAAACACTGAGCTCCCTACGCATTTTACTTCTACAAATAGTTCTTTACTCGATCTTTTCTTTGTTAGCAGGGAATCGAAAGCTCTACTTTTTGACCAGCTCTCAGCGCCATGTTTTTCCAAGCATGATTTAATTTTTCTCACATATGACTTTAAACTTAAGAAATCGCTTGATATGGTCACGTACTATGACTTTAAACGGATGAATAATAACACTATATCACGGGAGATATCTGAAATCGATTGGAATTCCATCTATTATATGCCATCTGTTGATGACCAGGTCAGTTTTTTAGAGCAAAATTTGGCAAACATATTCAACAAATCTGTACCATTGAAGACAATAACTTATAATAACAAAAGGAAACCTTGGTTTAATGATCAAATAAAAGTAAAAATAATTTATCGGGATATAGTTTTTAAACGTTGGAAACGCTTTAAGACTGATGCACTACATGAGGAGTATTGTCTGGCAAGAAGAGATGTGAATAAGATGATCAAACGTGCGAAATCTGAACATTATTCGAGTTTATTTCAATCTGCTGCGGACACAAATAAAACTTGGAAAACTATTCGAGAAATAGGTGTTGGTAAAGCTAGGTCAACAGTTAACATTGATATTAATGTTGATAGGCTTAATGAATCTTTTGTAAATCTCCCCAATATTACATTAAACAATAGTTTCTATACCCAGAATTTAAGCTCTACTTTACTAGAAAATCATAGTCAATTTATTTTCCAATGTGTATGCCCGCCTGAAGTACTGTCTGCTTGCTATGCTGTTAAATCGAATGCTGTTGGTTCTGATAATATCCACCCCAGATTTCTAAAGGCAATTATGTCTCACATTATGCCTCATATTACACACATTTTTAACACCATCATCACAAAAAGTGTTTTCCCCAAAAGTTGGAAATGCGCAAAAATACTACCCATTCCGAAACCAAATAAAGAACATCGTCCCATTGCTATTTTGCCCTATTTGTCCAAAGTACTTGAAAGGTTACTGCATCTACAAATAAGGCAATATTTAAAGGATAATAATTTTCTTACGGACAGGCAATCTGGGTTTCGTCCTAAACATAGTTGTGTAACTACCCTTATTGATGTGTCGGAGGAAATTCGTGAGTATATTGATGATGAGAACATTGCCTTTCTTATACTTTTGGACCATTCAAAAGCATTCGATACTGTGAATCATGAAATACTCTGTATGAAGCTGGAGACAATGTTTTATTTTTCTTCTCCTGCAAATCGTCTAATAGCGTCATACTTAACTGATCGTCAACAATATGTCCACGCAAACAATAAAAATTCTAGGGCACTACCAGTGCTTAAAGGCGTTCCACAAGGTTCGATTCTTGGTCCTCTACTGTTTACAATTTATGTAAATGATCTTCCCAATCAACTTTCTTTTTGTAAATCACATATGTATGCTGATGATGTGCAGTCAAAAGGATGAACTTAATAATTGCATAGATAAAATAAATGCTGATCTCTCGAAAATTTATATATGGGCAACAGCAAATGGTTTATGTCTTAATCCCGCTAAGTCCAAATGCCTTATAATAACCAAAAAATCAATTAAGCCACCTAATGTCTTAGATATAACTCTTAACAATCAAAGAATTGAAATAGTGACGAAAACTAAAAATCTTGGTATAATTTTTAATAAAACTCTAACATGGACTGATCATGTAAATGCTGCTGCCGGTAAAACTTATTCTATGTTACGGTCTTTGTGGAGTACCCAACATTTAACACCAGTCCATATACGAGCAGTACTTGCGAAAACTTACCTTATTCCAACACTATTATACGGATGCGAAGTATTTGCGTGCTGCGATTCTGTAAGCTTAAACAAATTAACATCAACATATAATGCTATATTGAGATATGTTTATAATTTGAGACGATTTTCCCATATTACACCCTATGAGAAAAAACTATATGGAGTAAGACTCTGTGATCTTTTGAAAATAAAGGCACTTACGCTTATGCATAAGATCGTGAACACACGTGAACCTAAATATCTTTATAATCGATTATCCTTTTCACAATCGGAAAGAAATAATAATATAGTTCAAGTTTTGTATGAGTTTCTGGTCTCTGAATGGCAATTTTATACAGAATCTATTCGTCTTTGGAACTCGCTACCGCCAAACATACAATTTTTAAGCAACGCAGGGCAGTTTAAGAAATCAATTTACGAATTTTACAGTTAACATATAAATTTTGTTTAATTAAGTGTAAACATTTATAAACTTTGCTCTGTTTAACTTCACAGAAAAAATTTACAAAATTCTGTTTGTAATGTTAAACACCTTTTTTGCATAAACAAACAAAAAATTTTTTAAAAAGGCACCAACAATGGAATTTGTATATACAAATCCCTTTTTGTAACTTTTTTGTAATTTGTTAAAAATAAAATCAATTTTTTTTAACAATGTGTTTTGTAAATACAATAATTTTTTTTTGTAACTTGTTTGTATTTGTTAAAAATAAAAAAATAAATTTCAACAACGAGTTTGTTATATTAAAACAATTTTTCGCTTTATGTTGTCGTATTGACAAAAAAAAAATAAATGATTTGTTTTTTTTTTTTTTGTTTCAAAAAATTCTAAGATTATTTTTTTTGATATTTTTGATACAATTTACAAACATTTAATAAAAAAATTGTTAGATATCTAAGTAAAAAGCCAACAATTTTTTTTAATTACTTAAAATTTTGTGATACTTTTTTCTGTGTTTGATCAATTTCAATTGTAATAATTTCTAATTTTTAATGTTTAATCTTAATTCTAATGATGTACTTTTTTATTTTTTTTCTTTTTTCTAAAAATTTCAATTTTTTTCTTTTTTCTAAAAATTTCAATTTTTTTCTTTTTTCTAAAAATTTCAATTTTGTACTTTCTATTTATTTATATATATGTTCTTTTTTTTATTGTACATATATTCTAATAATTACATATAATAATCCTGTACTTTAACTATAAGACAGGATTATAATGTAATGAATCGCAGCACGCAAATACTTCGCATCCGTATAATAGTGTTGGAATAAGGTAAGTTTTCGCAAGTACTGCTCGTATATGGACTGGTGTTAAATGTTGGGTACTCCACAAAGACCGTAACATAGAATAAGTTTTACCGGCAGCAGCATTTACATGATCAGTCCATGTTAGAGTTTTATTAAAAATTATACCAAGATTTTTAGTTTTCGTCACTATTTCAATTCTTTGATTGTTAAGAGTTATATCTAAGACATTAGGTGGCTTAATTGATTTTTTGGTTATTATAAGGCATTTGGACTTAGCGGGATTAAGACATAAAAATTTGATGTCCTTGTTGTACAGGACATCAAATAAATAAATTAAATTCAATTCAATTTAAGACAAATAAATAAACGTGATCGCGAATGTCTTTTACGCATTTTTCGAGGTTCGAATCAATCTCCTTTGCTGCGCCAACAAAATTTCTGCCGTTCTGGAGTAGACACAATTTGGGCAACCGCGACGGGCTAGAAAACGAGCGAAAGCTGCTAAAAATGAATTGATAAATCGCTGACTGCTTCGAGGTGGATTGCCTTTGTAGCGAAACAAACAAAGAGACACACGTAACCTTTACTTATTCTTGAGTAACGACCGGTGAAACTTTTTATTTCAAAGGGGCCAGCGAAATCGACGCCTGTGTTTGCAAATGGGCGACTCAAAGTTGTTCTTTCGTCGGGCAAAGTAGCCATGATTTGTCCTTGACGCGTTTTTTTGTGTAGAATGCATTCCTTGCAGTTATTTACGCAGGTTTTAATCAGATTTTTGACTTTAATAATCCAGCACTCGTGTCGAATCACACTATGGACCAACCGCCATGATGAGTCATTTTGTGGGCAAAATCGACGTACAGGCGAGCTAATCTGCTGCGATAGGCCAAAATGATGGGATATTTTTCAGAGTACGAGAGACTGGATGCTGAAGTAAGACGACCGTTGGCACGAATAATTTTATTTTTGTCCAAAAAGGGCGTAAGCGTCAACAAAGGGCTACTAGATTCAATTTTCCTATTTTCAGCCAAACAATTATAATCTTTAGGAAAATAAAGCTGCTGGGACAACGAACAAAGACGATTCCTTACAAATCTTAACTCCTCAGCAGAGAGCCTAACAGAATGAGTAGTTTTGCGAGTTTTTAAACGAGCATTATTAAAAAAACGAAAAATGTACGCAATCACGTGAATAGCTTTGGGCAAACTGGAAAAGCGATCCAGAATATCTTCATTTTCAGACGATCTAGCAACATGAACCTGGATACTTTTCATTTCCTCTGTCGTTTCATAATCAGAGGGCAACGCCGGCCACGCAGATTTTTGTAATTCGAGCCACTCAGGACCATGCCACCACAGCTTGCAAGATTTTAACTCCGATGGGATCAGCCCCCGGGTTGCTAGATCGGCGGGATTATCCTGAGAAATTACATGGGCCCATTTTTTATTACCAACTTTTTTCAAAATTGTGGCAACTCTGTTAGCCACAAAAGTTTTCCAACTACATGGAGGTTTTTTCAGCCAGGCTAAAACAATCGTTGAATCAGACCAAAAATAGAGCGAAGATTCTTTCAAATTGAATTGGGGCATAATACTATCAACCAATTTTGCTAAAAGTACAGCATCACATAATTCTAAGCGAGGGATCGACGGTTTTTTAATTGGGGCGACTTTTGATTTTGAAGTCAACAGATTTGAAAAAATTTTTTCACCAACTTGAACCCTTGCATATAAAGCAGCAGCATACGCCAATTCCGATGCGTCACAAAAGCCATGAAATTCAATATGAGCATTTGGAGAATATTGAATCCAACGTGGAATTGTAATAGTATCAATATCGTTGTATTGAGAAACAAAAGACTGCCAATTTTGTAAAGCCGCTGGTTTAATTTTCTCATCCCAGTCAATTTTATCGAGCCACATTTGCTGCATCAAAACTTTTGCGGTGATAATTACTGGAGCTAACCAACCAGCGGGATCAAAAAGTCTTGCAATTAAAGAAAGAACTTCCCTCTTAGTATAAGCAGATTTGAGCGGAATTTTCTCCGTCGTAAAATAAAAATAATCAGCCGACGCATTCCAGCGAACTCCCAGAGTTTTTGCGTTGCTTTCCTCATCAAAACATAAGAAATTTTCATTTAACAAATGATCTGCGGGCAACCCATCTAAAATTTCTTTTGAATTTGAAGTCCATTTTCTTAAATCAAATCCAGCTGATTTCAATATTTCAATCAGCTGATTACGGGCCCTTAAAATGACTTCTAAACTATGCGCACCTACTAAAGCGTCATCTACATACATGCACTCTCGTAGAATTTTAGCACCACATGGAAAATTACGTTCCTCATCATCAGCTAGCTGCAACAACGTTCTGAGAGCCAAATAAGGAGCGCAATTAACGCCAAAGGTAACAGTTCTCAACTGATAATCCTGCACCTCTTCGTCAGGAGATCCACGGAAAATAATTCGTTGAAAACGAGCGTGTTCAGGGTTAATTAAAATTTGCCGGTACATTTTTGAAATGTCCGCATTATAAACGAATTCATAAAATCGCCATTTTAAAATCAGAAAAACTAAATCTTTTTGAAGCACGGGGCCAACGTGCAAAATGTCATTCAGACTTGTCCCACTGGATGTAATTCTTGAAGCATTAAAGACCACTCTCAATTTTGTTGTGGTACTTTCAGGCTTAAAAACGCCATGATGTGGCAAATAATAACTCGGGCCAACTACAGGATTTTCAATTTTTTCCATATGTGCCAAAGTTAAATATTCTTTTACAACCTCATCATATAGAGCCTTATTTTCAGGCTTTTTCAGCAAAGATTTTTCGTTTCTAAGAAACTGACTTAGAGCTATGTGTCTATTCGGGCCAAGAGATGAAAAATCAGCTTTGAAAGGTAAATCAACTACTCCCTTCTGTATTTCTCAAAGTAGTGGACCGAAAAATCTCCTCACATAACTTATCTCCTTCCGAGATTACGGGCTTACGAGAGACTTCTTCAAGCTCCCAAAATTTTGACAATTGATCATCAATCGCAACTTTAGTGAAAAAAGATCTACTAACTGGACGCAGCGGTTTCGTAGGGCCAGTTACAATCCAGCCAAATATTGTTTTCTGAGCTACTAATGAATTAAAAATACCATGCTGAACTCCCTTGCACAAAATCGCTGGATATGATTCACCGCCTAAGAGCATATCAATGGGACCGCTTTCGTAAAATTTCGGATCAGCAAATTTCAAATTTGGTAGATTCATCATCGCTGTAGGATTAAAACTTTGCGTTGGGGTATCTATAGTTACTTGAGGTACCACTAACGCATCAATTTCAATAGAAAGGTTTGGATTTACTATTGAAAACATAGAAAAAGTTGTCATTTTTTCAATCTTACTGACAACTTCACAGCCCAGTCCTGTTTGCATCAGCTGACACAGGCACGGTTGGCAGTTTTAATAATTTTTGAATTTTCCGCGAAATAAAACTTTCTTCAGAACATGGGTCAATTAAGGCTCTTACCTTACAACTTGCGCCTTTATAAACAATATTACTTTTACTTAACTTTTTTGGCCACAGAGTGATAATGACTTTGAACAATATTAGATGGACTTGTATTCGAAATGGACTGTATTCTAGCCTGAGCAGAAGTCGACGGAATGTTATCACGAGCCACACTACTTCCCTGAGACACATTATTCGACTGGTCTCGTTGGCCTCTCTTTTTTATGAATTCTTTGTGCAAAAGAGTGTGGTGTTTTCTACTACATTTTGAGCAACCAGTAGAATTTGGACAATCAGCAAACATATGACCAGTTTTCAAACAATTAAAACAATAATTAAATTTTCTCAATGTTTCTGCGCGATTTTTATTATCCATATTTAAAAATTTACGGCATTTGCTTATAGCATGATTTTCCTTACATAATTTGCATTGAGCAATATCAACTTTAGTATGATGTGTTTGAAATTGTTTGGGTTTATTGGCATTCGTGTTATTTATTTGACCAAAAGTTTGGGAACTACTGGCACGTATTTTGCCAACACTTTCAAGGGCTTGATATCTGTCGGTCAAAAATTCATTAAATTCACTCCACTTGTGAATATCCTTTTTATTTTTCACGGATTGTTCCCAAAGATTTAAAGACAACACCGGGAGCCTAATTGAGCAATGAAATACAAACAGTGGTTCCCACGCCTCAACATCAATTTTGTATAATTTCAAAATCGACATAATATTGTTCACTCCTCTTTGGATCCCTTTAATTTCAGTTGCCGACTCCCCTTGACATGGAGGCAAAGCATATAAGGCTGTCATCTGTTCGTTGAACAATACCCGCCTATTTTCATATTGGGTTCTTAAATTCTCCCAAGCCACTTCAAAATTTTCTGCAGTAATGTTAATATTTGCATTTACTGCGCGTGCATCGCCAGTGGTTTTTTGAAAAAGGCAACACAATTTAGCAACAGGATCTATTCGCTCATTATTAATGTAAATTGCAGTAAACAAATCCCTAAAGGTAGGCCACTGCGAATAAGTACCATCGAAAACTTCGACTTCACACGCTTGTATTGGTAGTGAAGTCCCATGTTTGGGAACCACTGTACTAGACTCTGAAGATTCTTCCCTAGTTAACTTTCTTTTCGCCTTTGCGATATAATTTATACATTTAACGTTGATTTTATAAATTAGGTTATATTTTGTGTGAACAGCCACCATTTCCTTTTTCTTCTCGAGTGGTTCACTTGAACAACTGTCATATAAACCTTTAAATTTTGTCCACAATTTAGTCAACTCTGTTTTTTCAAACTCTAGGGCCTCTAATGTGTATGAGGAAAAATCTTCATCCTTGAGCCGAGACTCGAATCTTACTATTTCATCAGCTGCTTCGTTAAACTTGTCTACATTCGACATTTTGTTGGCCTTTTATTTAAGTTGCAGTGAAATTGTAGTTGAAATTGAAAAAAATAGCCCAAATTTACAAACTTGGTAAAACTGTGCAAGTTTTGTTGAAGAAAAACAATCTGTAGTAAAAGGGCCAACAAACTTGGTAAAATAACGAAAGTGTTATTAAGCGAACGAGGTTTTCATTTAAGATGCAAAAACTTGGTAAAATGGTGCAAGTTTTAATCAGCAAGCGAGTTTAGTATAAAAGACAAAAAAACTTGGCAAAGTTTTAAAAATTTAACTTCAAAAACGAAGTTGTAGTTAAAAAACCAAAAAAAAACTTAGTAAAATGTCGAAAGGTGTAGTAAAATTTTATTGTGCAATTAAAAATTGGTAAAATTGTTGAAAACCCAGCAGACTCGATGCAAAATAAATTCCCAGCACAAAATTGCACCACAAATCAATCCAAGAACCACAAATCCAATAATAAATTTACAAAAAAAAAAACAGTAGAAATTTGTAAAAAAAATCGACGAGTGGCCTTAAATGGCGTTAAATTTTTTGCAAAACGTTGATAATTCTCATAAAAAAATTCAAAATGTTTTATAAAAAACAAAAGAAAACAGCTTCCAGGAAATAAAATCTCCAAACAGCAACAAATCAAAATAAACTGGGACATTAAAAAACTGGAGCCAAAGTACAGCAGATTAAGACTCGCTGACAAATTTTATATCCTAAAATATTCAGCGAGGAACCAAAATTTCAATGCGGGGAAGAAATTTTACAAAAATATTTAAAAATTTTGTAAAATAATCCAAAATTTTCACTAAAGCAGCAACTGGGCAAAAAAAAAAAAAAAAAAAAAAAATCAAAACAACAAGAACAATTTTTGTTGTTAAGTTACGAAGAAATCAGAAAAAAAGATTCTTGAAATTAATTGAAGAAAAAAGATGGCTTCTTGAAATTAATTGAAGAAAAAGATGGCTTCTTGAAATTAATTGAAGAAAAAAAAAGATGGCTGCTAACGAGCAATAAAGGCGTTAAGGCGCGAATTCTTATCAAAGAAAAAGGGTTACGAAAAATGGCGGTGTAATAAAAAATAACGCGTCGAAATTAACGTAATTTTAACCTGAGCCACAATATAGATATTTTCCAATATTCAAATTCCAAGTACATACCTTAAATACTCCTTACTGGTTTCTTGGAGAAGGACCAAAATGTTGTAGTGGATTACCTGGTATAGCAATGGGCAACAATGCGGTTGCTGTCTTGTCCGGCTGGCAGGCTAAACTACGGTGGCGGCAGGTTCCTTGCCCCTTCTTCTTCTTCTTCTTCTTCTTCTCACACAAAAAAACAGAACACTTTCTTTAATTTTAGCTTATGTTAATTTTATTTATTTTCTCTTCTTTTCTTTTTTCAAACTTTATCTTACAATTATTAATTTGGTTGTCTTCGTTTTCAGTTTCACAGTTTTCTTTTTTCTATACGTTTTAGAGTTCTCTTTCTTTCTTTCCTTCAATTTCAAAGGTTTTTATTTTCTTCCTTTTTTTCTCTTTATTCAGGTTTTTGTTTTCTCACTTTATAAGTTTTATTATTTTAGTTTTATAATTACAATTTTAACCTTTTAATTTGTCACTTTTCACTTTCCTTTGGTTGACCCTTTTGTTGCTTGTTGCTGCCGGCTTTCACAGAAGAATAAAAAAATTTAAAAGTTTCCTTTTGTGACAAAAAAGGAGGAAAAAAAACGAACTCAAATAGTGCCGTGAAAGTGCGGGCACAAGTCCAATGGGTACCCATTATATCCAGTACCCACACTCACACGGCACCATCAGGTTAAACTTCCAGTGCCCGATCACAACTGCCGTGGCGGCGGCATTTAACCGTCAGACAAAAGAAAGTAAACTGGAAAAGGCCGGCGTAAACAATTATGTTCCACAAAATTTTATTGAAATTAAAAAACTTTTTTTGAACTTTCTGGTATTGAACCCGGCCATTCAGGTTAATAGTTCACACTTTTACCCACTTCACCACAACTACTTTTAATTTTCTTAGCCATATTTACTGTTTATACATAAGAATATTTTATTTTAATTAAAAAAAAAACCGGCGTACTAGGCCAACTCCTCACGTACTGCACCACAAACACTTATTAACTTTAATGTCTAATTTTGAATTTATATGTTTTATTTGGAAAACAAATACAGCATAAAATTCGTTTACCAATACCAATTAATACACACATCATAATCCATGCATAAAAATACGAAATAAATGTCAAAACAACAAAAACTTTCGTAAAATAAACCATTTTTCGTATATTTTACAAATTTTTTTGTTATTTTGACATTTTTTAGTATTTTTATGCATGGATTATTATGTGTGTAGCCGTGTGTGGTATTATTACAACCCACAATTCGGTTGGTTCTACAGAAACTCGACTTTAAGGTCATATTTGATTAGGATACCCGGATTTGTAGCTACCACTTTCGAATATTGAAATTTTTTAAATAAAGGTTATAGGTGACACCAGTTTTCTTGTATATTCACTAAATAAATGGCTGCTTCTACTGCATAGAATTACTAAACTAATACTAATTTTAAAATTGATTGGAGATACCAATAATTTGTTAAAAGGATTGTTTTTTAGTTCATTTTCCCTATTTTTAATACCTAGTGAAATATTTTTTGTGTAGTACTCAATTATAGGTAACTCCAAATAAAGAAATAACGTCTTGACAAATTCATTTTAATGATTTTTATCGAATTCCAACCAGTCTTTTTCCTGGGTGATATATTAGAGAACCCATATTTGCAAAAGTGTTAGTTTTGCAGCTCCCCGCTCATTTTCGGATAGGGTGAGAGTAAAAGATAAGATATGTGCAAGAATTGGGTTTCTACGATGTAAACCGGCCAGGCCGTTTACATTTATGTCCTCATAATTACCCTAAAAAATGTAATTTCTGGTGATTAAGTTACATAGCTGTTGTTTACACAATGAAGAGGCAAACATTTGCTTTATACAAACTTTTAACCGTCCCATGACCATTAGTGGTGATTTAAGCGGTAAACAAAAAATTGTTTCTCAAAAGTAAACTTTGAATGTCTCTAATTTAATTTCGGAGACTTGTAAATACGTATACTCTTCATCATATAATAGGAAATTTAGCGTAGATTAAAAGTAAAATCAGTTTTTTTTTAATATTTCGTCCATTCCATGAGAGAAAGCCTAAAAACTGATGAGTTATAGATTTTTCACATATGTGCACTAGGAAGCCATGTGAATCTTCCTTTTTGGGTATAGGATGTGTTCAGCGAACTTATGTAAAAGACTACGAGGTACAGTTTTGTGGAACTATTTAACCCTCTAACTCTTCGTCAAAAATGTGTATGAGATAAATGCTAGGCATATTATTGTCTGTAGATATACTTATTTACTGTTTTTCAGTAAAACCTGTACTTTAAAAGTTATATAGTACTTTAAAGTTATAAATTAATTTTAGTCCATTTTTAGGGCTAAAAGCCGCGGGTGACTGCCCTGTTTTATTAGGAGGGGCCCAATTTATGGGGGGATATTATTTTTGACCCCCAATCTGAAGAGTATAAGAAATATGTCTACACACAGAAAACATATTCGTAGTTCCAACCGAATTTTTCGCCAACCGAATTTTTGTAGTTCCAGGTACAATCACTTTTATTTATTTTTAATACCAATGTAATTACCAAAATTTATTTACAATTTTTGAATTTTTGTTGTGCTAATAGATTACTTTAATGTTTGTGGACTATAAATTCTATAAATAGAAAAACACGTTCCACAAAATTTATTTAAAAATTAAAATTTCTTTATGTCGCTAACTGGAATCGAACCGGCGACCCTCCGCTTGTCAGCCCATTGCTTTTCCTCTAAGCTAAGCCCTATTTAATTTTTTTAGTCAAATTTCAAATTTTAATTTCTTCAGGTTTGAATATTTTGTCTATAAATAAAATTATATTAACAACAGAAAATCAGTTCTGTCCCCGTGTAAAAAAGTTCAGATCTGGTCAGATCTGTTTAGATCTTAATGTATGTGATTGAATCTAATTAGATCCGGTACCAGATCTGATCATATATGATCAGATATGATAAGCATGATACACTTTATGACCAGATCTGATCAGATATGATGCTAGATCTGTTCATATCTAAAGAGATCTGGAAAATTAGGTGGTTGTCATGGTCAGATGTGAGCAGATCTGGCCAGATTTGGTACGAATTTTTGTAGTTCCAGGTACAATCACTTTTATTCATTTTTATTACTGTTGTAATTACCGAAATTAATTTACAATTTTTGAATTTTTGTTGTATTATTTAATTACTTTAATGTTTGTGGAATACAAATTCTATAAATAGAACAATACGGTCCCCTTCATCAGTTTGCTTTAGAAAGTGGTGGCGTAATCCCCGAAACGATCGTCTTTTCATTCCTGAAAGTGTAGAGGTTTTTTGAAAGCAAAAACTCTGTGAAGTATTTGTCAGGAGAGTATCCTGATGATGAAAAATAGCAGTTTTTGAAAAAAGTACTTATTATATTAATTCATCATAAGGAAATTGGCCTCGAACTGAATTAATAAATTTCTAATTAGTTAATTCAGTTATTTTATAAGAAAGATAAAAACTCTAACCTAGAAAAAGTTGTTCCGACAAATTTTTGTAATGTTTTATTTTGTCACCTATTTCCAAGTTTATTAGCAAAAATTGTTCTAAACATTAAGCATTAGATTTAATATGAATGAAATAAGTGATCTCAATAATATTTACTAAAATTTTCTTTGAAAATCTTCATCAAATTATATGTATTTATATATAATTTGATGCAGTTAGATAGACCCATTTTTCGGATCAAATTGTATCAGGTGAGCGAACATGCTTATCTCGCTAGATATAATTATATATTCCAATATTCGGATCAAATTAGATATGGACGTATATATTGGTTTATAGCTGTATTTTCGTTCATACCTATCAACGTTAAGTATTTATAGCAAATCTACGTTAAACTGATTAGAGTATCAAATTTTTTTAAATAGTCAGTATTTATGATATTTCCAGTATAATCGAACGTACGTCAGCAAAACTTTTTAGGTAGTAACGCGAAGAAGTTACGCTAGGTGTGTAAATGTATAAACATTGAGTTTTCAACGTTGATAATTATCCACGTTGTAAGTTAACGTGCATACGAAAAGCAGTTTTCGTCTAAAAAACGTTTTTATGCACTTTATGCTTTTTTAAAAGTTAACGGATATAGTTAAGTCGAAAATACAGCTTATATTACATCTTTTTTAGTCGGGTGTACAAACAAATTTTGTTTGTACACCGAAAAAATTTCATAGTTGCATAGTTAAGAGATTTTATAGTTATATCCGAAAACATTGAAAATAACTACTGTATATTTATTAACTATATTTTATTTTATATATATAAAAATTTTTGGTCACCCTATAAATTTATAAACATTTTAAAATGTCAAATGGTTTTTGAAAAGAAAAAATAAATACAAATAATAAAAGTTCTAATAAATTTATAAAATTTTCTAAAAATTTAAAATATTCCAATCAAAGAAAATAACAAAATGTGTCGAAAGTGGGCGAATTCTACAGACAAATTTTGTTTTTATAAAGATAAAATTGAGATCAAATTGGATATTGAAGATCTGAAAAAGTCTGTTTGGATAAAGTTTGTAAAATTGTTAAGAAAGTTGTATTTATATTGTTCAAATAAAATATTAAAAATTTGAATAAGTCTGTATGTATTGTAAGAAATAAAAGAAAATTAGCTATATCTGTGGTTTCCACTAAAGATTTTTCAATTGGATTTAGTTGTTGTCTACTATGTTCAATTTTTTTTTAAGAAATCGTTTTTAGTAATTATCTTTATAGTTGAATTGCTTATATTTGAAAAACTTAGTTGACACCCAATAAATCAATTCAACTACATATTAGTTAGGGGCATTTCACCTATAAGATAGTTGAAATTTGGGTTAAAATCAACTAAGGAATCTTTTGGGTGTAGTTAAATTTTCATTTTTGATTAGAAACATAGAAAAATATATCAAAAAATAAATATCAATAAAAATTTTAAAATTGGATACAGCCAGAATTTTTTTTTTACCTTGGAAAAAGGTAACAAACATGTATACATTTATTAATGGC
This sequence comes from Leucophora obtusa, assembly GCA_949987735.1. Lineage (NCBI taxonomy): Eukaryota > Metazoa > Arthropoda > Insecta > Diptera > Anthomyiidae > Leucophora > Leucophora obtusa. The sequence goes on along the minus strand of OX465295.1, from coordinate 173,912,057 downwards.
TTAAATTACCCACCAAAATTGAATTTTTCATTTAATTTCATGACCTAATTTGCGATATCTTTCGAGGATTAATTCACCACAATACAATTTTGTGGCAAAATTAATGTGAAATTAAGCAATAATCTTCCTAAGTGCTCAAGACTTCTATAATGACTTTCAATCAGCAACGATATTGTCCTAGTTATCTGTGCATTCAAGAATCATATACATACTTATTTATGAGGAATGTCGAACTTAAAGAATCATTGCCTTTAAGAAGATGCCTTATTTAGAAGCATTTGTGCAAAATTTAAATATGTATGAAGAAAAGTCAAGAACAAAAACTACGAGTTGTTGCCATTTATGTTATCCTTTTTTTTTCTAAATTGGGTGTGTAATAATTTTTAAATGGGAACGGTTGTATCCGAATATCTTAAAGCAAGTGTTATTGTCTCTATTTCGTTGTTGAAATTTTAAGTCAACGTTTAAAATAAATCTGTCAAATGTGTTTGCAGAAAAACAATTTTTTGTTGGTCTATTTTTTATATTTTGTTGGTCTATTTTTTTCGTACAAATTTTAGTAAAAAAACACTTAATTTCAAGTAAATTTAGCGATATTAGATTATAAATGTTGGGATCAAAGTAGATATTGGAACTTTGTGCCTGATTGTATCTGTTATGTCTCAAATTTGACCTCATGTTTCGGACATAATTGTAATTGATTGTATCTGGTATCACATACAATTATAATTAAATTTAATCTTAGATCAAATAATAGGTACAAGTTCTTGAATTTTAGTTTAAAGTCAAAATCCAATTAGATCTGATTATGTGTGGTACGCCGAATCGGCCTAGATCTGATCAGATCTACTGAGATCTGGTCTTTTAATTTGAATAAAAAAAATGTATATCGCGAACCGGGATAGAACCGGCGACCTTGCGTTTGTCAGCCCATTGCTTTTCCTTTAGGCTAAAGTCGACATAAATTTTTTTTTGTCAAATTTCAAATTTGAATTTCTTCAGGTTGAGAAATTGAATATTTTGTTTTTGAATAAAATTATATTCACAACAGAAAATCAGTTGTGTCTTTTAATTTGAATCAATAAAAAAGTTATTTAAAAAAAAGTAATGCCTTGGTTGAGGTTTGAACTCAAATCTCTAAAGCTATAAGGCTACAAGGCTGTGTCTCTACCTCCTTCGCCAGAAATACTTACATTTAGTTGTTGTCTAACTTAGAATTTAAACATGCATATGTGTGAAACGAAAAAATATGATAGATTCCAAAATTTTATTATCCCGTGTAAAAAATATTAGATCTAATCAGGTATGTTTAGATCTAATTAGACATGATTAAATCTAATTAGATCTTGTGCCAGATCAGATCATATAGGATCAGATATGGCATATGTGATACACTTTGTGGCCAGATCTGATTAGATCTAGTTTCAGATCTGTTCATATCTAAAAATTCAAAATTGGGTGATATTTTCTGCCAGATATGATCAGATCTGGCCAGACTTGGTACCAGATCTGATACCAAATCTAAACAAAATATAAAACAAAATCAACTTTTCAAATTTGAAATTTCTTTCAAAATTTAACAAATATATTACAAAAAACTTAAAGTTTGTGAGAAAATTTTGTGTTTTCTTTTAAATATTGTGATATAAATAAAAGCTTGTGGCAGAATAAAAGCTGTGCGCAATAATCTTTTTTGCATATTATAACAGGTTGCATAAAAAGGAGAAAAATAGAGGGTATTCCAGCTGCTTGGTCATTGTTAAGCATTTTTTAAAAAAAGTCAAATGAGCAGTTATAAAAATCTATGGTTATGAAATCCGCAAAAGTTAAGTATCGGCGACTTTTATTTAATTTTCCTTATATTTTGTAATTGATCTAGCAAAATACATCTTTTTTAGCCGACTTTTGGATTTTTTAAGAATTGCAATATACAGCTGCCGATAAAGATGTTTTGGGAAAACAGATATTGAAGCTTAAAGGATAGATGACCTGTGTTTTCGTTCGTATTGAAGGAACGCATTAACTATGATTTGTGGATTCGTGTTATACCCCGTTCAAAGTTCAGTTCGTAGGGACATGTAAATAAAAACATTCTACCAACAATAAAAAGGCTAGCCACAGGCACACGTTGTTTTAAATTTTTGATTATTTGGAGGACTAAATTAGTGGTGGAACGTTTTCTTTGTCTTGTTTGTCCCCATAAACAGCAGTTTCTTAACCCTTTAGAAAAGTTATGTATGTATAATTATGCATTTGTAGGGATTTTTATGTAATTAAAATTTTTCAAATTTTCCTTGCATTTTTGCTTTATTTTTCCTTTTAATTAAATAAATATGATAATGCAGTAATAAAAGTTAAATAATTTTAATCAAACTTTCAAAATGCCATCAATAGGAAAATTTTTTTGTAAATAATTTCTCCCGGTTGATTGATATTAAAAACATTAAACGTGTGTTTTTGCTATACTTTCAAAAATATTATAATATGTGTTTAATTAACAATTAAATCTGTTCTATTAAACCAATATATGTGACGCGCAAAATAGAAAGGGACCTAAGGGTAAAAACCGGTTTTGTTCAGGGGAGCCATTTTAAAGATTTAAATACGTGTATCTTTGGTGTACCATCACTGAGCGTGTTGGTATTGATCTCATTTGAAAGCGAGACATCTCATGACATCAGGAACGTGTTGGTCAACCTTGAAAACGCGCGTAGGTCGTCACTACCTCTTGTTTTGTGTAGTTGGTTTTTACTGTTTTCTACCTAGCGCGCTGTTTCCATGAGTTTGATATCAATTTTGCTCGCGGTTTTTCGAATCCAGCTTTATTTTCTGAAATTATTAATTGTGAATTATAATAAATACTCATTTATAATTCTTTTTAATCGTGAATATCACTCTGTTAAAATTTTTTCACATAACCTTATTATGTTATTCGCGAAAATAATTTAAAACTGATAACATTCTTACTGTTTGTTTTAGGATGAAATGGTGGACGAATTCGAAGAAGTAGATTTACTTTATCGCTTCCCTGATGCGCATATCTCTGGGAGGGAACACTTTTGGGGCATGGGATCGGTCTCATTCTCATTGTACACACCAAAAAAAAAATTGATTTTTTTACCCTTAGGTCCCTTTCTCTATGCGCTGTCACATATGGAAAATTGGCAAGATTAAATTTGATCTGATTATTTAAGATGAGCCAGGTCTGCCTAGATCTGATCATATATAATTAGATATCAAATTTGTCTATTTTTTAAATTTGTCTCCAATTTTGAGATCTAATTAGATCCGGTACAATCACATCTAATGAGATCTAGTCAGATCTGATCTTTTTTACACGGGATGATAAATAAAATTTCTGTTCCTTGTTTCAATATATTATTAAGGCACATCTACACGAGAGAGAAAACTTCTAGAGATAGAGCAAAAAACACCTCTGATTAGCTCTATTGTGAATGATTTAAGCTATTTAGAGGTGTTTTTTGCTATATCTCTAGCAATTTTCTCTCTCGTGTAGATGTGCCTTTACAATTACCAAAAGAATGGCAATTAATGGTTAAAGCTACTAAGGTTGAAAAAAAAAATTTAAATTGATTGGAAAAACTAATACTTTTGATAGAGTGATCGATTTTATTGAAACACAACAGATACTAGATTTTTGCTGCCGATATTTTATTCAAATGACTAAATCTTCGATAAATTGGTGGTTGTTGGTATTGAAGGTAGTGTGAAAGTTAGTATTTTTCAATATTGGTTAGAAAAGCCAATATTTTGCATAATGTGACAGTGTTTTGGTTCATCATATACATATATTTTCTGTTCACAAATAAATATAACTTTCCTGATAATGAATTTTAAATAACTGCAATTAAAATTATTGAATACCCGAGTAAAAAAAATTATATATAATCATATGTGGCATATATTACAATATATAACTAAAAAATGTCGTTATGTATATCCATATATAATTATATATGACGTCTTTTTCCAAAATTGTTCCTTATATTATGCCATATATAATTTCATCTAATTAGATATCGACCTTTATAATATTAGATATGGTATATATGATTATATATTACATAGCATGGCTGATCTTATTGCATATATAGTTCTATATCTTAATATATATGGCGGCATTTTAAGAATATATAATTATATATGGTATCATTTAAACAATATATAACTATATATGGTGCCAGTTAAACTATATATTATCATATATGGTGGCATTTAAACAATATATGGTCATATATGGTACCTCATGAAGAAAATCTTTAATACAGTTGCAGATATGATAATATATGCCACTAAATCTAGTGCCATATATATTTATATATGGTGTTATTTAAGCAATATATTAGCATATATGGTGCCATTTAAACCATATATTATCATATATGGTGCCATTTCAACAATATATGCTCATATATGGTACCTTATGAACAACATTTTTAATACAGCTCCAGATATGATAATATATGCTACCATATACTTTGATATATTTGTGATTAAGTTATATCTGTATAAATATACAGTTTCATCCGAAGAATGGCCCGATATATTTTTATCAATTGTTTATCAATTTTCATCTAATTGTATCAGTTTAGATCTGACCTGATTAAATAATGTGTTAATCAGATGAAATTATATCTTATTTTTGACCTGATACAATTTTATCGGTTTATATGTAATGGTGTCAGGTTTGATCGTAATTGGTTCAATTATATATAAATAAAATATATTTGTATCCGACATTTACCTTGTACAATTGTATCAAAGTTTTAAACTGATATCAGGTCAAAATCGGGATATAACTATATAATTTTGTATACAAATATATCTATTTGGACCTAAACTGATACCATGTGATGTAAACCAATAAAATTGTATCAGGTCAAAAATCTGATACAATTTCATCTGATTAACACATAATTTAATCACGTCAGATCTAAAATGATGCAATTAGATAAAAGCTGATAAACAACTGATACAATTTTATCGGGCCATTTTTCGGATCAAATGGTACATGGATGACTCTAAGTTATATATTACCATATAAAGCTCCATATTGTTTTCTTTAATAGGGAACATACCATATATGGTGCAATTTAAACAATATATGGTCATTAGAGTGGGGCGATTTCTATGGACAAAATTTTTTTGATATAGTGCCATTGATTTTTCGATAGCTTTTGGCTAGTTGCCACATTTTTTATCCGATTTTCATAAGTAATACCTTTCTGGAAAGGTTATAATAGCTGTATTTTGTCTCATGCCTATCAACGTTAAGTATTTAAGGCAAATCTAAGTTAAACCGATTGTACTACAAAAAAAATTTAACCAGGTTATGTTTATAATTGTTCCGTTGTAATCAAACGTACGTCAGCAAAAGTTTTTAGGAAGTAACGCGAAAGAGTTACGTTAGATGTGAAAATGTATAAACGTTGAGTTTTCAACGTTGATAATTATCCGTGTTGAAAAATAACGTGCATACGAAAAGTAAGATATTAGTTTTCGTCTTAAACGCGTTTCTATGCACTTTGAGTTTTTTTATGAGTTAACGGATATAGTTAAGTCGAAAATACAGCTAATGTTATATTGTTTACAACTTCATTAGTTGTTTCAAAAAGCAAACACAAGATGGCGCTAATCTAGCATTTATTTAAAAATTGCAAAATATTGAAATTTGGGCGCCTCGAAAATGATTTTTTTGATATGGCGTAGTGGAATTTTTTTTCCTCATGCCAAAAGCAATCGAAAAATCGATGGCACAATATCGATTGCTAAATCGACCCACCCTAATGGTCATATATGGTAACTCATCAGCAACTACAATATTAACTGTATTTCAGAAGCTATTAATTGTATTTCAGAAATTTTAAATGTATTTCAGAAATTATGGAATGTATTTCAGAAATTTATTAATTGTATTTCAGAAATAATCAAATCTATTTCAGAACTTGTTGATTGTTTATCATAGTTAATAGAGAAAAATTTCTAAATTACATTTCATAATTTCTGAAATACAATTGATAATTTCTGGAATACAGTTTGATAATTTCTGAAATACAGTTGTGAATTTCGGAAATACAATTAATAAATTCTGAAATACAATTGATGAAACTGAAATTCAATTGACTAGTTCTGAAATACAATTCATAAATCTGAAAAATAATTGATAAGTTCTGAAATACAATTGATAAAACTGAAATTCAATTGATTATTTCTGAAATACAATTAAAAAATCTTAAAAACAATTGATTCAATTGGAAATGGTGTAGAGCATCAAAAAGATGCAAATAAAATTATTTTTTAAAAAAAATTCAATTTAATAAAAAAATTATAATTTTATAAAAACATTTATAGAAAATAAAATTATAATTTTATAAAAAGAAAATCTTTTTATAAAAAAAAATGAATAGCCGTGAACGGTATCGAACTCGAGACCTTCTGAGTTTAAACCTTATTTTAACAAAATATTGTAATTCTTATAAAATCAATGCTCCGCCAGTGTATTATTTTTTGAACTGTTGTCAATATCTGTCTGGGATTTTATTTAATCCCAAATAAATGGAGATCTTACGTAGTACCCAAATATAATGCGGGATCTAATTTTATCTGTCATTTTTCTGGATAGTTTTAGATCTAACTTAATCCCCAAATATATTGCTGGATCTAATTCGATCTGCCATTTTAATACTGAAATAAATTGCTAGATCTAATTCGATCTGCAATTTATGGGATAAATTAAGATCTTACCAAATCCCCAAATATATAACTGGATTTAATTCGATCTGCAATTTATCGAAAAAGTTAAGATCTTACGCAATCCCGAAATATATTACTGGATCTAATTTTTGATCTGTCATTTTTTGGATATATTTAGATCTTACTTAATCCCCAAATATATTGCTGGATCTAATTCGATCTGCCATTTTTCGGATCAAATTAGATCTAAGTTTATCCACAAATATATTGCTGGATCTAATTCCATCTGCCATTTTTCGGATCAATTTAAATCTAAGTTTATCCCTAAATATATTGCTGGATCTAATTCGATCTGCCACTTTTTCGGATCAAATTAGATCTAAGTTTATCCACAAATATATTGCTAGATCTAATTCGACCTGCCAAAATTGAGATCAAATTAGATCTAAGTTTATCCACAAATATATAGCTGGATCTAATTGGATCCGCCATTTTTCGGATCAAATTAGATCTAAAAATATCCGCAAATATATAGCTGGATCCGCCAATTTTCGGATCAAAATAGATCTAGTTTTATCCCCAAAGATATCATTGGACCTCCCAATTTTGAGATATAACTTGATCTTAGTTTATCCCCATATATACAATGGGATCTAATACGATATCATTGGATACACCCAATTTTGAGATCTAATTGGATCAGCTAGATATTACAGCAGATCTTAAACAATATCAAATTGGATATGATTAGATATTGCGCGAGATCAAGTTTTTTACTCGGGTAATGAAAGAATTTCGATAGAATTCCAACCAATTTATTTTCTGTGTGTATTGATGGAACAGTATTGGAGGATAATTTTGGAAGTCTTTACTGTGGTTGTACTCCTAATGCAGATATAGCAGCTATTACTAACTGCCCGTGTAAAACATATTAGATCTAATCAGATATGTTTAGATCTAATTAGATATGATTAAATCTAATTAGATCTTGTCCCAGATCAGATCATATATGATCAGATATGGCATATGTGATACACTTTGTGGCCAGATCTGATTAGATCTAGTGCCAGATCTGTTCATATCTAAAGTGATCTGGAAAATTGGGAGATATTTTCGGCCATATATGATCAGATCAGGCCAGATTTGGTACCAGATCTGGCATCAGATCTAAACAAAATATAAAACAAAATCAACTTTTCAAATTTGAATTTTCTTTCAAAATTGAACAAATATATTCCAAAAAAATTAAAGTTTGGGAGAAAATTCTGTGTTTTCTTTTAAATATTGTGAAATAAACAAAAGCTTGTGGCAGAATAAAAGCTGTGCGCAATAATCTTTTTTGCATATTATAACAGGTTGCATAAAAAGGAGAAAAATAGAGGGTATTCCAGCTGCTTGGTCATTGTTAAGCATTTTTTAAAAAAAGTCAAATGAGCAGTTATAAAAATCTATGGTTATGAAATCCGCAAAAGTTAAGTATCGGCGACTTTTATTTAATTTTCCTTATATTTTGTAATTGATCTAGCAAAATACATCTTTTTTAGCCGACTTTTGGATTTTTTAAGAATTGCAATATACAGCTGCCGATAAAGATGTGTTGGGAAAACAGATATTGAAGCTCAAAGGATAGATGACCTGTGTTTTCGTTCGTATTGAAGGAACGCATATATGCAGCATTAACTATGATTTGTGGATTCGTGTTATACCCCGTTCAAAGTTCAGTTCGTAGGGACATGTAAATAAAAACATTCTACCAACAATAAAAAGGCTAGCCACAGGCACACGTTGTTTTAAATTTTTGATTATTTGGAGGACTAAATTAGTGGTGGAACGTTTTCTTTGTCTTGTTTGTCCCCATAAACAGCAGTTTCTTAACCCTTTAGAAAAGTTATGTATGTATAATTATGCATTTGTAGGGATTTTTATGTAATTAAAATTTTTCAAATTTTCCTTGCATTTTTGCTTTTATTTTTCCTTTTAATTAAATAAATATGCTAATGCAGTAATAAAAGTTAAATAAAAAAATTTTTTTTTAATAATTTCTCCCGGTTGATTGATATTAAAAACATTAAACGTGTGTTTTTGCTTTACTTTCAAAAATATTATAATATGTGTTTAATTAACAATTAACGGTGGGTCTCATACTGTAGGTTTAACTTTAACTTAACTAAAAACAAAAGAAAATGTCAAAAAAATGTACACATAACAACAACAAATTTTTGGGTTAACTATTAACTAAAGTTTAAACCTGCAGTATAAGACCCACCGTAAATCTGTTCTATTAAACCAATATAAGGAAAATTGGCAAGATTAAATTGGATGTGATTATTTAAGATGAGCCAGGTCTGCCTAGATCTGATCTAATTAGATCTCAAATTTGTCCCCAATTTTGAGATCTAATTAGATCCGGTACTATCACATCTAATGAGATCTAGTCAGATGTGTTCTTTTTTACACGGGTGTATTGATAGAACTATTTCTGGAGCTCCAGAGCGCATATATTCATTTAATGACACCTTTTCAGCCATCAATAACCAGAATTATTCAAGGTTTGTTACTTTGGACGAAATCATTGCTGATTCGAGCATTACTAACAACAAAAAATCAAATGGATTAGACAATATATCTAATTTTATTTTAAGAAAGCTTCCAATAAAGGCATTTGAGTATCTCACGATTATTTTTAATAATTGCTTAATTAACGGTTATTTCCCAGATACGTGGAAAATTTCAAAAATTGTTCCTATACGAAAAAAAAAATATAGTATTGACATAAATGATTTACGACTAATTTCATTGCTTTCCAATGTAGGTAAATTTTTTGAGGGTGTTATTCGAAAGAAAATGGATTTTGAAGTGACAACTTCTTATATTCCAGATCTACAATTTGGTTTTGAGGTTGGACATTCTACAGTTGATGCTTTGCTTAAGTTTCAAAATGATGTTGTGTGCAAGCTTCGTAAACGTTTTTGCACTGTGGCTGTTTCTTTGGATGTGGAAAAGGCGTTTGATCACGCATATCATGATGGATTATAAGATGATACAAATTGGATTTAATCCTTCTATAGTTAAACTATTCCGTAGTTTTTTCTCAAAAAGATTATTTTCTGTTCAATTTTATGCTAAATTGTCACACCCAGGAAAAACATTGGTTGGAATTCGATCAAATGAATTAAAATGAATTTGCCAGGACTTTATTTTATTTGCAATTGCCTATAAGTGAATACTACACCAAAAATATTTTACTAGGTATTAAAAATAGGGAAAATGAATTAAAAAACAATCCTTTTAACAAATTATTGGTATCTCCAATCAATTTTAAAATTAGTATCAGTTTAGTAATTCTATGCAGTAGAAGCAGCCATTTATTTAGTATATATACAAGAACATTGGTGTTATCTATAACCTTTATTAAAAAAATTTCAATATTCGAAAGTGGTAACTACAAATACGGGCATCCTAATCAAATATGACCTTAAAGTCGAGTTTCTGTAGAACCAACCGAATTGTGGATTGCGTTGATAACAAACACAAATATTAATTGGTATTGGTAAACGAATTTTATACCGTATTTGTTTTCCGGATAAAACAAATAAATCCAAAATTAGACATTAATATTAATAAGTGTTTGTGGTGTAGTGCGTGAGGAGTTGGCCTAGTGCGTAGTGAGGAGTTGGCCTAGTGCCCCGGATTTCCGGGTTCGAATCCCGGAAAAGACGAAAATTTAGATGTTTTTTTTTTAATTAAAATAAAATATTCATATGTATAAACAGTAAATATGGCTAAGAAAATTAAAAGTAGTTTTGGTGAAGTGGGTAAGAGTGTGAACTATTAACCTGAATGGCCGTGTTCAATATCAGAAAGTTCAATAAAAGTTTTTTAATTGAATTAGACAACTGAATATTGGCTACCACGACGAAAAATATAATTTAATATAAAGATAGTTGTTGTAACCGCACGAATTCGATCGGCAAGAAATTCGGTGGCCACAACTGAGACTGTTTTCTGGGTGTACAAGCAAATTTATGTCGTATGAATGTGAAACTTTATAATACGAATAAAAATTGGAGCATTGAATTGAAATTCAGACCACTTTATCTACAAATCGGCCAAACATTTTTTTTATTTTTCTTCTAGGAAAATCGTCGGGTTTTTTTTTCACACAGAATGTTTCATAGATGTACTATGCTTTATTTTGGAGATAATATTTCCTGGTTTGACACTGATAAGATATACCTTTTTTAACTCGACAGTTGAATTGGAAAGCCTCATATGAATATTTAAATATAGAGTATTTATATATATGACATCGATATGCCAATAAATAATTGTTTATTCAAAAGAGTTAATCAAAATTTTACCACAAAATGTTGTGTTGTAGTTTCCGGTTTCAATTACGCTATAAATTTTCTCACAAACTCAAGTACACATATGAAAAGCCAAAGACACACCCACCTTTAACTAAACAGTATGATTGCAATAATATAGAACAACATCGACAAACTACATCAAACTAAGCAAACCAACCAACACACATGCGGGGCGACATATTGGTTTTGTTTTTTTTATCTTTTTTTCCCCTGTAAAGAAATTCTATTATTTTTTTTTTGTTATGACAACATGAAATGAAATTTAAAGCCCATAAGCTATACAAAATTACCATATCCTGAGCACAAAGTAAAGAACAAACTAACATTTTGAGGTTTATATGTACACCGATAAAATTTCTTAGTGGCTCAGTTAAAGAATTTCTCAGTTAAAATAAAAAAAAATCAATTTAACTGAAATAATCGTTGTCAACTATTGTTTCAGTTAAATAAAATATATTTATCAGATACCCTGTATATTGAAATGAATTAATTAAAGACTGTCAAAGTATTTTCGAAAAACAATAAAAAAAATATATTTGAAGTTTTTTTATTTAACCAATTTTGGATGAAAAAATAATGGATTTTAATGCATATACCGTCGAAATTCGATTAAATCAATTAGTGCAGATATTTTTTGAGATAAGTTACGTTTTATTTTTACGATCTTTTACGAGAAAACATTTCTTTTTAATTGTTGCAATAGCTGGGGCCAAACAAGATCTCACATAAACTAGAGCAACATAGATGAAAAAGGTGAAACCAGACCATCGTTAGTAAAGATTGGACGAAGAGTTTTATTAGTGCACTTCTTGAATTGCCTCTGTGGTAATATTTAAATTGTCTTCAATTTCAACTAAAAAACATAAATAAAATTAGAAACAAAAATAAGATAAAATTAAATGTTGGTGGCTTTCAAATTGTTGTTAATAACCATATATTATTATGACTAAAAGTAAGTTTCAATCAACTGAGTCCTCAGCTGAATTTTGCATTAAAAAAAATTAGTTATGTTTTACTAATTTAAACAACTGAAGCTCAGTAAGGGGTATTTCACCTGAGACTCAGTTAAAAATTTAGTAGCCAATAACTGAGAAATTTTTTCGGTGTAGTTAAAACCTAATGTGTTGACACTTAGACTTGACCTCAAAGTTTTATAAAACAAACTCCCTGTTTTTGTAAAAAAAATCGAATAAAATCGTTAAAATATTTGTATGAAAACCACAAACTTCAAAAAGTTTTTCTTTAGAATTTTTTAGCCGTTCTACATAAGTAGATGTTCTAACGAATTTGTGTAAAAAATTTGAAACAAAAGCGTTTTTTAAACTAGTGTTTTTTACAGAAACTTTTTAACGAAATCGTGTAATTCTTTTTACAAAAAAAACCTAGAAACTTTCCAATTTTGCCGAATATATTTCGAACATAGTGTACAAACACAAAAAAGAAGTAAGAAAAGATAAACAACGAAAAGGTGGTTTGAGTTTGCTGTCTATTGCTCTGAAATTCACAATCCAATTCTTCCAACTCCCAGCAAAATATTGGTAATGACGCCTCATTACTATTTGCATTACCAAAAATGATATATCATTACCTTTTGCATTATTTTATAATATAAAATAATGACTTCCTAATAACGCGCTATTGTAGTAATTGTTTTTAAATATAAAATAATGACTTACTCGTAATAGTTTAAATAAGTACTGTTTACACAGTTAAATTTTATACATTTTTATTTATTATATGTAGATATGTTTTATATTTAAATTTGTATGACGAGTCCTAAAATTAAACTAGAAAAACTTAAATTTTTCTGAATGTATTTATTTAAGCCAATAGTATTTGTGTAACTCCTTATTTTTAAGAATCAAGTGAGCAATCGGATAACCACTTATAATTCAACTTTTTGTAAGCAGGTGTGTAACCACTTGTTATTCAAAATCTCATAACTACTTACTTCTCATTTTTTCGTAAGCGAGCGGGTAAGCGTGACTACTTATAAAAACGACCACGCCAAACAAAAATAATGAGTTTAGACACCAAAAAATAACTTGTGCGGAGCTATGAATTTCTATTATATAACCACTTATTTGGTAATGAAAGATTTTGCTGGGCTTGTACATAAGGGTGTACAGAATATTGAATCACGTTAACGACGCACAATTTTAAGTCAATTGTGGAAAAAATAACAATAAAATTTTTGTAGGGTAATTATAGACCTCTACAAGTGTTTGAGATTTCGTGGAAAAAAGTTTGCTTTTTTTTCTGCAAAATGGATCTAAATCGTCTTGTAAACTAAATCTTTTTACGAAAAAAAATTATAAAAAAAATTGTTTTTGATTTTTCTTTTATTTGGACAGAGCATACACACAGAAAATATATTGGTTGGAATTCTATCGGAACCAACGACTTTTTTTCAGTTCATATACAAAAGTATGGAAAATTTCGGTTTGTATACTCCAATCATAATTTCCTTACTGTGGGTAACTGAGTTGGGGTGATGCCCACGAAACAGTTGTATTGTCTCTCATGAAAATGGTCAATATTTGTAAAACAACACTTAAAACCTAATATAAAAATATGTATAATATTAGAAATTGGACTTGAGGTTGAACAATATTCTAACTAAAAATGTGAAAATATAGAGAGATCGGAAAAACAATTTCCGTATTTTTTTATCGCAAAAATTAAAATAATTGTTGAACAAATAGCATGCCACAGCTAGTCCCATGTAAAATATTATTTTGTCGGGGTTATCGTTGCTTTAACAAATGTAATTGACAACGAATACACAAACATCCATATGTGGCTTTCCACACCCGTGAGAAACTCTATAGATTATGATTAATTTTAGGCTCATGACATTTAAAATTTTTTTTAACAAATTGTTAACTAAAAACGCCTTTAAATTTTTTCATCATTTAACCACACCTATCTAGACCACTTTGTAGAAAAGTAGTCAAACAAGTAGGGTAGAGGGGGATCCTTCGCAAGTGGGGCACATACACTAATCCCATTTTTCTCCGCTGTTAAGGGAGATATAAAATTGGAAAAATATATTTCGTGCATTTTTCAATTACCTTTCCTTGACATATACTTTTATAAATTTACATCACATGTGCTAGCAGATAGAAGTGTTTTTGTGTTTTTGGGGTGCCAAAAATAATTGAAAGTAACTACAATTTGCAATAACTTCCTCAAATCGTGTGATAAAGAAATAATTTTTCATTATGTCAGACCTATGATCCCAAGCTTTCAGAAAATAATAATTAAATTTTAATAAATGCTTAAAAAGTGTAAAAAATATTAATTTTATATTAGTGCCTGTCTCTGGGGCACAATCACCAGATGGCCCCTGGAGCTACGAAGAGTTGGCGCATCCCTGACTAAAATGCTCTATAAGACTTTTCTGTATATTTAAAATATGTTTAATAGTAAGTAAATTAGAACAATCGTGTTCATTTTTCAATTTATATTTATTATTCAGTTTTTTGTAATTTTGAAGAATCATTACAATATAGTATTAAATTATTTTTTTTTAATGTACACTCAATATATTTTCCATAACCGATTGAGGTTTATTTAAAAAGTAATAGGTAAATTTTGTTTTCAATTGAAGAATCAATTAAAATACATTGAAACATATTGTTTAACTTTTTTTGTCAACCAATAAAAAACAAACCAGAATAAAGTATGTATCGTCTGTAGGAGTTGTTATTTTCAATCAAATATTCTATTTTTAGACTTCTATTTTTATAAAAAATTATTTAAATAATTTCGTTGTTTTCTGTTTTAAAATAAAAAACTCAAATATTTTCGGTTTTCTTTTTTGTTAAAATAGTTTGTTTATATACAAAATTATTTCAATTCAAATTACAAGAAATTCTTTACTGATACACACAAACATAGCCAATAAAAATATGAACGTGTCTGTTGTGTATGGTGTAGTGTTTTGAAAATCGAAACAAAAAAAAAAAACTTTCAAATATGAAAAAACAAACCACAAAATTGTTTTTTTTTACGTTTTGTCAGTTAAAAAATTGACGATTGTTTTAATAGACTTTTCAATTATTTTTATTTCTTTTCTGGATTGTTTAAGCAATGTTTGAAAATAACTAGCAAAAATCTTCACCTTACTTTTGGTACATGGTGTCTGGCCAGACCCCTATTTGTATGAACGCATAGGCAAAGCACATGGCACGAGTTGGAAATTTGTATTTACTTTATTCTTTTATGCTTCTTTCTTTCTTCTGATTTTGTTTCTGAGTTAGTTATTCATTGAACGTTGAACAGTGAAGAAGTAATCTAGTTTTTGTGCGGTAATATTGAACTTGTGAATAATTTTACGCAGGTAGATTTGTTGCGTTGTTAATATATTATGGCTGATGAACTGGAATTTATTTATAATACACGCTTGCGTAGCGCGAATTTGCAACCCCAATTGTCAGAGGCATTAGTGCGTGATTTTCAAAGTCATGAAAATGATGATGTTTTTGAAAACGATGGTGACGACACTGCTGATTATTTGCCAGAAGATGATGCATCAGACATAGAAAATTATTTGGAAATTGAACCTAACGAACTTTATGATAGTGATGAAGACGTAGATGAAGAAGAAGAAAGTGGAAATGATGCTGAACCAGCAAATGAAGTCGACTCAGGCTGTTTTTATGGTAAAGACGGTACTAAATGGAAAGAAACTGAACCCCTGCATCTCGTTTGCGCCAGCATAATATCATGCGTTTTCAATCTGGAACAAAAACAAGGCTCACCAATCCAGTTGAGGTATTCAAGCTATTTTTCTCAACCAATATTACGTTCGTCATCATTAGTGAAACAAATCGGCATGGGCGAGAATCAATTAGAAAATGGAATGAAGAACATCCAGAGTCTACCCAAAGAAAATGGATTGATTTGACAAGCACTGAGCTAGATGCATTCATTGGGATTTTGTTGGCTTCTGGTCTCAGCCATAATAATATGCAAGACTCCAGTATATTGTGGCGTTCTGATTCGCTGCCCATATTCCGTGCGGCTATGTCGCACAAACGATTCATTACTCTGTCCAGATATATTCGTTTCGAAAATAGTCGTACGCGGGCATTCCGACAGCAAACAGATAAAGCAGCTCCTATCCGGGACCTTTGGAATTTCCTCAATGAAAATCTGCAAAATTATTATGAACCTTATGAAAATATCACCATCGATGAGCAGTTGTTTCCGTATCGTGGGCGCACAAAGTTCATCCAATATATCCCATCAAAACCTGCATGGTGTGGGATCAAAGTTTGGTGGGCTTGCGATGCTAAGACTAAATTTCCATTGAAAGGAAAACTATACACTGGAAAGGAAGGAGACAATCGGGAGATAAATCAAGGTGAAAACGTTCTAATGTATTTCGCAAATTGTTACGCAAACAGCGGCAGAACAATTATTTCTGATAATTTTTTCACCTCATTGAACGGCGCTAAACGACTTGCTGCTATGGGACTGGCATTTGTTGGCACCATTCGAGCAAACAAAAGATGTCTTCCTAAGGAAGTTATGAAGAGCACCAGACGACCAATTCTTTCAAGTGTGTTTGGTTTTCATGAAAATCTTGTTGCACTTTGCAGCTACGTGCCCAAAAAAAATAAGGCAGTCAATTTAATTTCAACCGTGCATTACACGAAACATGTTGAAGGCGTAGCCATGAAACCGGAAGCAATTTTATTTTATAATTCAACTAAAGCCGGAGTCGATACGATGGATCAAATGCTAACTCATTACACAACAAAACGGTCAACCAGACGCTGGACATACGCGATTTTCTGCAACATGATTGATGTGATGGCATTGGCAAGTTACATTATATGTAAGCTAAATGATGAAAATACAAGAAAAGAAAGAAGACACATATTTTTATATAAACTTGCAAAGCAATTGGTACTGGCCAACGTTGAAAATCGCATCAATAATCCGCACAATGTGGCTCAACCAACAACTCGTATAGCATTTGAAGCGTTCTTTGGGAGACCTCTCAATATAGCAAACCTTAATGTGGCTTCACGCAGTGGTCCAGACACATTAGCTGCCAAAAAAGATTGCAGAATTTGCCTGCAGCAAGGTGACAAAATACGCCGTAAGACACGCTTTTTTTGCTGCAAATGCAACAATCCTGTTTGTCAGCAACATTCAAAAGTAGATTATTTATGTTTTTGTTGCCTTCCGCAAAATTCTGAATAAAAAAATCAATGTATTCTTCATAATAATTTTCTATTTTGTCATAAACATTTATTACTTTACCCATAATAAAGAGAAATATATATAGAACAAAAAAATTGTTGCCCTTTTCATTCCAAAGATTTTTTCAGGTCTATTTTTTCTTCCTCAGGTAGCTAATAACATAGTAAAAAGAAATAGAAACACAAAATATAACAATTATTTTCCTATCTTAGTAAAAAATTTAACGGCAAACAGCCCTTATTTCCATACAAATGCATGGAAATGTATAGGGGTCTGGCCAGACACCATGTGCCAGAACTAAGGGCTCAAAATATGTGCCACTTCGAGGGTTAATATGTATTTTAGGTTGTTTTTAAGGATAAAATATTGTGAGTGTAGTGGAGATTTATTGATTAAAACGAATCATATATCTTAAAGAACTTATTCTAAATTATTTATTTCAGTCATTAAAACATTGACTTTGCCGTAGTAACAATATTTTTTGTTGAAATTGTATATAGTTCTTTTGGCGAATATCCCCCAAGTTTGGGGCAGTTACGCCGATTTGGGTTACTTTGTACAAATAGTTAAAAATTCTGCTAAAATAACAGGAAATAGTACCTGAATTTGCGCCAGCAGAAATTTAAATGATGTTGAGAATCGTGGTCTGCTAAATTTAGGTGACCTAAATTTTAGGTAAAAAAGTTAGTTCAAATACAATAATTTATAAGAAATGTTGTTTAATGGAAATGAAAATTACTCAGCTGAAATCAGCACATGTTTTCTGCAAAATTTTAGTTGGTTATAAACAGGTAAAAAATTTAGTTAACATTTCAAAAATTTAGAAGAATTTTCGTTTATAAGAAATGAAAGTGGGTCAGTAGAAATCTGCAAAACATGCTGCTAAAATTACAATCACTTTTTGTTATTAATTGAATAAAAACAACTTCATGTATCATGTAAATATTGTTAATTTTATTTTCAAATAAATTACACAATCCAAAAACACTATTTGCACTAAATATCACTTGTATTTTCTTTCCAGCGGTAGGTTGAATTTAGATGAAAACGTTAAAGGGCTGAAATAAAAGAAAAACAATAACATATTTAATAGTATTCCCGCACTCACAATATTTTATTCTTAAAACCAACCTAAAATACATATTAAATTAATTGAAAACACTATTAAAAAAAGGACTACTGATTTTTCATTTTATTCAAACCATATTGCCATTTATTTTCAAACATTGTTTAAACAATCCAGAAAAGAAATAAAAATAATTAAAAAGTCTATTAAAAGAATCATCAATTTTTTAACAGACAAAACGTAAAAAAAACGATTTTGTGGTTTGTTTTTTCATATTTGAAAGTTTTTTTTTTGTTTCGATTTTCAAAACACTACACCATACACAACAGACACGTTCATATTTTTATTGGCTATGGTAGCATTCGGCAGAGAAAACTTAAACTGATACCGGTGACTTGTAGCGCTTTGTGATTACTTACTCTGCTGAACGATGTTTTATTTGTTTTGTTTTTAAATACACTTTTTTCTATAGTTTCCTTTTATTTTTTTTAATTTTTGTTTTTGAATTATATATGTATGTTTTCATTTGTCATTCTTACAAAACAATTTTTTTGTAAATGAACAACAACAAATGTATCACTTATTGATCAAAAGTAGCAAACTTTTTTACGCTACCAAAATATGACAGCGCTACCTGAGCGCTCAGACTGAGCGGTTAGTGATCAGGTCATTCAGCAGATAGTTGTACAACTGTTGTAGAACTGTTGACTATTAAAGTGTATCTGCAGAACGCACCCTATGTTTGTGTGTATCAGTAAAGAATTTCTTGTAATTTGAATTGAAATAATTTTGTATATAAACAAACTATTTTAACAAAAAAGAAAACCGAAAATATTTGAATTTTTGGTTTTAAAACAGAAAACAACGAAATTATTTAAATAATTTTTTATAAAAATAGAAATCTAAAAATAGATTATTTGACTGAAAATAACAACTCCTACAGACGATACATATTTTTTTCTGGTTTGTTTTTTATTGGTTGACAAAAAAAGTTAAACAATATGTTTCAATGTATTTTAATTGATTCTTCAATTGAAAACAAACTTTACCTATTACTTTTTAAATAAACCTCAATCGGTTATGGAAAATATATTGTGAGTGCGTAAATAAATATAGTTTATATTATAAAACAAACCTTATTTTATTTTTTTAAAACAATTTTAACTGCGAAATGTTAATGTCCAGTATACCTCCGCTTTCTTTTGCGTTCCTTTTTTTCGTCTACCTGGTAGAATTCAGATGAAAATGTTAAAGGGCTGAAATAAAAACAACATATTTAATAGTATTCCCGTAAATAAATATAGTTTATATTATAAAACAAACCTCTATTATTTTTATTTTTATAACAATTTTAACTGCGAAATGTTAAAGTCCAGTATACCTCCGTTTTCTTTTGCGTTCCTTTGCTGACTAAAGGCTCCATTAGTCTTTGCGTTCCGTGACGGTTCTATAATGCGCCGTGCCGGATGGCTCTTTTGTGTAGTTAGTCTTTTCCGTAAGAAAGTATCAGCTGTTTAATGTTGTTTTTCTTAGCAGAGATCTGCGCCAACCAGATTAATCGGTTGCGGTGGCTAAATAAAAAAATTGCAGCGGCGGCTTAAAACTGGCTGTGAGCCAAAAGCTGATCAGCTAGCCAACTTTAAGTTGACACATACAAAACATCGGCTTAACGGTAAAAAAAGAAAATTAAAAAAATATATACTATTTTTAGGTTTTTATCGTGTAAAAAAATTTTTCGACGGCGGCGGTAACAAAAATTATACGGCGGCTAAGCTTAGCCGGTAAATGTCATTCGTAGCAGATCTCAAAATACCAGCTGCACTTAACGGATAACAAAAATTCTCTTTTCAACAGGTTCATCCGGCACGGCACGTTACATTACAGACAAACTAACGACTCAAATGGTTTTTCATAGAACAAAAACAAATCAGCTGTTTCGCCACGGCACGTTACGTACAAACTAATTATACCTTAACAGAAACAAAAGAAAACATGCTCTTGTAATATTATTTTATTTACTAGAACTTTCTTAACACGTCATATTATTTTTATTTGTATTAGTAAGCGTCATCAGTGATGACTCACATACATTAAAATACACTTACTACACACCAGAGTACCAAGCCGACCGGCGCAAAATCGGCCGTCCACTTTTATGCTTTATTAGCCGCCGTCGTTCCAAACGACTCGCTTCGGCTCAAAAGGGCAGCCGACCAAAACAAGAGCCGCCGAATTTTTTTCGCGCCGCCATTTTTTAAATTTATTTTTCTTATTTTAGAGATTAATCAGAACTGGGTCGACAACGACAATTGCTTTTTCATATATTTTGTATGGCTAACTAACTGGTAACTATGGTTAAGCACTAAACTCAGTTTATTTTGAGATAAGTTAACAGGTTTTAAGCGGATTCAATCAGAAAATAATTAATTTTTCAAAGCTCTGTTATTAACAATGCATAGAAAACAATTCGAGCCGTCAATCCAGCCGCCGCCCGTATATATACATAAACGCCGCCGCCACAGTAGTTGTTTTGGTTGCGCCGCCGCCGCCGAAAATTTTGGTTCGGCTTGGAACCCTGATACACACCTCACCATCAAGCACCATCAATCACTATACACTAGCGCTCCTATCATTTTCTTTTGAAACCACAAATATTAAAAAAGTTGCCAACAAATTTATCTATATTAGCTATATATCCTGATATTTAGCTATAAAAAAATAGCTAAATATCAGGAGGAAAAATTAGTTCAAGTACAGCACAAATATGTTTTTGTGGTGAAATTGGATAACTAACAACTTTAGCTAAACAACGGATTTAAACGAAAACAACAGGAAAAATTAGTTCAACTGAATTAGAACGCGTTTAACAGACTTTTGTACTAACTTTTTTTTATGAGTGTAGACCTCCAATTTGAAAGTTATTTTTGAAAAATAATTAGGGGTTAAGAAATGATAGTGCTTTAAAAAAAATGGCGAAGGATCCCCCCTCTACCCTACGGATTCTATTTCCCGCTACATAGACGTATAGGTATATACCGAAAATTTGATATTGATACGACATATGTTTTACAAGCTGGACATTTGGTGTGGAATGCCTCATATTTGGATTGGTACCCAAAGGGTACTTTTATGTAAAATTG
Organism: Leucophora obtusa; assembly: GCA_949987735.1. NCBI lineage: Eukaryota > Metazoa > Arthropoda > Insecta > Diptera > Anthomyiidae > Leucophora > Leucophora obtusa. The sequence continues at coordinate 173,890,548 of OX465295.1, read as the reverse complement.
TTGCTTTTCAAAAAGTGTTGATTTATGACTGGATTTTACCAAATCAGACATTTCATATACAAAAGTACAAAATTCTCGTCCCGTTGAATTGTTCTACGTTATGAAAATTTTTGGTTTGTGTGCTATAATCATGATTTTCTTATTTCGGACAACTATCATGAAAATGCGCAACTTTTTTGAAATAACAAATAAAATCTTATATGACAATATCATATTAGAATTTGGACTTGAGGTAGAACAAGATTCTAACTGAATATATGAAAATAGCGAAAGTCCGAAAAAACTGTTTTTGTATTTTTTTAATGCAAAAATTAAAATAATAGTTATTCCATAATTTTAATTGCAATTACTTTTAAATCATCACCAGAAAAGTTAAATATAATTATGAATGGAAAATATATAAGACTGACCAAAACACTGCCACATTATTCAAAATATTGGCTTTTCTCTACTCAATTTTTAAAAATATTAACTCCTACATTAAGGTAGTTCACAAGGGGTGTGCTATTTGTTTTATCGTTGTATCGTCCTAACAAAAACAGAGTTGTTAAAATTTAGATTGAAAAAATACGGCATTTGAGAATGACACGATACAACATTTCTACGTATGTTTAGTGTTCTATGTATGTTAAAGTATGCTAACAGAGAGAAAAATCAATAGTAAATCATTGTTAAAATCAAATAAAAATTTTAAAAACTTTGTTTTTTGTTAGAACGATACAATAGTTAGCACAACTCTCGTGAACAACCTAATTATCTTTAATACAAACAACCACCAATTTATGGAAGATACCCACATTTAGCTTAAGTCAACTTTCGTAATTTGGTTAATTTTCAAAAGAAACTCATTGTACCCGACTTAATAAAACTAAAAATATTTCAAACAAACAAATTAAAAAATATTATTAAAAAAAATAAAACAACCCGGCTAAAAATCGGCATGTATGGATTCATACAGGTTTAATGTATGATCGTGCATACTCATAAACATGCATGCTTTTCCATACATGGATACATAAATCTCCATACATGCATCCATATATCTCCACACATTTGCATTAACGAAATTTGAGGTAATATCTACATGTATGTTCATACATGAACATGCATGAAGATGGATGATCATACATGCAGATATTACCTCAAATTTCGTTAATGCACATGTATGAACATATATGGATGCACGTATGGAGATTTATTTATACATGAATTGATATGCATGCTTGTTTATGAGTATGCACGAACATACATTAAACCTGAATGGATCCACATATGACGATTTTTACCTGGGAAATTAAAAAATATCAAATAAAACAAATAAAAAAAAGAATCAAAAATATAGGGAAAATTTTCAAATCTTTAATTTGGAGAAAAATTAAGCCAAATTCCGAACAAACGGTAAGTCAGTTGTGGTTACAGCTTTAGTCATTTGAATAAAATATCTTTTTAAATAATTTACACTGAAAATAATCCATGCAACATTTTAGGAAAAAAAATTTCGTAGTTTTTTTCTTCGTAATATATACAAAACTTTAGTATATTCTACGAAATTCAGTTTAGGAAAGAATTAAGTAAATTTAAGAAACTACCCGGTTAAAAAAGTTCATATATGATCAAATATGATCATATATGACTGCATGTATGTACAAATATGGCCATATATGTTTCCTGTATGGACATATTTGGAAATATATGTAATTTCATATATTCAAAAGGCAGTCATATATGGACAAATATAAAAGTATATACGACTCCATACATCCGAAAAGGACTCATGTACGAGCATATATGTATGTATATGACTTCCCATATATGCAAACAGCATTCAAATATGGAAGTATATGTCATTTGATATACACAAAAATGACATATATGGACATATATGGAAGTATATGTGATTCCATATCTGCAAAAATCACTTATGCATGGCCATATATGAAAGTATATCTGATACCATGCTATGCTAAAACCACTCATATGGATCAATTAGGAAGTACATGTAATTTCATATATGCAAAAGGAACTCATGTAGGAAAATATATCGAAAAACATGAGTTTATTTTTTTATTTTCAAAAAACCGCGAATAATTTATAAACTACAAATTTTTTTCATATTTCGATTGCAGATTCATATTCTTTGTTAAAATAAAGATCAAATTTGCGAAATTTGTGCATATCATGCACGACCAGTGGGATTTTCACTTTCATATTTTTAGGAAATTTGGCAATTTTAGCCAAAATATGTTTTTTTTTTGTACAATTTAAAAAAACGAAAAAAAACTGCGAATTGCTTAAAAGTTACCTAATTTTTTTAAGTTTTGATTTCATATTCCTTTTCTGCACATCAATTAAGAATATAGAATAAAAAAAGAAAAATAATTCAGAAATAATTCAAAGTCAACCCTACTTTTTGTATAAATTACTCTAGAGACAAATTAAAATTTATTAAAAGTTAATTTTTCTGGCCAGTATAAAAGCGGATTTGGCTTAAACTTTGCACAGAGAGTTTTTAGACATTAAGCAATAGAGGCAACATTGTAGACACCGCGAATTCCAACGTTCATGTTTTTTTTGGCAACTCTAATGTACATGGAAGTAGATATGAATACTCCTATTTATGACAGCATATTCTGATATGTGTATGCGTTCATATATGACTATAAATTATTTCTATTTTCTACATTCGTTATATTAAGACGGAGTTTTTGGTATGTAAGCTAAACTTTGTTTAATTAAACCGAAAACGATTTTTTCAGCATATTCTAAGTTGATTATGAAAAATTTGCCTTTATTGAATTAAAACAAAATATTTTTTGTTGCATTTCAAACCAAAATATTTTATTTTCAAAAGCAAGAATGTTAATTATGTAACTGCCTTGTATATATTCATTATTTTACAAATATAATTTCCAACGTGTATAACATGTTTAATTATATTATCTTATATTTTAATTATTTTGAAATCGTACGAAATATTAAAGGGAATTATATATTCTAATATTAATATAGTTTTGTTGTGAACAAATTTGTTGGCGGTTTCCAAATCAAGACATTGAACAAATAAAATGTATTATTGTGTTTTCAAGTTTTTTAACAAAAATTTGTCACAACAGTTTTCAAAATACGAAATTTCCTAACAAAATAGTTGATAATACATATAAAATATAAACATACTGTATATGGACGACCGTACAAAGTAATATGAACATGTATGACCATATTTGCCCATATATGGAGATGTAGGTTCATTTTTCTAGTATGTACGAATATGGATGACCATATATGATCATATAAAAAATATATATGATCATATATGAACTTTTTTAACCGGGTAAAGAAAATATTTCATATTTTTTTTTTATTAATTTTTATGGTAATTTTTTTTAATTAACAATATTTTAATCGCTGACGAAACTTTTAAATGTACTTAATACTTTAAATCTTAAAAAAAATAAATTTTTGTTAAAATATTAGGTTTGTTTTTTTTTCGAATTTTGTATAAATATACCATAAATATTTAAGCATTTATAAAATTTTTAAGTAGGTATAAATTTAGCTTCTTAAAAATTAAGTAGTTATAAAAATACTACCAAGTCTTAAAAATGCTTGGTTTTTCTCTTTCAAATGTAAACAAAAATATTTGTCACAAAAATATTTGAAATTTTAATATTTTTTATTTCATAATATATTAAAAACAAGAAAAGCTAACAGATGAATTATTCGTTTGTTAGCAAAGGTAGAGCAGGGCACACAAGATAATTGCTCCAATTCGGGTTCCGGCGAAGTCCTTGTACGAAAACAACTTTTGTACAAAGTCGACCCCAATTGTTTAAATTTTATTTGTTTACAAAAAATAAAATTAAAGCCAGGTAAGTACGGATGGTCGTGTTTTTACAAGTAGTTATAGATAAAATTCGAAAAATATAAATGTCGAAACAGTTCCCTTTGAGCAACAAATGGAACAACTTTACTTATGGTTGTGAGCTATTTGCTAAATGTGATACAACTAGTAAAAGGAAATTGAACATTGCTTTTAACAACATAATCCGATACGTGTATGGACTTAATAGGCGTTCTAGTGTATCATTGTTTTCATCTCAGCTATATGGGCTTTCTTTGGATAATCTACTAAACATAAGAGTTTTAGTTTTCTTACATAAAATAATATACACCCATAAACCTGATCATCTGTACAGCAGACTTTGTATTTCAGATATAAGCAGGGGAAAACGAATTAGATCATTTGGATACAAAAGTTTAATTTCGGAGTGGCATTTCTACATATTCGCAGTAATTCTCTGGAATTCTATACCCCATAGCACGCAACTTTTAAGTAACGCACGAAAATTCAAAGAAAATATTTTTAAACTGTTTTCGGCATAACAATTTGAAAAAATAATTATTTGATATGACTTAATTATTTAAATTGATTTTTTTTTTTTATATTTATATTTATTATTTAATTGTAATTGTTTAATTGTTTTTTGTATTTTATATAAAAATTTTTAATTAGTTATTAACTTATTAATTGATTAATGATTTTCATAAATTTACCTATCCTCAGTTCCATACTGCAAAATAAGACTTTTAGTCTTGTGTATGGAGCAATTCTACAAAATAAATAAAAAAAAATAAAAAAAAAAAATAGGTGCATTTACATTTTTATAAAAAGTATCTTTAACAAAAATATACGTTTTATGAAGTATTGTGACATACACTCACAATATATTTTCCATAACCGATTGAGGTTTATTTGAAAATAGGTAAAGTTTGTTTTCAATTGAAGAATTTATTAAAATACATGGAAACATATTGTTTTACTTTTTTTATAAGACAATAAAAAACAAACTACAAAAAAATACGTATCGTCTGTAGGAGTTGATATTTTCAGTCAAATGTTCTATTTTTAGTTTTTTATTTTTAGAAAAAATAATTTAAATAATTTCGTTGTTTTCTGTTTTAAAACAAAACATTCAAATATTTTCGGTTTTCTTTTTTGTTAAAATAGTTTTGTATATAAAAATTCAAATTACAAGAAATTCTTTACTCATGCACACAGACATATCCAATAAAAATAAGAACGTCTGTGTTGTGTGCGTAGTGTTTTGAAAATTCAAACAAAAAAAACTTTCAAATATGAAAAAACAAACCACAAAATCGGTTTTTTCTACCGTTATGTCAGTTAAAAATTGAAGATAGTTTTAACAGACTTTTCAATTATTATTATTTCTTTTACGGATTGTTAAAATAATGTTTGAATTCGAATATAATGAAAAATATAATATAATTTAATATGTATTTTAGGTTGTTTTTAACGATAAAATATAGTGAGTGTAAAAAAGTACTCATAACAAAGGCGATCGTTTTGTTTTTTAAATATCTTTTACCAGAAAGTATTTTTCCAAAAGAAACACTTTACTTAAGGTGCCGGTTCCTGCTTCTGAAGAGCTGTGACTGCCATAATACTATTTTTAAGACTGAAAGTCACTACTTTTCATATAAAACAACAATAAAATTTAAAAAATTCTAATTTATTTCGTCAAAGTAATGATTGCATCGATACAGTCTTAATTTTTTTTTTAAGTTTACAAACAAAAATTTCAATAAATATAATTTATTGTGTCTTTACAACAACAAAGACAAGGTGAATATAGTCACAACTAAGAGTCACCGACTTTTCTTAGGAATAGATCAATTTTGTAAAATAAACAAAGCCAAACGTGTTGTTAATCCTGACATTTTCCTTTTTGTTTGTTTACCGAATGTGAAGCAAACGCAATGGAAGTTTCTAATTGACTCTAAATATATACATTTATATAAATAAATGACAAGAATATATTTATTTACTTATATTCGATTTTCATTGTCACCTAATTAATATAATAATATTCACATTAAAAACGATTAAAAAATTAATTAATGAAATTAGTTAATATGCATGTAATATTAATTTTGTACCTAAATTTACCATAATCGTACTAAAAAATTTTTAAAATGACAAGCTTTACATAAAAAAAAGTTTAAAATGTATTTTTAAAGTTAATCCTTTTTTAAAATTTATTACACTAATTAAGATATAATAAGTATTTTGTATGTAAATTTACCAAAGAAAAACTTCAGATTCAAACACATGTTTTGAATAAAAAAGATAACCATTTCTTTAAAAGACTAACAAAATTATTTCGTAAAATAAAAATATATAAATAAAAATGCACATGTACATTTCGTATATTTGACGAAAAATTTTTGTGGTGCCAAACAACGAAATTCTTTCGTAAAATATAAAAAAAATGTGGTGAAATGCACACAAAAATTTCGTATATTTTATGAAAGATTTTCGTGGTGCGAAATAACGAAATTCTTTCGTAAAAAATAAAAAAATATTCCGTAAAATGCACACAAAAATTTCGTATATTTTATGAAAGATTTTCGTTTAAAAAATATTACGTAAAATGCACACAAAAAATATGTAACTTTCGTATATTTTACGAAAGATTTTCGTGGTGCGATACTACGAAATATTTCGTACAATGTATGAAGGGTTTCGTATATATTACTTATGGATTTTTTCAGTGTATATAAGTCTACTCTATAAGTCTATAAAATATATGTGGCTACAGATTGTCAAATAATAAGGCTTACTCATATACTTATTGTGACTGCGTGATTTTATATTCGAAAGGACTGTGAATATTACTTTGTAATATAACGAAGGGGAAGAGGAAAAAAAAAGAACAGAATGTTGTTATAAATTTTTGAATTTATTGTCTCTCAAGTTTTGAAAATTTTCATTTTTATTTGAATTTTGAAATCGTCACAATTGAAAATTTTATCCGGAACAATATACAATTTGTTTTAATTGGTCATTAGCTGGATGAAGTCAATTTGGTATTTTGGCAAGAACAGCGAAACGTGTTTATAGAGACAAGATTTTTTTAAACAATACGTCAGGTAAATTTAATTAATTTAATTGCCAAAACAGTGGAACGTTTAAGATGCTACTTTTATTGGCCTCGACTTGCAACGGATTTAAAGAAGTATGTGGAAAATTATACCTTATGTAAAACTTCCAAACCCTCAAAAAGCATACAGCGCCCACCCATGGGACAAATGGTAAAAACGGACCGTCCTTTTCAAAGATTGTACATTGACTTGATTGGACCGTTACCTAGGACAAGGTCAGGACATATAGGTATTCTTATAATTTTAGACCATTTTTCAAAATTCACATTTTTAAAACCACTTAGAAAGCTAGTATCGAAGGACATTATAAATTACTTAAGATTGGAAATTTTCTCGTGTTATGGTGTTCCCGAAATCATTGTATCGGACAACGGTTCACAGTTTAAGAGCAGGGAATTTGTAAACTTTCTGAGGGAGAACGGAATTGATCATATGCTCACGGCTGTTTATAGTCCCCAGGCAAACGCAAGTGAGCGGGTGAATAGATCGATCAACGAGGCGTTGTGATCATATGTAAGGAAAGACCAACGCGATTGGGACTCATATGTGACTAATATAAATTGTTCATTGCGTAACAGTATACCTCAGACCATTGTTAGAACCCCATATCAAATAGTGTTCGGGCAGACTATGGTGACTCACGGAAATGACTATAAACTTTTGGGAAAACTGAACTTACTAAATGAAGTGGACATAGCAATAGAGAGACAGGACAAATTCAGTATTTTACGCGATGAATTAAGCGACCTAGTTAGAAAAGCTTACGGCAAAAACTCTATAATTTATAATTTATGGACGCGAACTAAAAATTTTGAAGTAGGTTAGATCGTGATTTGATGGAATTTTAACCAAAGTTCTAAAGCGGAACATTTTAGTTCGAAATTGGCTTCGGTACGTATACAGGCAAGAGTATTACGAAGGATAGGACAAGTGAACTATGAACTGCAGGATCTAGACGGTGACAGTAGAGGATTTATGACTCTAAGGACATCTGGACCTAGACGCAGACTTTAAAACTATTGCCGCTTTTACAGTTCCAGACCTTCGATACACGGATCTTGTCGCTGTAACTGTTTTGTGACTGCGTGATTTTATATTCGAAAGGACTGTGAATATTACTTTGTAATATAACGAAGGGGCAGAGGAAAAAAAACATTCCTATCGGCAAATATAAGCACAAACGAACGTGGATTGGATAAGGATTCGTACGTGAATAAATTGCATCAGCCACAATTACAAAATATAGAACAAGTCAAGAAGTCAAGTTGTGCTTACAGCTACCTCACTGGACGGTTTAGTGGAAGATGGAAAAGTTTCCCAACAATTCCGGGACTTTTGGGCGTTAAACTATAATTATCAAACATCTAGCACGAAACACATTTTTCCGCCTTTTAATTTTTATCAACAGTTTGTTGTCGAAAATTTGTTATCGACAATTTGGTGTCGAAAATTTATTATCGACAATTTGGTGTCGAAAATTTATTACCGACAATTCGGTGTTGATAATTTGTCGGAAGTTCTAATCGGAGTATTATAAGTAATTAGTAGATTTTTTTTTTTGACAGGCATTACTAACGGGGTTAATTTTAGTTTTTTATTTATAGTCTCAATAATTTAGTCATTTTTATTCTTCATACTTTATTTCCTTTCGTTATAATTAATTTATTTCGGAATCCCAATGGTGAGTTACTTTATTCTATTTATCGTGATTTTTAACACTCAAAAATTTTAAATAATTAATATACTAGTAAACCCGAAAAATAATTTGTTTTAACTGCGATTTGAAACTCAATGTATCAGTACCTACTAATTCTTAATTTTATCTTTAAATAAGTTTTTTTTTAGACTGTGCATTTCAATATCTTTTATTGTTTAATTAAATATAGTTTAACCTTCATTTCTTAATATCATAACACGTCATCTTACACCCAAAAAAAATATTGTTAGTAAATTTTAGTTTATTATAGTCGAATAATTAATATAACTTTGAATATGTTTAATTTATATCAGACTTTTTATCAAACATATCAATAAATTTTATAAAATTTAGAATGAAATTTAAAATTTTTTTGTATTCCACGAAACATGTAAGTAAATCGGGATAGGTAAAAACGTGGGCTATCAAGCCAATTAATAAAAGATAGCAAGGACATGGGCGGGTTATGAATAAGGGGGTATCTTACATCTTTCTCCACTTTCATTTTTCTTTAACGCCCTTTCATTTTGTTTTCCTTTACTGTTTTTTTTTATTTTTGTTTTCATTTACTGTCATTTTTTATTATTTTTTTTACTGTAGTAATAATGTAGACATTGTGATTCTGCTACCTAGAATTTAATGTTTTGTATCAGACTCTTGATTACCTAGAAGCAAACAAGATCTTCACCCCAATATCCATGAGCACACAATAGGTAGCAAAGTTTCGTAATAGGTAAGGTAGACGGAGAAGAGTCGTTACATTATTTGTAGTTGAAAAATAAATAGTTACCAATGTTACATTATTTTTGTAATTAAATAAGTAGTCGCATAAGTAGACTGCTTACAAAAATAAATAGAACTGACTCCAAATTACAAATAATAAAAATTTTTAGTTTCCTTATAAAACCACTTATTTGGAAATGAAAGATTTTGCTGTGTCTATAAGTATCCTCCAAAATATTTTTGGTTACCCTTTTACATGTACGATAGTTGTTTTGATGTTTTTATTTTCGTAGTTGTAAACATACACCATTCATCTGCATTGTACATATGTACATGCATTTACAGTAAACAATTCAAAATGAAAGCCAATTTATAAACCAATAAAGTTTTGTTAGCAAATACAAAAAAATCAAAGTCTAACAAGCGGTGTACTTGATAAATATTTATTAAAAACCATGAAATACATTGGGGAAGTGCGGCACACTTAAAGCCGAATATCTTCTAAACTATTAAATACTTTTTTGTTTTAAATTAAAATTTTTTAATTTCTGAAATAGCCCAGCAAAATCTTTCATTACCAAATAAGTGGTTATATAATAGAAATTCATAGCTCCGCACAACTTAATTTTTGGCGTCTAAGCTCATTGTTGTTGTTTGGCATGGTCGTTTTTATAAGTAGTTACGCTTACCCGCTCGCTTACGAAAAAATGAGAAATAAGTAGTTATGAGATTTTGAACAATAAGTGTTATCCGATTGCTTACTTGATTCTTAAAAATAAGGACTTAGGCAAATACTATTAGTTTAAGGAAATACATTCAGAAAAATTTAAGTTTTCTCTAGTATGTAATTTTAGGACTCGTCATAAAAATTTAAACAAAACATATTTATATATAATATTTAAAAATGTATAAAATTTAACTGTGTAAAAAGTACTTATTTAAACTATTACGAGTAAGACATCCTTTCATATTTATAAACAATGAATACAAAAGGTCGTTATTAGGAAGTCATTATTTTATATTATAAAATAATGCAAAAGGTAATGCTATATCATTTTTGGTAATGCAGATAGTAATGAGGTGGCATTACCAATATTTTGCTGGGAGGTATCTTCTACTCTGAAAAAAAATATTCTGGGTTGACAACTTTTTGACTAATAATTAAAAATATAAATAGCTATAAAAAGATCAATGTGTTATACCATGAATACACTTGATCCTTATATGTAAGTTTCTAAAACATTTGCTCCAGGGGATCAATTGTATTCAAGAAAAAAATATTTATCAAAATTAATACATCAGATTTGAATAACTCAGTTAAAGCGTTTTATTTCTAAAAACTATAAAATGCCAATATTTACTACTAGCGTTATATAATTCCAGTTTATATAAAAAGTAGCAATTCAAGTAAGTTCACAAATTTAATTGGAAAATTTACTGCCCGGTTTCTTCCACCGATATATGGGAATATATAAATTTCATTCTTTTTCAAAGGTTTTTTGTATTTTGGTAAATTTGCTGCTGGTAGGAATTTCCAAAACTTTCGTCGTAGTGGACGTCTACGTTGGAGGAGGAACCTACATACCGAATTTTAGCTCCCTAGTTCCAGCAGTTTGGCCAGGCCGTTAAGGGAGAGACTTTTCCTGTTTTTGACCCTACCTGTAGAAATTCCAAAAATCCCATCTTAGCCGATATCTACAATGGAGGACGAACCTTCATACCAAATTTCGACTTCCAACTTCCAGCGGTTTGGGCAGGCCTTTAAGCGGGCACTTTTCCTTTTTTCACCCCCATTTTTGCAATGTCCCTGTCCAAAATTCCAAAAAGTACCTTCCCGATAAGTGAGCGCATACTCCAAGGAACACATATTTTACATTTCAGATTTCTAGCCGGTAGGGTTTTGGCAGGCCATCAAAGCGAAGACTTTTACTATTTATGCCCCTCTCGGCAAGAATTTCTGAAAATCCTGCCCTAGAGGGCGTTCAAGCTGGAGGACGAATCCACAAACCGAGTTTCAGCTTTCTAGTTGCAACAGTTTGTGCAGGCCGTCGAGGGGACACTTTTTCTTTTTTGTCCCTCCCGGTTTGAATTTCCAAAAATGCCGTATTAGCAGACATCTATGTTGAAGGAGGAACACATATAGGGTAGAGGGGGGATCCTTCGCCACTTTTTTTTCAAAGCACTGTCATTTCTTAACCCCTAATTATTTTTCAAAAATTACTTTCAAATTGAAGACCTACATATCTTGGCTTTAATTTCTATGATTTTTATTCTAATTATTTGCATATTTTCTATTACTTTTTTAATGATTTCCAAAGTAACCCAAATCGGCGTAACTGCCCCAAACCTGGGGGATATTCGCCAAAAGAGCTAGATACAATTTCAACAAAAAATATTGTTAATACGGCAAAGTCATTGTTTTAATGACTGAAATAAATAATTTAGAATAAGTTCTTTAAGATATATAATTGTTTGTAATCAATAAATCTCCATTACATAAAAAAAAAATAATTTAAAACTATAATATAATGATTGTTTAAAATTACAAAAAACTGAATAATTAATTAAATTTAAGAATGAACACTATTGTACTAATTTACTATTAAACATGTTTTAAACATATAGCAAAGTCTTATAGAGCATTTTAGGCAGAGATGCACCAACTCTTCGTAGCTCCAGGGGCCATCTGGTGATTGTGCCCCAGAGACAGGCACTAACATAAAATTAATATTTTTTCACAATTTTTAAGCATTTACTAAAATCAAATTATTATTTTCTGAAAGCTTAGGATCATAGGTCTAACATAATGAAAAATTATTATTTTATCACACGATTTGAGGAAGTTATTGCAAAATGTAGTTGCTTTCAATTATTTTTTTGGCACCCCAAAAAACACAAAAACACGTCTGTCTGCGACCACATGTGATATAAATTCGTCAAAGTGGATGTCAAGGAAAGGTAATTGAAAAATGCACAAAATATATTTTTTCCAATTTTTTATCTCCCTTAACATCGGAGAAAAATGGGATTAGTGTATGTGCCCCACTGGCGAAGGATCCCCCCTCTACCCTACTGAATTTCAGCTTCCTAGTCCCAGCAGTTTGGACTGGCCGTTAAGGGGCCACTTTCCATTTTTGAGCCCCCATTTTGTAACGTCCGTTTCCAGAATTCAAGAAAGTACTTTACTGATAAGTTAGCCCATACTCCAGGGCATATACTTTAAAATTCAGGTTTCTAGCCAAAGGGGTTTTGACAGGCCATGAAGGGGAAACTTTCCTTCTTTTTGCCCCTCCCTGTAGGAATTTTCAACAATTTCATCTTCACGACTCTCTACGATAGAGGAGGGACCTTCATACCAAATTTCAACTTCGTTGCCTCAGCGGTTTGGGCAGGCAGTTATTGGGGACATTTTCCCCATTCGATCCCCATTTTTGCATGTTCTTGTCCCAAAATTGTTGTGATACTAAAAGTAGTAAAAAACTTAGATCTACTTACAATGCCATTCTTATGTACAGCTATGGACATATAAATGGCACATTTTACCATGAATTCTTTCTTATGCTACTATATTGCAAATACTATTAACAACCAACAAGTTTTTGTTTTTTTCCAAATGTTTATTATGCACATTTAATATTGCTATAAACTTTAATTGAAATTCATTAATGTAAATAAAAACTTATCATTATGAAAAAAACCCATTGAAATGAGCTGGACACATAAATGGCACAATCTTAAAAAAAGAGAAGAAATGGTTTTAATATTGAATTTGTTAATTTTTTGGTATATACAAATATTTTACCGTTAATATTTAGTGCTGTGGCCTTTGTTTCTGATGACAGCTTCGCACCTGCGACCCATGCTTCCCACTAGTTTTTTGCATTTTGTTTTGGGGATGGCGTACCAAGCTTCCTGTGCGGCCGACCACAGTTCGTCCATATTTTTGTAATTTTTCTTGGCGATTTCAACCTTGACTTCATTCCACAGCTTCTCTATTGGATTTAAGTCAGGGCTCTGGGCTGGCCAATCCAAAACATCAATCTTCTCCGCACAAAACCATTTTTTTTACTAGTTTGGAGAAGTGTATGGGGTCATTATCTTGCATGAATTTCTATTTTATTGGCATGGAGTTGAAGGCATATGGCTCCATATGGTTTTTTAAAATATCTAAATACTGAAACTTGTCCATTTTTCCATTGATTTTTATAAGCGGACCTACGCCATGCCAAGAAAATGCACCCCAAACCATAATACTGCCACCTCCATATTTTACCGTCTTCTGAGTGAACCGAGGATTAAACTCTTGGCCTTCAGAACGACGAACAAAGATTCTGCCATCTGGTCCTATCCTGTTAATTTTTGTTTCGTCACTCCATTACACGTTTTTCCAAAAGCTAATGGGATTTTCCTTATGGGTTCTGGCGAAGGTTAGTCGTTTTGAAATATTTTTTTTTTTGAGAGCAGGGGCTTTTTTCTGGAAATGCGCCAAACAAATTTGCCTCGTTTAGTCTTCTTCCGACAAGTCTGCTTAATATTTCCATGTTCAAATTTTCATTAATATCCGATGCTATCTGCCTTGATGACTTGAATGGATCAATTTTCACCATTCGTACTATAGCTGCATCCGTACGCTCATCTGTTTTTCGTGGCCTTGGCTTCCGAATTTTACCCTTAGTCAATATATCGGGATCCTCAACACAAGAATTAATTGTATTGTAGACTTTTTTGCGAGAAATTTGCATTATCTTAGCAATTTCCGCTACTTTTTTTCCATCTTCATACATTTTCCATATGATCTTACTTATCTGTGGTATGTTTTCCTGATCCCATTTTAAAAGTTTTTTAACTTTTTATATTTATTTTTGAACTACGAAAAATATTTATTGCTTTGAATTTAATCTACACGACTACTACCTATTTTAAGTAAATTGTGCCATTTATATGTCCACTTTAAATCAGCATTGTTAACGCAAAAATGATAACGGTAAATAATAAGCAAAACATAACGGAACATTTGTGCACTTTAAGACAAACATTTTTTTCAACAATAATCAGAAGAGATAAAACTTGCATTTTAAAATATATTTAGTTGGAAAAAACTTAAATTTATGCGCAATTTAAATTTGTGCCAATTATAAGTCCATAGCTGTATGTTTTCAACTTAAGAAAATTTGACCCTATCTCTTCCTACTTTATGGAGTTACTTTTAACGATCTTTTGAAAATAAGAATTTTGATCTTGTTACAAAAAATTATATATACCCAGGAGCCATCATATCTATTTGATAGACTTCAATTTTTTAACTCCCAAAGAACCAAGGACATTAACCATATATTTAGGTTGTTCATAAGGGGTGTGCTATCTGTTGTATCGTTGTATCGTCCTAACAAAAAACAGAGTTGTTAAAATTTTTATTTGTGTTTAACAACAATTTTCTATTCAGTTTTTTATCGGTTAGCACACTCAAACATAAGACACTAAACATACGTAAAAATGTTGTATCGTGCTATTCTCAAATGTTGTATTTTTTCAATTTAATTTTTAACAACTCTGTTTTTTGTTAGGACGATACAACGATACAACAAATAGTACACCCCTTGTGAAAACCCTTATTGTTTCAAAATTCTGTATCCAACTGGCAATTTTATGTTCCAATACGTCTTTGGAACTCATTACCATATTCCATTCAGTTTATAAGCAACGCATTGCATTTTAAGGAAAAACTTTTTGAATTTTATAGTTAAATGATAGTTTAATAAATTTATTTGCTCTGGTGTCTGAAATATTTATTTTGCAGTCATTTATTTATTTTTTTTTTTGCTTGGTCAAATGAAAATTTTGTTTTTATTCTTATTATTAATGTTTTTAATGTTAGTATTGTTTTATTATTATTATTATGTTATTAAATATTTTTATGTAAACATATCCCTTCATACATTTTTTAACTAAACATTGTAAAAATACATTACTATAATCATAAGATTGTAACCCCTAAATTCATAAACGCTTTGTAAAATTATAGGAGGTTTAATGAACAAATTTTGTATGAAAATGACGTTTTGTATCCCTGCTATAACTTTACAAAGCATTTATGAATATATACCAAAATCTTGTTGTTTTGGAAACCAATAAAATTAAATTAAATAAAATCGAGAAAATCGGTGAGTTAGCCCTACTCCACGGAATACTTATTTAAAATTTTAGGTTTCTAGCCAAAAGTGTTTAGGCAGGCCGTCAAGAGGGACACTTTTTCTCTTATTATCCCTCCCGATAGGAATTTCTAAAAATCCCTTCTTTGCGGACATCTACACAGGAGGCGGAACTTACATTCCGATTTTCAGCTTCCCCTTTTGCCCCCCCCCCCCCCGTAGGTATTTTCAAAAACGCAGTCTTAGTGGATGTCTACGACAGAGGACGAACCCTTTTACCAAATTTCAACATCCTACCTCCAGCGGTTTGGCCAGGCCGTTAAGGGGGCACTCTTCCAGTGTTTAACCCCAATTTTTACAACGTTCCTGTCCTTTGTGGAAAAGGTTTTTTTTGCAAAAAGGAGGACGTTTTCCTCTTTAAGGCACTCACTGTTGGAATATTCAAAAATTCAAAAAAACTTATGCCAACTTGTTTTTTTTGTAAAGGTAATTTTGTTGGGAAAATGTTTTTTTGGAAAAAGTGCTATTTAAAAAATGTAATTTAGGTTGTTTATAAGGGGTGTGCTATCTGTTGTATCGTTGTATCGTCCTAACAAAAAACAGAGTTGTTAAAATTTTTATTTGTGTTTAACAACGATTTTCTATTCAGTTTTCTATCTGTTAGCACACTCAAACATAGGACACTAAACATACGTAAAAATGTTGTATCATGCTATTCTCAAATGTTGTATGTTTTCAATCTAATTTTTAACAACTCTGTTTTTTGTTAGGGCGATACAACGATACAATAAATAGTACACCCCTTATGAAAACCCTTATTATTTTACAAAGAGATACTGTTTTTGTACAAGTTACTTTTTGGAAAAGGCTTTTTTTTGGAAAAAGTACTTTGTTTTGTGAAGTTAGTTTTTCTAAGAGGGGGGGGGATGTGGTGGTCCATGTCGGAGTATAATAAAGCACTATTTTTTGAGAAAAGGACTTTTTTTAAAGATTATTTTTTTTGACAAAGGCTCGTTTTTAAAGTAGAAAGTACTTTTTTGGAAAATATAGTTTGTTTTTGGAAAAGGCCTGATTTCTCCCTGTTAAAAATACCCCGTTCTAGTGGAGATCTCCTGCGGAGGAGGAATCTATATTCTTAATTTAGTTTTTTCTTTTTAGGAAAAAGTTCTTTGTATCTGGAAAAGAACTTTTCTTTAGAAAATGTACTTCTTCAAAAAAATGCTATTTGTGAAAAAGAAACTTTTTGGAAAAGTTAATTTTCTTTTGTAAAACGTATTTGTTTTTGAAAAAGTACTTTAAAAAAAAGAGTTTTGGATGAATGGGGGAATATTTAGTTGATCTCTTATTTTTAAGTAAATGAATGTTCTTTTAGTTTGACTCTAGATCAAAAATTAATATCACTTTCTGTTTAAATTATTTTCAAATCAAAGAAAGATGATACAATTTTTACAAGTAATTTACTTGTAAAAATTTGAAAAAAAATTTACTGTTTAAATTAGAAAGAAAGGTGATACAATTTTTACAAGTAATTTACTTGTAAAAATTGTATCATCTTTCTTTGATTTGAAAATAATTTAAACAGAAAGTGATATTAATTTATGATCTACGTAGAGTCAAACTAAAAGAACATTCATTTACTTAAAAAGAGTTTTGTTTTTGGAAAAAGAAATTTCCAGAAATTCAGTCTTAGTGGAGGCATCCGTTCAGAGAGGAAAAAATGACGTTTTTTGAAATTCTATTTTTTTTCTCTTTTTTTTAAATGGTACTTTTTTGACAAAAAACTTTTTTGGGAAAAAATACTTTTTTTGAAAAAGCTTAATTTTTTTTGAAAATGTATTTTTTTTTTGGAAAAACATACTTTTTGGAAAAAAGTACTTGTGTTTGAAAATGGTACTTATTTTGGCGAAAGGTACTTTTTTCGGAACAGGTACTCTATTTAAAAAAGGTACTTTTTTGGAAAAAGTTTTTTTTTTTTTTTTGGAAAAAGGTCTTTTTTTGGAAAAAGGTACTTTTTTTGGATAAGGGTACTTCTTTTGGAAAAAGTACTTTTTTTTTGGTGAAAGTACTTTTTTTTTTGAAAAAGTTACTTTTTTGGGAAAGGTACTTTTCTTTGAAAAAGTAAAAAAAAATAGAGAAAAAATAGAAAATTTTCTACTGGAAATATCGAAAAACTTCCTTAGCAAAAGTTTAATGATTTTTTGCGAGGGTGGTAGCAACTGAGATCTGGGGCTAAATACTAGAACGGGATACTTGAGGTCAATGGCCCTTAGAGCAAAACATTGGTCCCCTCGAGAGAAAAACATCGATATTCCATACTTTAAAATCCGACTCTATATGCCAAAGATATAACAAAAAATACGTTCGGCAAAAAAAATAATAAAAATTTTTAGATTTGACGGTGTACAGCGAAGTGTTTTGAAGGTCTAATGGACAGTATCGTATTTTTGAAATCTAATGGCATAAAAACGTAGTATGATATTGCTGCGTTTCATGAACTTTTTGGTTATATGTTTTCGATAGCAAAATTGGTCTAAGGTTGAAAAGATTACATATGAAAGAACCCCTTTTTTTGTAATTTTTCTGTTTTTGTTCCAAATTTGGTTCCAACCATGCAAGCAACTAATACATATTAAAATTATTTACAATATACAGTTTATTTGTCCAATAATATTCTTTTGTTTAATTAAAAGCATTTTTCCCAACAAATACACACTTGATCCCTGGGATCAAGTGTATTAAAAAAAAGGGATGTAATTTTTCTATTTTTGTCGTAGTAAAAAATTACAAGATGAAATACTGATTTTTTTTAAACATGGAATTTCAGCTTACTTAATAATGTTTAAAATTACATAACCAAAATTTTTGTATTTAAAATAGGAACTTCAGGAACATTGGTAGCATTCGGCAGAGAAACCTTAAACTGATACCGGTGACTTGTAGCGCTTTGTGATTACTTACTCTGCTGAACGATGTTTTCTTCGTTTTGTTTTTAAATACATTTTTTGTATATTTCCTTTGATTTTTTAAAAGTTTTTGGTTTTGAATTATATTTGTATGTTTTTATTTGTCAATCATACAAAACAAAAATTTTTTAAAACCAACAACAAAAAATGTATCACTATTTGATCAAAAATAGCAAACATTTTTTACGCTACCAAAATATGACAGCGCTCAGACGAGCGGTTAGTGATAAGGTCGTTCAGCAGATAGTTGCACAACTGTTGTAGAACTGTTGACTGTCAAATTGTATCTGCCGAACGCACCCATTGGCTCAGTAGGAGCATAGCTTTGAAGAATTAATTCGTTTTTGAATGAATTCACTACCAATCAAATTAAATTTTTTTTAGAATTGAATGAATTCCTTTTCTTAAGTAAATTCACTGAATTCGTTCAACTGAACGCGTTAAACAGAAAATAAATTCAAAGAATTAATTAATTAATTGTATAGTTCTTTTTATTAAATCATTGGAGTGTTTTCAAAATATTTTGGCATTTCTTATTTGTTACTATTCTTTAAAAAGTAATAAAAATAGAAAAAAATTTGAGATAAGTTGAAAAAAAATCCCACAACTCCCAAAATAAAAAAATTTTCCAAAAATGGGATGTTTTAATCGAATTCGGAATGATCTGGGAAATGAAAAATTTACAAGTGGAAAATAATTGTTCCGTTAGGCTCATCTAAAAGAAGTATGCTTTCAGGAAAATGTAAATACTATATGTGTTCTTCCGAAAAGTTGCTTAAAAGAGCCTTGAGACCTTCTTAAATCATTACAATAAGAGGGTGTTTTTCTTTACAGTTGAAGACCCTTTCTGAGTGATAATTTTTGACTCATAAAAGAAATTTCTCTCTTTTTTGGAGCTTTTTCTGAGTAATTAAGAAGTTTAAATTAGACCGTAGGTACTGCAAAAAAAATTCGCCGTATACTAGGCTGGTTCATGGTATGAGTCAGCCCGAATATATATTAAGCACCGTGAAAAATTAACACATGATTTTTTTTTAATTTTTTTATTAAAGTATAGGGGTCGCTACCGGGCCCCAAAGGTTGGTATTTTTGAGAAAAATCGCTGCATCTATTCCTTTTTTCTTGAGTGTGTATTAAAGAAAAATCCAAAATTTATTTTTATGAACGCCATTATTGAATGAAGAATTGTAAAAAAAAATTGTGTAAGATTTTTTTTCAGAACCTCTATCTGAGGCGATTTGGCTGGAAAAATTTATAACATTATACACGAAGGTATTTGTTTACATTCGTCTTCCCAGGAAAATTTTTTACAATTGGTTGCCAACCACACTAGTTCTGGAAGTGGTTCCACTAGAACCGATTCCATAAAACTGGTTCCGGTACACGTTCCATGGATCTTATATGCAAGATATAACTGAAGGAGAATCAGTTCTAGAACTAGTTCCAGAAGCTCTAAAACTAGTTCCAGAACTGGTTCTAAGGCAACCGGTTCCACTTTGGGTGCTAAAGAAGCGATTGCTTTTTCAAAGAAAAATCGTTGACAGTAGAAGGGGTTACAAAGGAAAAGCAGCTTCTTTGGAACAGAAAATTTCCATGGGTTAATCTAAATAAAATGATAACAAAAGGAATGTGGCCTGAAAATCCAAACCCACACCTTCATAAAAATTCAGTTGGAATTAGGTTGTCGCAACCTAAAAAGGGTTGTCGCAACCTCAAAAGGGTTGCAACAACTTCAAAAGGGTTGCAACAACCTCCATTCGGTTGTGGCAACAAATTTTCAAAATTTGTTAAGTCCGATTTTTTTTTAATTTGTAATCTAAAATTTCCATAAAGAAAATTTTGGACATTCTTTACGTCATTCTGAAAAATTAATGGTAATTAAATTTCATTTCTCTACCAAGTTTAAAAAAAAATGGGAACGATTTTAAATTTTTACTACCCTTGCGTAAATATAGTGGAAATTATGAAAACGTTTCATTACATATAATGAAAACAAAAGTAATGAAAATTTTTTTCATCGCAATTAAATGTTGTAATGGTAATAGATTTTTTTAAATTTCCATTTAACCCTTAATTGCGCACTGTATCTTTTAAGATACAACCAAAAAAATAATTCTTACGGTTCCAATTTTGGTCCAAATTGAAAACAAAATAAATTTAAAACATTAAAACTCATTATTTAAAAATACCCTTTTCAAGGAAGTCTTCAACACTTGCGATTTATTTACAGTCGAAGTTAAAAATTAAATTTTGTGCAAAAATAAAAAAAATATTGGATGTTACATAATATTAAGCGGAGATAAATTAGGGATTTGAAAAAATTCAGTATAGTGTAAAAATATTTAATTAAGCGTAAAAAGTGTTTACAAAAGCTTTTTGTTTCAAAATTTGGCTACAGAGCGTTATTTAATGGTTGTACCTTTAAAGATACACTGCGCATTCATCTACAAATTACATATGTGACAGCGCACAGAGAAAGGGACTTAAGGGTAAAAAAATCAATTTTTTTTTTTGATGTGGACAACATCTGAGCATCGAATGAGACCGATCCCATGCCCCAAAAGTGTTCCCTCCCAGAGATATGCGCGTTTTATTAAAGTGAAGTCGACGATTCTAAGCGCAAATAGAAAGGGACCTAACGGTTATTTATTTTCATTTTTTCCCCTACTAAATTAAAAAAATAACTTGATTTTACGAAACTATAAAAAATTTATTTTTTTCCTTATGAACAGTTTAAAAAAATAGAAAAATCATTTTAATCGACGGTTCTTGCGAATTGGTTCCTTAGAACTTGACGGTACCGGTCCTTTATTTTTTTTCGATTTCTTCTTAACGTCTGCTGCCTCCACTTCTTGAGGATTGTCCACTTCCTCCGAATCCTCCTCTTCGTTTCCATTTCCAGAGACCAAACGAAGAGGAGCAACCGAATCTCTTTTTGAATCGTCAAAACATAAACCCCGGATCTCTTTATACAAGTACCATTGACGCTTCATCGATAACCCTGGTGACGGAATTATAATTGGTTTGTCATCGAAACTGGTATTGTTACTCAGATGTATGTTTTCATCTCTGCTGGCTGAATTCGCAAACAGTTTACATTGCACTGGTGACTGAGCAATAAATACAAAGTGATGATACTTCGATATTCCAATTAAAGTTTTATATTTAGTGGAGAAGTATTCGTCCCATTTTCTCCACTCAACAACAGGCTCACTTGAGTTTGGAAGTCGAATAGGTACAGGACCATTAAATCCATTACGAGATGGTTTTCTAACACAATCAACTACATCCATGAAGCAGTCGACATTAGTTTGGGCATATTTTGATTTGAAAACTCCGAATAAACGATCAGGTGAAAACTTTGTATGTCCGGTTAACAAAAAGTTCAATTCAACTGACTCACATCTGGAAGTATCGACAAGGTGTTGTAAATATCGTTTTCAGCGAATATCACTAATTTTTTAGTTGAATGCACTTCTCGTAGGTAGTAATCAAGCATTGATATTACTGAATTCGGACCTTTTCCAATGGAATCGCTTTCGTCAATACAGAAGATGTGTTGAACATTTTGACGTTCGTTTGTAATTCCGAAAATTGCTGTTTTGCGACCTGATTTAAAGTATGCAGTTCCTATTTGCTGTGGACCCGACGGAAAGCTAACATTTTGAGCATAATCCATAGATATTACTAGATAATCCTCCTCTGGAATACCTGGATACATGGCATTTGGATCAGGCTTGACTAATGTTCTAAAGTCGTTATAGTACTCTCGCTGAGTGCTGGCAGATTGCAAATGATCAGAATACACCTTCAATGCTGCTTCTTTTTCAATTTCAGTAACGTTTACTGTATTAACAGCATCTTTTGCAAGATTTCGACACAATTCGCACAAATCGTATGCCGGCTTCATAGTGACGATGTGGGGACAATATTTCTTCCACAGCGTTTGGAAAGTGCGAAGTTTTACGATTTTACCACCCGGTTCGACGCTGTTGGTGTATCTTGTGTAAACAGAAGTCTTACTTTCAGTAGTTGGAAGTTTCAATAAAAGATAATTACGATGATTTGGTTGACGTCCAGGTAAAGTGATAGCAATAGTTTCAGCAAAACTGCAGATAAATGAAACAATTTCTTTTTTTTTTCCAAAGTAGTTAAAGCATCTGTACGATTAATTTTATTCGTCATGCCATGTTCGCGTGGATAAACACCATTTTTGTCGTAATGTTCGATTAGATTTTTGTAGCGTTTAATTCCCATTGTATACAGGAAGAAGTACATATCACGGCATATCGGCAAACTTCGAAAATAATATATCTGATTGTACCGTTTCTTCATAGCTCGCGATCGATCACCAACTTTTGACCTGAGCATTGCATCGTCACGGTGAGCTGCCAGATGTCCGAGAATAATTAAATCTTGGGATTCCTTATCTAAATTCATGAAATACGTACGAAAATCCACAGCCATCTTCTTAGGGATCACTTTATTGCATTGATTTGAACAACACGGAGGTATTTTTGAACCATACAGTCGAGCAACTACCTTTTCTTCGCGTAAATCAAGATCAGATTTATCAAGGTACATATTATCGGTATCATCTTCAGAGTCACTATCCGATAATTCTGAGAAGTGATCGTCATCATCCTCGTCATCAGGGAAGCGATAAAGTAAATCTACTTCTTCGAATTCGTCCACCATTTCATCCTAAAACAAACAGTAAGAATGTTATCAGGTTTAAATTATTTTCGCGAATAATATAATAAGGTTATGTGAAAAAATTTTCGTACTAACAGAGTGATATTCACGATTTAAAAGAATTATAAATGAGTATTTATTATAATTCACAATTAATAATTTCAGAAAATAAAGCTGGATTCGAAAAACCGCGAGCAAAATTGATATCAAACTCATGGAAACAGCGCGCTAGGTAGAAAACAGTAAAAACCAACTACACAAAACAAGAGGTAGGGACGACCTACGCGCGTTTTCAAGGTTGACCAATACGTTCCTGACGTCATAAGATGTGTCGCTTTCAAATGAGACCAATACCAACACGCTCAGTGATGGTACACCAAAGATACACGTATTTAAATCTTTAAAATGGCTCTCCTGAACAAAACCGGTTTTTACCCTTAGGTCGCTTTCTATTTTACGCGTCACATATTCATTTTGATTTCAATTACGTACTGCGTTGCGGTGCAAGCTCATTTATATATTATGCTTTGAACAAGCAGGTTCTATGTTCGGCGTGTTGCTTTGTTTACATGATTAATTATTTTGAGTGTTATAATAAACGACAGTCCATTATTAATTGATTTTATAATTTAGAACTTTAAATTTTCAAGTCATGGCAGGATTTATAAAGGTTGATGGAGTCAATATGACTGATGAGGAAATTTGTGAATTACTGTTGAATAGCGAGGATATTACTTACGATAGTACGGACATCAGTGACAGTGAAGATGACATACAAGTTACAAATTCTTGTAAAATGAAACCAGAGCTCCAAGAAACTACTAGAATGCTATTGATACAGGACAAAAATAATCCAAATAGTGACGCTGAGCTTGAAATTTGTATTGAAGTATCTATACATGATTCTTTCATACAAATAATAAATGAATATAATAATCATGAAGTTCAGACCGCGGCAGATTTGGGCCGTTATGAACCGTTAGATTTAACGCCTTCTACTTCTAATTCAAAGACTAATACGACTTACGGTCCGACAAATATTTGGAGTTATTTTTCTTCAGAATTTAGTAGTCGGAATTTGAAAGAAGTTTATGGTAAAAGGGACACCTTCAATTTGATGCTAATCAAGTTCAGTTTGAAGGCGATAGTGACCTTACAGACGTTATAAAAGCTTTACAAACGCCTTTTAAAGTTTGGTGTCATTTATTTCCACAATCATTTTAGTGGGGTTTATATAAATTCCAAGTCGTCGGAATTTGGAAGAAGTGGAAAAAGGGACACCTTCAATTTGATGTTAATCAAGTTCAGTTTGGAGGCGATAGTGACCTTACAGACGATATAAAAGCTTTACAAACGCTTTTTAAAGTTTGGTGTCATTTATTTCCACAATCATTGGAGGAAGAAATAGTAATGGCAACCCTAAAATATGGTGGTGTAAATCAATCTTTTAATTGTACAGTGTCAGATCTACGCAAATTTATAGGAATTCTCTTTTACATGACGTATTACAAACTTCCAAACGCCAGAGACTATTGGTCTTCAAACAGCCACCGAAGTGTTCAAATAATACAAAGCCAAATGCCTATGAAACGCTTTGAAAAAATTCGAGAACTTCTGCATTTTAACGACAAAAGCAAAATGTCTGATCGAAATGATCCCAATCGCGACAGACTTTATCTTATTCGGCCAGTTATCGATACCCTTAATAGAACTTTTTCTATCGTACCGAAACTCGACAGATTGAGTGTAGATGAGCAAATGTGCTCTACAAAAATGGGAAGTTATATGAAACAGTATTTACCAAACAAACCTAAAAAATGGGGATTTTAATTTTTTTTACTGTGCGATACAATAGGATACGCCTACAAACTGAAAAGTTGGCTCAAGGTGAGCCAGATCTTCAACCCTCAGCAAACATTGTCGTAAGACTTCTTCGGGAAGTACCCCGATATCAAAACTTTGTTGTATACTTTGATAATTTTTATACAACAGTGCCACTAGTAGTATATTTGCGCACACAGGGAATTCTGGCTGTTGGTACTATCAGACGCAATAGAATAAAGAATTGTAAGTTACTTGAAGAAAAAATAATGATGAAATTCGAAAGAGGAGCAAGTCAGGGATTTGTTGCCAACATACGCGGTATCGAAGTGACAACATTATCATGGAAAGACAATAGAATTGTCAATCTTATTTCAAACTATTAGATATCTATAATACAGAGAGTGAACCTTTAACAATTAAACGCTTTGACAAAAAGGGAAACTCTATCAAATGTATTCCATGTCCACAAATCATTAAAGATTACAACCGTCAAATGGGTGGAGTAGACTTGATGGATAGCTCGATAGACCGGCATAAAATATCAATGAAAAGCCGTAAGTGGACAACTAGAATATTTTACCACCTTCTTGACATGACATGTGCAAATGCCTGGATTCTATATAGAAGAATAAACAAAGATAAACCAGGATCTGAAATACGATTGGTGGATTTCAAGTTGGAAGTGGCTGATCCATTGTTTTCTTATAAAACAAAAACTGTTCCAGGAAGAGGACGTCCAAACTTGGAAAAACAAATAGCAGAAAAAAGACAAAAGCCGAATACATACCCAGCGCCGCCGAAGGACACCCGGCTAGATGGAACCAGTCACTGTATAACAATGGAAAAGAAAGGAAGATGTAAGCTGTCAAAATGCTCAGGTCAAACCAAAATGTTTTGTTTAAAATCCCAGTAATGACATATCATTATTTTTTGGACTACCAGTAATGACACCCACTTACCTTCTGCATTGTTTCAAAACATATAATAATGAGTTATTGGTAATGACTTATTTTTATTATTATTTCAAATAGAAAATAATTTTCTAGATTTTTTTGAAAATTTTTTGAAATCTATCCCAGTGTAGAAACGGTAATGACATATCATTATTTTTTGGACTACCAGTAATGACACCCACTTACCTTCTTCATTATTTTAAAACATATAACAATGAGTTACAGATAATGACTTATTTTTATCATTATTTCAAATAGAAAATAATTTTATAGATTTTTTTGAAAATTTTTTGAAATCTATTTTTAGACTCCATATTTTTTAAACACTGGTAAGGATATATGTAACCACATATTTTTTGATTTTTTGTATGTTGGCGAGTAAGCTTACTTGTGTGCAGCAGGTCAATTATGTTTTTATCTATTAAATATTACATGTCGATATAGCTCAGATGGTAGAGCTATTAACTGGCAATATGTAGACCCAGGTTCGATTCCCGCACCAGCACTATTTTATTAAAAAAAAAAGATACAATAAAAATATTTTTTTTTTATATAATTTATTTTTTTGAAAATCTATTTTTAGACTCATTATTTTTGTCAGTACTTAGCACTTAGGTAACGATATATTTTTTGATTTTTCGTATGCTGGTGTGTATCCATAACTCATTATTTTTCGCGACATCGCCATATAAAGGTAATAAGAAATGTAATAACAAAAGTAACTAGTTACCATTACCAAGTATGTAGTTACATAACCACTGGTAATGATGGGCTAAGCCCACCCTAGACTGATTTTTGCCCACCCCAGAATTTAAAAAAAATATATTTACAATTCTTTTATCTATAATTTTGATGGCAAAAAGTATCACAATATTACTTTTTTTATATCAATTAATCCTGTGTTTTTGGTTTGGGAAAATCTCTACTAGATTCCTAGGCAGCTAGTTATTGCAATCTAAGGGTCAGTTCTATAGTCAGAACTAAGATCGATTTTTGTTTTAAATATTTCTTAAAAAAGAAAGTTGTTTGAAAAATTCTCACCTAAGAAATATTTAAGAAACAAATCGATCTTAGTTCTGATTATAAAATTGACCATAAGAGTTTGTCTTTAAGAAAAATTATTAGAATCGCAAAGTTGTTCAATAATAGAAATATAACGAATAATCTTTTTTGGTGAGTTAAATATCTTAGATTTCATAGTTTTCTAAATGAATAATTAGTTAATATCTAACTAGGAAGTTTCTTCAAACTAAACATTACTATGTTATTTTAATGAAATTTCAATATTTTGTAGAAAAAAAAAAAATTATAAGATGAACATCTCACTGTTTTTGACCATCTCGGTAATTTAAGTGATCAGAATATGGGGTTAGAAAGGATTCGTCCGAGGTAGACGAATTAGACAGGTTGAACTTAGATTTCTTTTCTCTATCATAATAATCTGAAAATATAGCTTGGAACACATTCATTGTACGAGGTTTTCTTCAGAATAATAGATTCACTTTTCAATGTTTTGTATAAAAATATGGCGATTTTGATAGGAAAATGTGTGAACATTTTATTAGAAGGCAAGGAATCATTTTAATGGTTTTTTTTGTGTGAAAAAATTTTAAGCATAATGTCGAAAGTGTTTGTTAGGATTAAGAGTCCCAGCAAAAATTTTTTAGTATTTTGGAAGCAGTAAAATTACGAAGCGCTTAAAAACGCGCTACAAATTCTGCTTTACATAGTTGCGCCACTTTATGCGTATACAATACACAAAAAATTTTGCAATTTGATTATATACCCTGCAAAACTGCCTTAAACGAAGCAAATCGAAAGCAAGTTATTTAAAAAATTATAGTGCTACGCTATTCCCTTACGACGAAGCAGGTTGTAAGGGAGTAAAATAAAATCTAAGTGATCCAAAGATTAATGCGCACGAAATCTGAGTCATCTCAATCGTGTTTTATCCTTCTTTAGTAGAGTTTAATGTATATTCGCCACATAAACATGAGTCGGTCTGCATTTTGAAGTCGGCAAATGAATGCATTTATTTTCATAAAAAGTCGCGTTTAAATGAGCTCAATGAAAATCATGAATTTACTGCATCTTTTCAGAACACCCACATAAAAAATCGGTTGGAATAGGGTTGTGGCAACGTCAATTCGGTTGTTTCAACCTCAATAGGGTTGTCACAACCCCAATTCGGTTACTGCAGCCGAATTCGGTTGACGCAACTTCAATTCCGTTGGCGTAACTGAATTCGGCTGCGGTAACCCAAAAAATGGGGTTGTCACAACCGAATTACTATCAGATTCGGTTGTTGCAACCGAATTCAGTTGACACAACCGAATATTATTCCAATACGGTTGTTGCAACCGAATTCGGTTGTGACCACCTAGCCACGAGGTTGTGGCAATTTCCAAAACAAAATTTGAATTTAAAAACTTCAAAAATATAAAAATAAAAAACCAATAATTTTATTTATTTCGTCTTAGAATAGGAAATACGAAATATATTGCGAAAATTAACATTAAAACTTGATAAAAATATAATTGTTAATCAGCTTAGAGAAATAACTGTAACTACCGTGTTTCACAAGAATTCGAGATAAAAATATGGGTGCAGAACTGTGCAGAAATTTTTAGTATCACGAACTGATGATATTGATTAATAAATCAATTGACAAACGAGACAAATAAAAGGTAAGTAAATGAAAAAATTATATCCCTTATTATTATAACGTATTTTTATCCTCTAATAAGCGATTTTTAAAAGAATTTAATTGTATGTATGTGTGGAGCATATCCCTGTGCCTTCAATGCAGGAGATACAAAACGCTAATTTATATATGGATAAATACTGTCGCTTGTGACAACAAGAAATTCCCTCATTATTGATTTGTCTACATTTGCTTTATTTTTAGGTTATATTGCAGAAGAATGTGTGTGAATTTTTATTAAAACAAGAGGAGTTACTGGAAGCCCATCTTAGGAAAAATTTTTTATTTTTTAAACTGGGTATTTATGTTAGTTTTCTCTTTGAGAAATGATACCGGGTTTTTCAATAAGAGCGCTACAAAAGTAAAAAAGTTTAAATAAAACAAAAACGGTTTTATCAATAAAATTCTTTATTCCTGTGAAAGTACGTTCGATGCCATTATGTATGGAAATCGATCTCTTTTCCATGGCCACCACAGGCACGCTTGCAGAAATCCAGACGCTGAACCCAATTTTCGACGGTTTTCAAGCATAAATCGGCCGATACTGCTGCAATTTCACGTTCGATATTCGTACGAAGTTCATCAATCGTCGCTGGCTTGTTGGCATAGACCATAGATTTGACGTAGCCCCACGCTCAATTGTTGATCTGCTAGGACGATCATGAGAACCATAAATTGGATGTAGCGCTCTTAACGTTGAGGCCACTGACTCCGAATTTCGGTAGTAAATTTTAATAATTTCGACTCGCTGTTGGCTCGTATATCTTTCCATCATGAAATGGCAAACCTTACTAAAGAGAAATGTCAAAAGAGCGGCAAGAAATATGACGTCGTTTGCTGTCCCTGTCTTCCTACTTTTGTAGCGTCCCTGTTGAACAACCCTTTATTTATAGTAAATAATTCTACCATTTCTTTGAAAAGAGTACAATATGTTTTTAAAAAAAGAGTAATATTAGAGTCTTCAACGAAAAATTACTTGAGAACGTACTATTTCTTTCCAAGAAAGAATACTTAAAAAAGTATTCATAAAAAAAGTACTAAAGTACTAAAAAGTACATCGTTCATAGAAAAAGTACTAAACAAAAACCAGGAACATTGCTTCTCTAATTACTCTTTTTTTAAGAAGTGTTCACTTCTATAAAATAGTGTTATAAAAAGTACGCCTTCCTTTTTATCAAAATGGTACTAAAAATGGAACACTAAGAAGTACCCTTCTCTCAGAAAAGGAGTAGTTAGAGGTTACCCTTTCTATAAATTTATTAAGATTATAAGTACTCTTTCTTTGAGAAGAGTCGACTCTTTGAGAGAAAGTTTACTTTTCTAATATTCTTTCTTTGGAAGAAACGATACTAAATTTAGTACTTTGAATGATAATTTCATTCAAAAAATGAATACTTGTTTACTCCTTTTAGTACTCCTACTTACAAAGAAAGGTTTCTTATTTCAATACTCTTTTTTAAAAAAGGGTTTCTATTTTAGTGGTCTTTTTTCATATAAAGGTTCTAATGTCAATACTTCCTCTTTCAAAGATATTACAGCACTACATCTCTGAAAGAAACAGTAATTAAACAGCAAATTGTTTAAAATAAAGGTTTTCTGTAGAAGTATTCCATCTTTGTACGGAAGAGTATAAATAATAAATACCCCTTCTTTGAAAGAAATAATATCACTAGAATGACTTTTCACGTAATACTAATGATAAAATCTGATGTAATATTTAATATTAATATAAATTTTATTTTAATATATAAACTCATAATAATATATGGATAAAAACAAGAAAAAAAAAAGTTTTTTATTGCAAAAAATATTTTAAAATTACAGCTAAAGTAATAGAAAATATCGTTTGGGACAACCGCTCTCTCTAAAAAATCCGGTTGTCACAACCTCTAAAAGGGTTGCTACAACCGAATTCGGTTATTACAACCCCATAATTAGGTTGCGACAACCGAATTTGGTTGTCACAACCCCACAATTCAGTTGTTACAACCGAATTCTGTTGCCATAACCTCTAAAATTCGGTTTCCATAACCGAATTCGGTTGTACCAACCGCAGAATTCGGTTGCGACAATCGTATTAATGGGGTTGCGGCAACCTCGTAAATTCGGTTGGAACCTAATTCGGTTGGGAAAACAAATTTTTTTGCTGGGTGTAGCAAAAAAGCACTTTTTCCAAAAAAGTGCATGAATTTATTTGCGGTTAAATGCACTTACGAAGAACATGAATTTACTGCAATTTTTCAGCAGCGAATAATGCGCTTTTTCTCACAAAACAACGTGCTTCCAAGCGGGCCCTTTGTATGGAAAAATCATGCCTTCCGTAAGCAGATTTGTAAGGGATTAATTTTATTTATTCCCTTACAAAGCTGCAACCAGCGAAGCAGGTTTTTTGCTGGGGTGTGAGATTGGGCAAATAAACAGCAGAAAATTAATGGGTCGCTTGCCCACCCCAGAAAAATGGTCTAGGTACGCCAATGTTATCAGTAGGGTTGTAGCTACCGAATTCGGTTGTCGCAGCCGAATTATTTATGAAATTAGGTTGTCCCAACCCTATTTGTAGAAAATAGGGTTGGAGCAACC
Organism: Leucophora obtusa; assembly: GCA_949987735.1. Taxonomy (NCBI): domain Eukaryota; kingdom Metazoa; phylum Arthropoda; class Insecta; order Diptera; family Anthomyiidae; genus Leucophora; species Leucophora obtusa. Next base: position 173,859,298 of record OX465295.1, on the reverse strand, counting down.
GAATTCGGTTGTCGAAACCGAATAATTTTTTAATTGAAATTGTACTACGTTTCTTTAAACTTCAAAAAAATAGAAAACAATTTTATTTAAAAAACACAAGAAAATATATCTCAAGATATTTGTGTAAAAATATAAAGAAGAATGCAAGATTAACGAACCAAATTGGTATATACGAGGATTAGTAAACTGACCATTGATATGAATATTTATTAACAACAAAAAAATATATGTGTATTTCAACAAGGTACTTGTAAGAAGATGCAATGTAATTATCCAGGGATGAACTGCTCTTACACACCTCGAGTATCCTAAGTTAATGCACATCCTTTTAGTAGATGCAAAAATCAAGGAAAATAGAGGTTAGTATTAAAAGCCATCATTTAAAATTTTCCGATCAAAGCTTTTGTAACTAAAAATTCGAAATTGCATTTCTTACATGATATATGCGTAATTGCAGATTTTGTAATGATGGCATCTGGAAAGTCAACATTGAAATTCCTTTTAAAAACATTTGGAGGAATAGGTAGGAATGATTAATTTTGATATTTTATGTACCCGCAGTTACGCCAAATTTATTTGAACTCTTTATTGTTTGACTGAAGTTAATCCTGAAGCTACAGTTGCCGAGATTTGGTTGATGTTTAAACAACATTATTGGAATTTATATAATACAACCAATGGAGTTGTGAATTTAAAAAAAAAAAAAAACTCGTCAAAGTACATTTGCTATTAGGTATACGATTGTATTCTGCGTCATTATGGATGTCGTAGTAGTGATTTACACTTTCGACTATATAAAAACCATTTTTATTTCAAACTACACTATGGCTTCTTATAATAAACTAAAATCGTGAGATTTTAAAAAAATTGTATTTTAACAAATTTTTATCTAATTCAAATCCACCTGCGACAACCATAATCAGGCATTTTATTTTTTTAGCACTATTTACACCCAGAGATTTATATCAGTAAAGTTACCTGGAATCGCAAATAAAAAAGTGTACTCTCCAATTTCGTTTTAAATTAACCCATTTCATACCAAGCAAGGATTCCGTGGCAATCTTTTGACAAAACTTGATGGAAGGATAGGCCGGTTTCGTAGTAAGTATTTTTGTAATTTTATGGCTAATTCGCACCCTCTAGTGGTGGTATAAGTAATTCAAATTAAAACTTTGACGCTCTATACGCACATAAATGGTTAATATTTTTAAAATTAAATTTTTATATTTTGATAATAAAAATATCTGTGAAAAAATACAAGAAATTTAAATTATTTCTTTTGTAATATTTTTAAGAAGTTTTTAAAGAAATTGGTACTTTTAGACGTTTTTTAAAAATTGTTATTTGGCAACACTAATTGCTAAGATTTGTATGCTTCTTTAGTAGTTGAAAGAAAATAGGGCATTTTCAATATTACAAATAAAAACGGATTAATTTTCTACACACTTACAATTTTAAAAATAAGAATAATTTTGGTGCGACAGTCAATTTATTTTTTAAAGTGCGAACTGAATGCAGAACTTTTCGCCCCTTAAATATTTTTTAAATGTCTATCGAAATCAACGTATTACTTTTATTATGCCGCTCTTCCTTATATTTTTAAATATTTCTTAAAAAAAATGCTTTGAAAAAACCCTGGAAGTCAAATTCTTGTAATTTTTAAAATATCGTTTATATTTAAGGCCTCAAAGTATCAGATGCTTTCTACGCCATTGTAATATCGACCTTCCTTCAAAAGTTATAGTCTCTTAAAGTAGATGTCACTTTAAAGTCACATTGGTAGGAAATGGGTTAACTAGCGCTGCAGATATTTTAATCTGTAAGTTAAATAACTGAAAATAACTGCAACATCAGATAAATTTAAATGCAACTGCAGTGTACACTGTTTTAATTGCAGTTGCAATTGATTGATAATTCTCTTATTGTATTTCAAGAATTATTTAAGATAGTATTTGTTCATCAAAAACTTACTGTTTTAACAAAAACTTCCTTAAAAGAGACACTTTCCTCGAAAGGGTAGCATATTTCAGTCCTTTTTTGCATTATTTTAAATTTAAAGTAGTCTTAATTTGAAATCCTTTTTTTCAAGTACTTATTTTAGAAAATATTGCCGTTTTTTCGAAGATAGTACTCAAAAAGGTATAACTTTAAATTTGTTTATAATAAAGAGGGAGTACTGCAAGAAGTCAAATTTCTGTGACATAAAGAGCATTAAAAAAAATACCTTTTCTACCAAAGGAAGACTATTTAAATAAGTACTTTTTCCTTCAAAAAAGACTGATAAAAGAAGTTTCCTTTCGTTCAAAGAATGAGTACTGGAAGAAGTACCCTTTCGTTCAAAGAAAGATTACTAATAAAAGTATATTTTCTTTTAAACAAAGAGAACTTCATTTAGTAATCTTTCAAAGTAGGCGTACTTTATGTAGAACTCATTCTTTCGAAAAAGGATATTCTTCCTTCAGTTAGAATTTTTTCCTTCAAAGTGGGTATTCCATGTAATACTACTTCTGAAATTCCTATTTAATGTTGATTTTATTATGTGTTATATTTACAAAACAAATGTATAAAAATTAAGAAAAGTGCATATTTTATTGCTTACAGGATTTTAGCCAAACTAAAAAAAAAATATATCGGTTGAGGCAACCTCGTTCTCTAATAACTTCGGTTGCCACAACCTCTCAATAGGGTTGCTACAGCCGAATTAGGTTGCCACAACATCTCAATAGGGTTGCTACAACCGAATTCCGTTGTCACAACCCCACAATTCGGTTCCTACAGCCGAATTCGGTTGTCACAACCTCAATCTTCAGTTGCATCAACCGAATTCGGTTGCCACAACCTCTAAAATTTGGCTTCAACAACCGAATTCGGATGTAACAACCTCAAAATTCGGTTGTGACAACCACATTTACGGGGCTGGCGCAACCTCGCAAATTCGGTTGGAACCTAATTCGCTTGGGACAACAAATTTTTTGCTGGGTGCAGCGCCAACTCTCCCTTAAATTTTGTATTTATTTATGTTTTTTCAGTCTCTATTTTAATAAAGGTACTAAGACCACACCCAGAAAAAAAACTTGTTGTCCCAACCGAATTTTGAGGTTGCTACAACCGAATTCGGTTGTGGCAGCCGAATTTTAGAGGTTGTGACAACCGAAAGCGGTTGCGGCGACTGAATTGTGGGGTTGTGACAACCGAATTCGGTTGTGGAAACCGAATTGTGAGGTTGTGACAACAGAATCTATTATTGAACGAGGTTGTATCAACCGATATTTTCTGTTATATCAGCTGAAATAGTAACATATAATCTTTAAAAAACGAATACTTTTTGTACTACTACTAAAATATGAATTTTTGAGATGAAACCAGTTTTCTTACAAAATGAGCATATAATAATATAATATTTTCGAAACGAGCATCTTTACACGCTGAAAAAAAATGGCCTGTCCCAAACATATTTTTGCTGGTAATATATATATATTTAGAGAAATTGTTAAACATATTCGCCGTGTTTTTACTAGAAACAATATATATTTGCATGCAAATATATTATGTTTACCTGTAAATATATAATGTTTGGATGAAATGACGCTATCTACAAATATTATATGTTTGGCAGCAAACATATAATATGTGTGTAATAAACAAATTATGTTTCCATGCAAATACTGTATATAAATAACACGGTGTTACAAAAAATCCCTGGGATATTATATTAATTTTCTGATAGGTATTGTCGAGTAGAACAAGAATCTGTATTTGAAATTTTCCAGGCACGTCAGAATTTTGAGATACGGGTAAAAAACCGGTTTTTCGGACCTCTATGCACTTAATAACGGGTAACTCAGTTGCTTCTCAACCGAATTTACTGCAATTTTTCAGCAGCGAATAATGCGCTTTTTCTCACAAAACAACGTGCTTCCAAGCGGGCCCTTTGTATGGAAAAATCATGCCTTCCGTAAGCAGATTTGTAAGGGATTAATTTTATTTATTCCCTTACAAAGCTGCAACCAGCGAAGCAGGTTTTTTGCTGGGGTGTGAGATTGGGCAAATAAACAGCAGAAAATTAATGGGTCGCTTGCCCACCCCAGAAAAATGGTCTAGGTACGCCAATGTTATCAGTAGGGTTGTAGCTACCGAATTCGGTTGTCGCAGCCGAATTATTTATGAAATTAGGTTGTCCCAACCCTATTTGTAGAAAATAGGGTTGGAGCAACCGAATTCGGTTGTCGAAACCGAATAATTTTTTAATTGAAAATGTACTACGTTTCTTTAAACTTCAAAAAAATAGAAAACAATTTTATTTAAAAAACACAAGAAAATATATCTCAAGATATTTGTGTAAAAATATAAAGAAGAATGCAAGATTAACGAACCAAATTGGTATATACGAGGATTAGTAAACTGACCATTGATATGAATATTTATTAACAACAAAAAAATATATGTGTATTTCAACAAGGTACTTGTAAGAAGATGCAATGTAATTATCCAGGGATGAACTGCTCTTACACACCTCGAGTATCCTAAGTTAATGCACATCCTTTTAGTAGATGCAAAAATCAAGGAAAATAGAGGTTAGTATTAAAAGCCATCATTTAAAATTTTCCGATCAAAGCTTTTGTAACTAAAAATTCGAAATTGCATTTCTTACATGATATATGCGTAATTGCAGATTTTGTAATGATGGCATCTGGAAAGTCAACATTGAAATTCCTTTTAAAAACATTTGGAGGAATAGGTAGGAATGATTAATTTTGATATTTTATGAAATTTTATGTACCCGCAGTTACGCCAAATTTATTTGAACTCTTTATTGTTTGACTGAAGTTAATCCTGAAGCTACAGTTGCCGAGATTTGGTTGATGTTTAAACAACATTATTGGAATTTATATAATACAACCAATGGAGTTGTGAATTTAAAAAAAAAAAAAAACTCGTCAAAGTACATTTGCTATTAGGTATACGATTGTATTCTGCGTCATTATGGATGTCGTAGTAGTGATTTACACTTTCGACTATATAAAAACCATTTTTATTTCAAACTACACTATGGCTTCTTATAATAAACTAAAATCGTGAGATTTTGAAAAAATTGTATTTTAACAAATTTTTATCTAATTCAAATCCACCTGCGACAACCATATTCAGGCATTTTATTTTTTTAGCACTATTTACACCCAGAGATTTATATCAGTAAAGTTACCTGGAATCGCAAATAAAAAAGTGTACTCTCCAATTTCGTTTTAAATTAACCCATTTCATACCAAGCAAGGATTCCGTGGCAATCTTTTGACAAAACTTGGTGGAAGGATAGGCCGGTTTCGTAGTAAGTATTTTTGTAATTTTATGGCTAATTCGCACCCTCTAGTGGTGGTATAAGTAATTCAAATTAAAACTTTGACGCTCTATACGCACATAAATGGTTAATATTTTTAAAATTAAATTTTTATATTTTGATAATAAAAATATCTGTGAAAAAATACAAGAAATTTAAATTATTTCTTTTGTAATATTTTTAAGAAGTTTTTAAAGAAATTGGTACTTTTAGACGTTTTTTAAAAATTGTTATTTGGCAACACTAATTGCTAAGATTTGTATGCTTCTTTAGTAGTTGAAAGAAAATAGGGCATTTTCAATATTACAAATAAAAACGGATTAATTTTCTACACACTTACAATTTTAAAAATAAGAATAATTTTGGTGCGACAGTCAATTTATTTTTTAAAGTGCGAACTGAATGCAGAACTTTTCGCCCCTTAAATATTTTTTAAATGTCTATCGAAATCAACGTATTACTTTTATTATGCCGCTCTTCCTTATATTTTTAAATATTTCTTAAAAAAAATGCTTTGAAAAAACCCTGGAAGTCAAATTCTTGTAATTTTTAAAATATCGTTTATATTTAAGGCCTCAAAGTATCAGATGCTTTCTACGCCATTGTAATATCGACCTTCCTTCAAAAGTTATAGTCTCTTAAAGTAGATGTCACTTTAAAGTCACATTGGTAGGAAATGGGTTAACTAGCGCTGCAGATATTTTAATCTGTAAGTTAAATAACTGAAAATAACTGCAACATCAGATAAATTTAAATGCAACTGCAGTGTACACTGTTTTAATTGCAGTTGCAATTGATTGATAATTCTCTTATTGTATTTCAAGAATTATTTAAGATAGTATTTGTTCATCAAAAACTTACTGTTTTAACAAAAACTTCCTTAAAAGAGACACTTTCCTCGAAAGGGTAGCATATTTCAGTCCTTTTTTGCATTATTTTAAATTTAAAGTAGTCTTAATTTGAAATCCTTTTTTTCAAGTACTTATTTTAGAAAATATTGCCGTTTTTTCGAATTAGTACTCAAAAAGGTATAACTTTAAATTTGTTTATAATAAAGAGGGAGTACTGCAAGAAGTCAAATTTCTGTGACATAAAGAGCATTAAAAAAAAATACCTTTTCTACCAAAGGAAGACTATTTAAATAAGTACTTTTTCCTTCAAAAAAGACTGATAAAAGAAGTTTCCTTTCGTTCAAAGAATGAGTACTGGAAGAAGTACCCTTTCGTTCAAAGAAAGATTACTAATAAAAGTATATTTTCTTTTAAACAAAGAGAACTTCATTTAGTAATCTTTCAAAGTAGGCGTACTTTATGTAGAACTCATTCTTTCGAAAAAGGATATTCTTCCTTCAGTTAGAATTTTTTCCTTCAAAGTGGGTATTCCATGTAATACTACTTCTGAAATTCCTATTTAATGTTGATTTTATTATGTGTTATATTTACAAAACAAATATATAAAAATTAAGAAAAGTGCATATTTTATTGCTTACAGGATTTTAGCCAAACTAAAAAAAAAATATATCGGTTGAGGCAACCTCGTTCTCTAATAACTTCGGTTGCCACAACCTCTCAATAGGGTTGCTACAGCCGAATTAGGTTGCCACAACATCTCAATAGGGTTGCTACAACCGAATTCCGTTGTCACAACCCCACAATTCGGTTCCTACAGCCGAATTCGGTTGTCACAACCTCAATCTTTAGTTGCATCAACCGAATTCGGTTGCCACAACCTCTAAAATTTGGCTTCAACAACCGAATTCGGATGTAACAACCTCAAAATTCGGTTGTGACAACCACATTTACGGGGCTGGCGCAACCTCGCAAATTCGGTTGGAACCTAATTCGCTTGGGACAACAAATTTTTTGCTGGGTGCAGCGCCAACTCTCCCTTAAATTTTGTATTTATTTATGTTTTTTCAGTCTCTATTTTAATAAAGGTACTAAGACCACACCCAGAAAAAAAACTTGTTGTCCCAACCGAATTTTGAGGTTGCTACAACCGAATTCGGTTGTGGCAGCCGAATTTTAGAGGTTGTGACAACCGAAAGCGGTTGCGGCGACTGAATTGTGGGGTTGTGACAACCGAATTCGGTTGTGGAAACCGAATTGTGAGGTTGTGACAACAGAATCTATTATTGAACGAGGTTGTATCAACCGATATTTTCTGTTATATCAGCTGAAATAGTAACATATAATCTTTAAAAAACGAATACTTTTTGTACTACTACTAAAATATGAATTTTTGAGATGAAACCAGTTTTCTTACAAAATGAGCATATAATAATATAATATTTTCGAAACGAGCATCTTTACACGCTGAAAAAAAATGGCCTGTCCCAAACATATTTTTGCTGGTAATATATATATATTTAGAGAAATTGTTAAACATATTCGCCGTGTTTTTACTAGAAACAATATATATTTGCATGCAAATATATTATGTTTACCTGTAAATATATAATGTTTGGATGAAATGACGCTATCTACAAATATTATATGTTTGGCAGCAAACATATAATATGTGTGTAATAAACAAATTATGTTTCCATGCAAATACTGTATATAAATAACACGGTGTTACAAAAAATCCCTGGGATATTATATTAATTTTCTGATAGGTATTGTCGAGTAGAACAAGAATCTGTATTTGAAATTTTCCAGGCACGTCAGAATTTTGAGATACGGGTAAAAAACCGGTTTTTCGGACCTCTATGCACTTAATAACGGGTAACTCAGTTGCTTCTCAACCGAATTTACTGCAATTTTTCAGCAGCGAATAATGCGCTTTTTCTCACAAAACAACGTGCTTCCAAGCGGGCCCTTTGTATGGAAAAATCATGCCTTCCGTAAGCAGATTTGTAAGGGATTAATTTTATTTATTCCCTTACAAAGCTGCAACCAGCGAAGCAGGTTTTTTGCTGGGGTGTGAGATTGGGCAAATAAACAGCAGAAAATTAATGGGTCGCTTGCCCACCCCAGAAAAATGGTCTAGGTACGCCAATGTTATCAGTAGGGTTGTAGCTACCGAATTCGGTTGTCGCAGCCGAATTATTTATGAAATTAGGTTGTCCCAACCCTATTTGTAGAAAATAGGGTTGGAGCAACCGAATTCGGTTGTCGAAACCGAATAATTTTTTAATTGAAAATGTACTACGTTTCTTTAAACTTCAAAAAAATAGAAAACAATTTTATTTAAAAAACACAAGAAAATATATCTCAAGATATTTGTGTAAAAATATAAAGAAGAATGCAAGATTAACGAACCAAATTGGTATATACGAGGATTAGTAAACTGACCATTGATATGAATATTTATTAACAACAAAAAAATATATGTGTATTTCAACAAGGTACTTGTAAGAAGATGCAATGTAATTATCCAGGGATGAACTGCTCTTACACACCTCGAGTATCCTAAGTTAATGCACATCCTTTTAGTAGATGCAAAAATCAAGGAAAATAGAGGTTAGTATTAAAAGCCATCATTTAAAATTTTCCGATCAAAGCTTTTGTAACTAAAAATTCGAAATTGCATTTCTTACATGATATATGCGTAATTGCAGATTTTGTAATGATGGCATCTGGAAAGTCAACATTGAAATTCCTTTTAAAAACATTTGGAGGAATAGGTAGGAATGATTAATTTTGATATTTTATGAAATTTTATGTACCCGCAGTTACGCCAAATTTATTTGAACTCTTTATTGTTTGACTGAAGTTAATCCTGAAGCTACAGTTGCCGAGATTTGGTTGATGTTTAAACAACATTATTGGAATTTATATAATACAACCAATGGAGTTGTGAATTAAAAAAAAAAAAAAAACTCGTCAAAGTACATTTGCTATTAGGTATACGATTGTATTCTGCGTCATTATGGATGTCGTAGTAGTGATTTACACTTTCGACTATATAAAAACCATTTTTATTTCAAACTACACTATGGCTTCTTATAATAAACTAAAATCGTGAGATTTTGAAAAAATTGTATTTTAACAAATTTTTATCTAATTCAAATCCACCTGCGACAACCATATTCAGGCATTTTATTTTTTTAGCACTATTTACACCCAGAGATTTATATCAGTAAAGTTACCTGGAATCGCAAATAAAAAAGTGTACTCTCCAATTTCGTTTTAAATTAACCCATTTCATACCAAGCAAGGATTCCGTGGCAATCTTTTGACAAAACTTGGTGGAAGGATAGGCCGGTTTCGTAGTAAGTATTTTTGTAATTTTATGGCTAATTCGCACCCTCTAGTGGTGGTATAAGTAATTCAAATTAAAACTTTGACGCTCTATACGCACATAAATGGTTAATATTTTTAAAATTAAATTTTTATATTTTGATAATAAAAATATCTGTGAAAAAATACAAGAAATTTAAATTATTTCTTTTGTAATATTTTTAAGAAGTTTTTAAAGAAATTGGTACTTTTAGACGTTTTTTAAAAATTGTTATTTGGCAACACTAATTGCTAAGATTTGTATGCTTCTTTAGTAGTTGAAAGAAAATAGGGCATTTTCAATATTACAAATAAAAACGGATTAATTTTCTACACACTTACAATTTTAAAAATAAGAATAATTTTGGTGCGACAGTCAATTTATTTTTTAAAGTGCGAACTGAATGCAGAACTTTTCGCCCCTTAAATATTTTTTAAATGTCTATCGAAATCAACGTATTACTTTTATTATGCCGCTCTTCCTTATATTTTTAAATATTTCTTAAAAAAAATGCTTTGAAAAAACCCTGGAAGTCAAATTCTTGTAATTTTTAAAATATCGTTTATATTTAAGGCCTCAAAGTATCAGATGCTTTCTACGCCATTGTAATATCGACCTTCCTTCAAAAGTTATAGTCTCTTAAAGTAGATGTCACTTTAAAGTCACATTGGTAGGAAATGGGTTAACTAGCGCTGCAGATATTTTAATCTGTAAGTTAAATAACTGAAAATAACTGCAACATCAGATAAATTTAAATGCAACTGCAGTGTACACTGTTTTAATTGCAGTTGCAATTGATTGATAATTCTCTTATTGTATTTCAAGAATTATTTAAGATAGTATTTGTTCATCAAAAACTTACTGTTTTAACAAAAACTTCCTTAAAAGAGACACTTTCCTCGAAAGGGTAGCATATTTCAGTCCTTTTTTGCATTATTTTAAATTTAAAGTAGTCTTAATTTGAAATCCTTTTTTTCAAGTACTTATTTTAGAAAATATTGCCGTTTTTTCGAAGATAGTACTCAAAAAGGTATAACTTTAAATTTGTTTATAATAAAGAGGGAGTACTGCAAGAAGTCAAATTTCTGTGACATAAAGAGCATTAAAAAAAAATACCTTTTCTACCAAAGGAAGACTATTTAAATAAGTACTTTTTCCTTCAAAAAAGACTGATAAAAGAAGTTTCCTTTCGTTCAAAGAATGAGTACTGGAAGAAGTACCCTTTCGTTCAAAGAAAGATTACTAATAAAAGTATATTTTCTTTTAAACAAAGAGAACTTCATTTAGTAATCTTTCAAAGTAGGCGTACTTTATGTAGAACTCATTCTTTCGAAAAAGGATATTCTTCCTTCAGTTAGAATTTTTTCCTTCAAAGTGGGTATTCCATGTAATACTACTTCTGAAATTCCTATTTAATGTTGATTTTATTATGTGTTATATTTACAAAACAAATGTATAAAAATTAAGAAAAGTGCATATTTTATTGCTTACAGGATTTTAGCCAAACTAAAAAAAAAATATATCGGTTGAGGCAACCTCGTTCTCTAATAACTTCGGTTGCCACAACCTCTCAATAGGGTTGCTACAGCCGAATTAGGTTGCCACAACATCTCAATAGGGTTGCTACAACCGAATTCCGTTGTCACAACCCCACAATTCGGTTCCTACAGCCGAATTCGGTTGTCACAACCTCAATCTTCAGTTGCATCAACCGAATTCGGTTGCCACAACCTCTAAAATTTGGCTTCAACAACCGAATTCGGATGTAACAACCTCAAAATTCGGTTGTGACAACCACATTTACGGGGCTGGCGCAACCTCGCAAATTCGGTTGGAACCTAATTCGCTTGGGACAACAAATTTTTTGCTGGGTGCAGCGCCAACTCTCCCTTAAATTTTGTATTTATTTATGTTTTTTCAGTCTCTATTTTAATAAAGGTACTAAGACCACACCCAGAAAAAAAACTTGTTGTCCCAACCGAATTTTGAGGTTGCTACAACCGAATTCGGTTGTGGCAGCCGAATTTTAGAGGTTGTGACAACCGAAAGCGGTTGCGGCGACTGAATTGTGGGGTTGTGACAACCGAATTCGGTTGTGGAAACCGAATTGTGAGGTTGTGACAACAGAATCTATTATTGAACGAGGTTGTATCAACCGATATTTTCTGTTATATCAGCTGAAATAGTAACATATAATCTTTAAAAAACGAATACTTTTTGTACTACTACTAAAATATGAATTTTTGAGATGAAACCAGTTTTCTTACAAAATGAGCATATAATAATATAATATTTTCGAAACGAGCATCTTTACACGCTGAAAAAAAATGGCCTGTCCCAAACATATTTTTGCTGGTAATATATATATATTTAGAGAAATTGTTAAACATATTCGCCGTGTTTTTACTAGAAACAATATATATTTGCATGCAAATATATTATGTTTACCTGTAAATATATAATGTTTGGATGAAATGACGCTATCTACAAATATTATATGTTTGGCAGCAAACATATAATATGTGTGTAATAAACAAATTATGTTTCCATGCAAATACTGTATATAAATAACACGGTGTTACAAAAAATCCCTGGGATATTATATTAATTTTCTGATAGGTATTGTCGAGTAGAACAAGAATCTGTATTTGAAATTTTCCAGGCACGTCAGAATTTTGAGATACGGGTAAAAAACCGGTTTTTCGGACCTCTATGCACTTAATAACGGGTAACTCAGTTGCTTCTCAACCGAATTTACTGCAATTTTTCAGCAGCGAATAATGCGCTTTTTCTCACAAAACAACGTGCTTCCAAGCGGGCCCTTTGTATGGAAAAATCATGCCTTCCGTAAGCAGATTTGTAAGGGATTAATTTTATTTATTCCCTTACAAAGCTGCAACCAGCGAAGCAGGTTTTTTGCTGGGGTGTGAGATTGGGCAAATAAACAGCAGAAAATTAATGGGTCGCTTGCCCACCCCAGAAAAATGGTCTAGGTACGCCAATGTTATCAGTAGGGTTGTAGCTACCGAATTCGGTTGTCGCAGCCGAATTATTTATGAAATTAGGTTGTCCCAACCCTATTTGTAGAAAATAGGGTTGGAGCAACCGAATTCGGTTGTCGAAACCGAATAATTTTTTAATTGAAAATGTACTACGTTTCTTTAAACTTCAAAAAAATAGAAAACAATTTTATTTAAAAAACACAAGAAAATATATCTCAAGATATTTGTGTAAAAATATAAAGAAGAATGCAAGATTAACGAACCAAATTGGTATATACGAGGATTAGTAAACTGACCATTGATATGAATATTTATTAACAACAAAAAAATATATGTGTATTTCAACAAGGTACTTGTAAGAAGATGCAATGTAATTATCCAGGGATGAACTGCTCTTACACACCTCGAGTATCCTAAGTTAATGCACATCCTTTTAGTAGATGCAAAAATCAAGGAAAATAGAGGTTAGTATTAAAAGCCATCATTTAAAATTTTCCGATCAAAGCTTTTGTAACTAAAAATTCGAAATTGCATTTCTTACATGATATATGCGTAATTGCAGATTTTGTAATGATGGCATCTGGAAAGTCAACATTGAAATTCCTTTTAAAAACATTTGGAGGAATAGGTAGGAATGATTAATTTTGATATTTTATGAAATTTTATGTACCCGCAGTTACGCCAAATTTATTTGAACTCTTTATTGTTTGACTGAAGTTAATCCTGAAGCTACAGTTGCCGAGATTTGGTTGATGTTTAAACAACATTATTGGAATTTATATAATACAACCAATGGAGTTGTGAATTTAAAAAAAAAAAAAAACTCGTCAAAGTACATTTGCTATTAGGTATACGATTGTATTCTGCGTCATTATGGATGTCGTAGTAGTGATTTACACTTTCGACTATATAAAAACCATTTTTATTTCAAACTACACTATGGCTTCTTATAATAAACTAAAATCGTGAGATTTTGAAAAAATTGTATTTTAACAAATTTTTATCTAATTCAAATCCACCTGCGACAACCATATTCAGGCATTTTATTTTTTTAGCACTATTTACACCCAGAGATTTATATCAGTAAAGTTACCTGGAATCGCAAATAAAAAAGTGTACTCTCCAATTTCGTTTTAAATTAACCCATTTCATACCAAGCAAGGATTCCGTGGCAATCTTTTGACAAAACTTGGTGGAAGGATAGGCCGGTTTCGTAGTAAGTATTTTTGTAATTTTATGGCTAATTCGCACCCTCTAGTGGTGGTATAAGTAATTCAAATTAAAACTTTGACGCTCTATACGCACATAAATGGTTAATATTTTTAAAATTAAATTTTTATATTTTGATAATAAAAATATCTGTGAAAAAATACAAGAAATTTAAATTATTTCTTTTGTAATATTTTTAAGAAGTTTTTAAAGAAATTGGTACTTTTAGACGTTTTTTAAAAATTGTTATTTGGCAACACTAATTGCTAAGATTTGTATGCTTCTTTAGTAGTTGAAAGAAAATAGGGCATTTTCAATATTACAAATAAAAACGGATTAATTTTCTACACACTTACAATTTTAAAAATAAGAATAATTTTGGTGCGACAGTCAATTTATTTTTTAAAGTGCGAACTGAATGCAGAACTTTTCGCCCCTTAAATATTTTTTAAATGTCTATCGAAATCAACGTATTACTTTTATTATGCCGCTCTTCCTTATATTTTTAAATATTTCTTAAAAAAAATGCTTTGAAAAAACCCTGGAAGTCAAATTCTTGTAATTTTTAAAATATCGTTTATATTTAAGGCCTCAAAGTATCAGATGCTTTCTACGCCATTGTAATATCGACCTTCCTTCAAAAGTTATAGTCTCTTAAAGTAGATGTCACTTTAAAGTCACATTGGTAGGAAATGGGTTAACTAGCGCTGCAGATATTTTAATCTGTAAGTTAAATAACTGAAAATAACTGCAACATCAGATAAATTTAAATGCAACTGCAGTGTACACTGTTTTAATTGCAGTTGCAATTGATTGATAATTCTCTTATTGTATTTCAAGAATTATTTAAGATAGTATTTGTTCATCAAAAACTTACTGTTTTAACAAAAACTTCCTTAAAAGAGACACTTTCCTCGAAAGGGTAGCATATTTCAGTCCTTTTTTGCATTATTTTAAATTTAAAGTAGTCTTAATTTGAAATCCTTTTTTTCAAGTACTTATTTTAGAAAATATTGCCGTTTTTTCGAAGATAGTACTCAAAAAGGTATAACTTTAAATTTGTTTATAATAAAGAGGGAGTACTGCAAGAAGTCAAATTTCTGTGACATAAAGAGCATTAAAAAAAAATACCTTTTCTACCAAAGGAAGACTATTTAAATAAGTACTTTTTCCTTCAAAAAAGACTGATAAAAGAAGTTTCCTTTCGTTCAAAGAATGAGTACTGGAAGAAGTACCCTTTCGTTCAAAGAAAGATTACTAATAAAAGTATATTTTCTTTTAAACAAAGAGAACTTCATTTAGTAATCTTTCAAAGTAGGCGTACTTTATGTAGAACTCATTCTTTCGAAAAAGGATATTCTTCCTTCAGTTAGAATTTTTTCCTTCAAAGTGGGTATTCCATGTAATACTACTTCTGAAATTCCTATTTAATGTTGATTTTATTATGTGTTATATTTACAAAACAAATATATAAAAATTAAGAAAAGTGCATATTTTATTGCTTACAGGATTTTAGCCAAACTAAAAAAAAAATATATCGGTTGAGGCAACCTCGTTCTCTAATAACTTCGGTTGCCACAACCTCTCAATAGGGTTGCTACAGCCGAATTAGGTTGCCACAACATCTCAATAGGGTTGCTACAACCGAATTCCGTTGTCACAACCCCACAATTCGGTTCCTACAGCCGAATTCGGTTGTCACAACCTCAATCTTTAGTTGCATCAACCGAATTCGGTTGCCACAACCTCTAAAATTTGGCTTCAACAACCGAATTCGGATGTAACAACCTCAAAATTCGGTTGTGACAACCACATTTACGGGGCTGGCGCAACCTCGCAAATTCGGTTGGAACCTAATTCGCTTGGGACAACAAATTTTTTGCTGGGTGCAGCGCCAACTCTCCCTTAAATTTTGTATTTATTTATGTTTTTTCAGTCTCTATTTTAATAAAGGTACTAAGACCACACCCAGAAAAAAAACTTGTTGTCCCAACCGAATTTTGAGGTTGCTACAACCGAATTCGGTTGTGGCAGCCGAATTTTAGAGGTTGTGACAACCGAAAGCGGTTGCGGCGACTGAATTGTGGGGTTGTGACAACCGAATTCGGTTGTGGAAACCGAATTGTGAGGTTGTGACAACAGAATCTATTATTGAACGAGGTTGTATCAACCGATATTTTCTGTTATATCAGCTGAAATAGTAACATATAATCTTTAAAAAACGAATACTTTTTGTACTACTACTAAAATATGAATTTTTGAGATGAAACCAGTTTTCTTACAAAATGAGCATATAATAATATAATATTTTCGAAACGAGCATCTTTACACGCTGAAAAAAAATGGCCTGTCCCAAACATATTTTTGCTGGTAATATATATATATTTAGAGAAATTGTTAAACATATTCGCCGTGTTTTTACTAGAAACAATATATATTTGCATGCAAATATATTATGTTTACCTGTAAATATATAATGTTTGGATGAAATGACGCTATCTACAAATATTATATGTTTGGCAGCAAACATATAATATGTGTGTAATAAACAAATTATGTTTCCATGCAAATACTGTATATAAATAACACGGTGTTACAAAAAATCCCTGGGATATTATATTAATTTTCTGATAGGTATTGTCGAGTAGAACAAGAATCTGTATTTGAAATTTTCCAGGCACGTCAGAATTTTGAGATACGGGTAAAAAACCGGTTTTTCGGACCTCTATGCACTTAATAACGGGTAACTCAGTTGCTTCTCAACCGATTTTAATTCTATAAACGGATTTGGATAGAAGAGACTTATACCTTTAAAATGATATATATCATTATATGGTTTGATCCAAAAATATGTGTGTATTTCTGCACCAAAGTCATTTTTTTACCACTTTTTTCGACATTTTTTAACTTTGGCGATATTTTTACGCACTTTTTTATATGGGAACCGTACAGCTTTATAATTTATATTAGTAGCATATTTAGTTAGGAGTAAAATGCAATTTACGGTTTTAAAATCCGTTAAAAAATGACTAAGTTATTAAATATTGTATCAAACCAAAATTCTTGCAAAATACAAATTTCTTAATATGATATTCCTACGCATTATTTTATACAGAAATTTTACTGAGTAAAATTCAACTTTGTTTTAAAAAATCCGTTAGAAATTAAGAGAGTTATTAATTTTGTTTTTAATTTTTTGTTTTAATTGCACTTCACTATTATCAAATGGCTAACTTTTTTATTTATTTAAGTAAACAAAAGTGATAAACAAAACAAATTAAAAAAACAATACTTTTACATGATTTAAGCTCTCATTGCTAATTGTTGTTGTAATTCTAATTTGAGTTTAATAGAACAGTGATTTACAATTTATAGTCCTCAGAGTATATCAATCACATTTATTATAGTTAGTATATATCAAAAAATATACAGTGCAAATAAAATACCACTTATGTTTAAATTCATTATTTTATATTAACTAAGAAAACCCCTCCAAAATCTTTTTTAAGAAACATTTTCAGTTTTCGGAATGTAAAGTTCTGTACAAATAACAATCTGACCCCAAGCAAAAAAAAATTTGGCAAACTCTGTTGTCCCAATTTGCTCCACATTGCATTTACAAAATTTTACCTGCTAACTTCTAGCAAAACATCACTAGACAGAGAGCAAAAAAAACTAGAAAAATAATGTGCAAGCAATTATGCAAAAATTTAGGTTTAAAAACAAAATTAATAACTCTCTTAATTTCTAACGGATTTTTTAAAACAAAGTTGAATTTTACTCAGTAAAATTTCTGTATAAAATAATGCGTAGGAATATCATATTAAGAAATTTGTATTTTGCAAGAATTTTGGTTTGATACAATATTTAATAACTTAGTAATTTTTTAACGGATTTTAAAACCGTAAATTGCATTTTACTCCTAACTAAATATTCTACTAATATAAATTATAAAGCTGTACGGTTTCCATATAAAAAAGTGCGTAAAAATATCGCCAAAATTAAAAAATGTCGAAAAAAGTGGTAAAAAAATGACTTTGGTGCAGAAATACACACATATTTTTGGATCAAACCATATAATCATATATATCATTTTAAAGGTATAAGTCTCTTCTATCCAAATCCGTTTATAAAATTAAAATCGGTTGAGAACCAACTGAGTTACCCGTTATTAAGTGCATAGAGGTCCGAAAAACCGGTTTTTTACCCGTATCTCAAAATTCTGACGTGTCTGGAAAATTTCAAATACAGATTCTTGTTCTACTCGACAATACCTACCAGAAAAATAATATGATATCCCAGGGATTTCGACTTCATTCTTTTTTGTAACACCGTGTAATATATTTAGTTATAAAGCAATTATTAATATATGCCAAACAATAGGCGTATTTATTCTACTCTCCAAATTTCTCTATATTTTAATGGCAAAACATAAAAAGTAAAATTAATACATCTACTGTTTGGCGATTATTTAATAACTAAATATATTATAAATCACATTGAATTTTACATCTAATACAAATATTTCATTGAAAAACAATAACTACAACCTCTTCATTTATTATACCCTACACCACTATGTGGTCAGGGTATTATAAGTTTGTGCTGATGTTTGTAACACCAAAAAATATTGGTCGTAGACCCACCTCATAGTATACCGATCGGTTCAGAATTTTTTTTTATTTCGATTTAACGATGTCCGTCTGTCCGTCCGTCCGTCCGTCTGTCTGTCCATGCAATCTTGTGCGCACTCTACAGGTCGCAGCTATTAAGATATTTTGATGAAATTTGGTACGCAGACCTATGTTGGCCCAAGGACGAACAAGTTTGATTTTTTTGAACATCGGTCCATGTTTAGACCTAGTGCCCATATAAGGGTCCTACCAAAATTATATTGTTTATACGCTGCAGGTCGTAAATATTAAGATATTTTGAAGAAAATTGGTACACAGACCTATGTTAGCCCAATAACGCAGCCTATTGATTTTGGTGAACATCGGTCCATGTTTAGACCTAGTGCCCATATAAGGGTCCTACCAAAATTATACTGTTTATACGCTGCAGGTCGTAAATATTAAGATATTTTGATGAAATTTGGTACACAGCCCTACATTGGCCCAATAACGCAGCCTATTGATTTTGGTGAACATCGGTACATGTTTAGACCTAGTGCCCATATAAGGGTCCTACCAAAATTATACTGTTTATACGCTGCAGGTCGTAAATATTAAGATATTTTGATGAAATTTGGTACACAGACCTATATTGGCCCAATAACGCAGCCTATTGATTTTAGTGAACATCGGTCCATGTTTAGACCTAGTGCCCATATAAGGGTCCTACCAAAATTATACTGTTTATACGCTGCAGGTCGTAAATATTAAGATATTTTGATGAAATTTGGTACACAGACCTACATTGGCCCAATAACGCAGCCTATTGATTTTGGTGAACATCGGTCTATGTTTAGACCTAGTGCCCATATAAGGGTCCTACCAAAATTATAATGTTTATACGCTGCAAGTCGCAAATATTAAGATATTTTGATGAAATTTGGTACACAGACCTATATTGGCCCAATAACGCAGCCTATTGATTTTGGTGAACATCGGTCCATGTTTAGACCTAGTGCCCATATAAGGGTCCTACCAAAATTATACTGTTTATACGCTGCAGGTATTAATATTAAGATATTTTGATGAAATTTGGTACATAGACCTATGTTGGCCCAAGGACGAAGCCTATTGATTTTGGCGAACATCGGTCCATGTTTAGAACTAGTGCCCATATAAGGGTCCCCCCAAAATTATATTGTTTATACGCTGCAGGTCGCAAATATTAAGATATTTTGATGAAATTTGGTACATAGACCTATGTTGGCCCAAGGACGAAGCCTATTGATTTTGGTGAACATCGGTCCATGTTTAGAACTAGTGCCCATATAAGGGTCCCCCCAAAATTGGCTTGGTTACAAACTGCAGGTCGCAAATATAAAGATATTTTAATGAAATTTGGTGCGCTGACTCACATTATAGAAAATTTTGACACAAGCCCCATTTTAACCCATTCGAATTTCGGATCCAAACAATACACCAGAGTGGTGTAGGATATTGTATAGTCGGCATGCCCGACTTTAACCTTTTTACTCGTTTTTTATTTATTTTTATTAACAAATATTAATTAAAAAAAAACTCTTATAATAAGTTAATACTTTAATATACACAATTAAATATTTTTTTTTCTTTTTAAAACAATTTTATGTTTTATTTATACTTCCCAGCCAGCAATTTCGGAGCGCTCTTAAATAAGATTTTTAAATGGCTCATAGAAATGATTATTGTTTTTTTGAAAACACTCTTTTTTTTGGTAGAAAATATGAACCCTCAGAAAACAATCCAAAAAGTTGTCTCTACAATCTAAAAAGCTGTCTCAAAACGAGGGTTCATTTTTCGGACTCAAAGAAGATTCCAAAATTATTTAAATTTATGAAGAAAATTTCGATTTTATACGTTCTTTTTTGTGAGTCATTTCTGAGTACACAGGGGGCTCTTTTGGACGGACCACTTTCATAGCAAAAAGTGGAAAAATGTTTATGTTTTTGGAGCTCATTTCTGAGTCATTAATGATCATCTTTGTTTGCTGGGTTATTTATTTTATTTTTTCACATCTTTCACAATAAAATTAATAAATAAAGGAAAAATATCACTAAATTTTCTGATGCAGTCTAGCTAAACTAAACGATTATTACCAACTACAAAAGTTATAATGGCTACATACAACTTTATACGTATCAAGAATGGAAATTCGCCGTTTTTCCAAATATATGTTAATTGTATCCACAAATATAATTATTACCGGGAAATATATGTATAGTAACTATAAAAACAATATAATTGGAAGCACACTGCAAATACATATATGGTAGTTTGTAAACATACATTGATTACCTCCAAACATATACAAAAACGTCTTTTTCCTCCGTGTACATAAACTTTCCTTTAAAGGATTTAAAAAAATGCAACATTTTTCTGTTATTCTTCAAGATGTGAAGAATACCAATCGAAAGCATATACCATGAAAAACAACTTCTTCGAAGAAGGACTACATATACATACATATGAGGTAGAATAAACAAACATAAGTTAGTGGATGGCTTTCTTGAATGTTCAGTATTCAGATGGACTAAAACTCATTTTTATTAAGTGTTTCGGTACACATATTTTATATTATCTGTAGGGTTTGGGGTTCGGGAAATCCCGGGCGGCAATTCCCGGGAAACCCCGGGAAAAGTTTGCCGGGAATTCCCGGGAAAATAATATATTTTTCCCGGGAAAACGGGAAATTTTAAAAATATTAAATTTTTTAAATTGTTTTTGTTTCGAATAGGTTTTTTTTAATTTTAGTCATAAAAAACATTTTAAATACCAAAACAAAAATTTCATTGTTAAAATCTTTTAAAAGGGAATACATTTATTTGACACACAAATAAAATCTTTGCCAAGTAATTAGGAGCATTTCAACTAATAAAGATTTTTCGCATAACTTATTCAAAATTTAAGTAGTAAAGCCTAAAAACTTGGTAAAATGTTTAAAAGAAATATGAAAAAAAGCTTTGTTTTTTACAAATAATCGCCCTTACTATCTAAATTTTTCAAATGTATAATTTAGGTAAAGTCGACTTTAGTTAAAATATTGGGTGGCAGTATACCTTGACTTGGTTTATTTTTGGAGCATTCTGATTGGTTAATTTATTTTCAACCAATCAAAATATTTGAAAATATAAATATTTTTGTAAGGTTTTCATACACAAAATGAACAAAACCGTTTGATTAAAAATAAAGTCGGCTTTAAATTTAAAATACTTCTTTATATTAAGGGTCAATAATTTTATAAGTAACGTTTTCATTAATAAATGTGAAAAGAAAATACTAATGGTTAACGGTGGTATCTAAATTTGGTTAACCGACATCTAAATTTGGTTCACAAAAAAAAAAAAAAAATTGATGGTCATGCAACTTCTCTTGAAGAAAACAACAACAAGCTAAAATTAGCAAGGTACCCGAAGAAAAAAGTGTAAGCTGAATAGGCATTAAAGGTTTTATGGTAGGGCAAAAATTTCCTAAAATGGTATGCAAATTAGCCGCAGTCAATCCGCACCATAACTAGATCTTCGTTTATTCGAGAAAGTTTTTATAATAAAAACCTGGCATTGCAAAAAAAGAAACCGATGTAAAGAACATTATATTAAATTACTACAATCATGTAAAAGATATCATGATAAAAGAAATATTGACCAATATTTCTAACAATAGGAGATTTACTATAATCTTAGATGAATGGACAAGAATATCACAAAAGAGTATAAACATAAATAATTCATTTTATAACCTGGCGTTGGACTAGAAGAGTTTTAATTGTCTTTGGAAAATAACATTGTCGCCACCATATCTAATGGGCCAAGTGTAATGAAACGGTTTGTTTCCGACAGTCCAGTAGTAGGTGCTTTCTGCTGGAATCATAATTCATTTGGCAGTGCTTGGAGTAATTTATGTAAAATCATTCAACATGTTCAACATTCTGATATTTTTACTTTGAATTCTCACTAAACAGACTGAATTTATACTGAAATAGTGTTTTTTTTAACAAAAATTGCTTATACACTTAATTCTTTTAATTCTATATATAAATATATAGAATAAAAAATTAGAAAAAAAAATTGTTCATTTATTTTTACTTTTAATACAAAATAACACTTGTATATATGGATTCATACAGGTTTAATGTATGTTCGTGCATGATCATAAACATCAATGCTTTTCCATACATGGATACATAAATCTCCATACATGCATCCACATATATCCACACATGTGTATTAATGAGAAAACGATCTTATTCCCGAGAATTCGATGACAATGTTGAACTCAGTTGTGAGCCAGAAATAACAGGTTTTCTTGTTTGAGAATCATTCATTTTAATTGCGCTTATTCAAAGTTTAAAATATTTTTCATTAGCAGCATATCTTTCTAGTGCTGGTAAATTCGGTTACTTTTCAATACTCGATACTAAGATATTTTTGATTTGGATACTCGATACTACTCGATACTTTTAACGGGTTTTAAATTTGAAATTTTTTAAATTTTTTGGTAAAATTCTTTGAAAATGTTTATGCTAATTCAATATTTAAATTTATAAATTTTTCACCAACTATTCTTTGCGTTTTTCATAGTTTTTTAACATATTATTTTAAATATTTTACTTCTGATTTTTTCTTTTTAGCAGAGTTGTAATTTTGTGACAAATATTTTAGCAGTCACATTTTTCTGGCAAATATTTTAGCGGAGTCACATTTTTATATATTTTGTCTGTCCAAAATGCAACGCTGAAAATATCGAGTAGTAGTTTTGAGTATCGAGTACCCAAAAAAAAAGACAAATACTCGATATCTCATCGTGGAATTGAGATATAAATTAAACAGATTCATTTGTTAAAATATTATGTTTATTGAATGAAAGATCACTTTAGTTTTAAAGTGATCTTTTTTATTTGAGTACTAGTTTTAGACTAACTAAAATAAAATACAAAGAAGTGCTTAAAAACTAAACCAAGCTTATTGAATGTTCCCATACGTTTCTGTTGACGTTGCACCTCGTGTGGGGAATCAGATAACACAAAAATGTGTTGATAAATAAATTATTATGAATTGAGCAATAAATGAATTATTGCCAGACATGTCGTCAGCAGTTTACACGAAATGTGTTAGGGTGTCACGTAATAAATAAAAACGTTAAGGTGGCACTTCAGATGTACCAACGTTAACTCCTCCCCCACTTAAATGAGAGCCGTCCTCGGTTCTCCTGAAACTGTCGATGGTGTCCTGAATGACACGACTTTGGCATTTTTTCACTTGTCTCATCCGTAACTTGGAAACTGAGCAATAAGTGAGGAGAATGGCAATTACGACCAACATAGAGACCGTTGGTCCTAAGATAAGTTTGCCCTCAACTTCTTTAATATAATGCAGATTTTGGATGCCCAACTTTTGGAGATAAGGGAGGCTTAATATTTCCTGGTGGCCGGTGACGTTAAGAATTGCCACGGTTGCTGAGGCTGGTATTTTCCTCGCATTCCGTTTCAGATTTTTATAAGTGGACCCATTAACCTGAATCTCATCATCAAAGGTGAGTAGGTAAGTTCCAGTGATAGTTTTTATTGAAGTTTCATTATTCCTGATTATGGCGGTGTCATCATTGATGATGATAATGCCATCATCGACTACGACCAGTGGACTAAGGTGACTAGGTTGAGTGCTGCAATGAGCTATACCACCCGAGTGGAGTTGTTGGGCACACGTGGGGTATAATGACTCTCTACAAAACGTGGTTGTAAGTGTAGCACTGCAGTTTCCGACTGGGAGTATTTCATTTCCACAATCAGCTACATTATTATTCTTGTCGAGGTGCAAAATCGTGCCATTATGTTGTACCGGGAATAAGCTAACCTTCTTACATTCTAGTCTAGGCTTGGGATACTTAATTATAAAATGTAAAAAATTATTATCTAAAAGAACCTTAACAAATGACACTTCCATTAGATCAGATACAGTAATATTTGTAGAGTGCTGGTATACAATATTTTTTAAATCGCTTGAATCCAAAATTGCAGGGTTAATTAATCTTATCTTTGCAAGGGTGACAGATAGCATTAAAGTTTCGAGTTCCGAAATTATTATTCTATTTCTTGCCAGCAGTGTTTCATACAGATGACCCGTATCAATCTGTTTGATTTTCGAATTTTTAATGATTACGTTAACCGTTTCCGTAAGTCTATTTATCTGGGCTTGCGTTTTCGTATTTACCAGTATTTGCCTGTTTTCCGATTCGATGAGTTCCCGTTGTTTAAATTTTACGTTCTCAAAGTCGTCGAAATCTGGTGTACCTGCGACTACCTTAAGGGCAGTACCTAAGATATTAAGGCTTCTGGCGTGTCGGTGGTGAATATCGAAAGATGCCAAAATTGCTCTAATTCGAGTAACGTCCGAGTCCAAAATTTTCACCATATGGGATAAAGGAAAATGTTCCGTAAGATGTTCCGTTTCATCAGCTATTTCAGAGTACATTGTCAAATTAGTAGTATGTCGCAAGTAGTCGAAATCCTTCCATATAACTACGTCACCGTCGATAATGGGAATGTAATCCGAGTTAGAGTAGTCCATTAATTTCGCCGTCATAGGCCGGAGTGGAAGTATCATGAGTAAAATCCTATAAAAAAACAAAACGAAAAGGTTAAAATTTAGCGTTGCCGGGAGGTTAAGAAGTTGTCTTTATCTTAGGTTGTCCTTATGGACCACCCTCCCTTTAATAAGAACCGTAGTTCCCAAGTCTGCCTCCACTCTTTCTTCTGTGTACAAAGGTGTCAGTTTGTTCCCTAATCTCCTATTATTTCTTACTAACACACGTTCCCCAGTTTCAAAGATCCTATTGCGTCTGAAAGAGTTGTCCCTATTAAGCTGGGTTTGTTGGGCCTTCATGATTCTTGCCTTTATTTCCTCCCTTATCCCTACCGATGTACCATGAACAACGTCCAAAGGTCTCCTGTTGGTCACCGAATGAATAGTTCTATTATATCTCGCAGTAGCCAACACTATCAGCTCGGTTGTATTGTCGATTTTCCTCTCAAGCTTGAGACATCTTGCAATCTCTGCGAGAGTGCTATGAAAGCGCTCGTCCTGACCATTTGAAGTACTATGGTGCGGAGGTGCGTTTGCGACCACGACGCCAAATTGATTTTCCAACATTGACGTGATGGTCTCTGATTTTAAGGCCGGTTCATTGTCACAGTAAATGTTCCTTGTGTCGGGGTAGAGGTTCATTAGCTGTATGATTGGAATTTTCAAATCTACGATCGTACGGGATGGTATTGGTTGAACCACGGCAAACTTCGAAAATTTATCAACGCATGTGAGAAAATATTTCCCGTCCGTAGAAAATATATCGATGTGGAGCATTTCCCCCGTATAGGATGGTATCGGAGTCGCTCCCATCTCTTGCTTGTGCGGATGCCTATCGTATTTGGCCCTGTTACAGGTCCTGCAGTTTGTCACGACCTCGGCCGCTAATTTAGCCATTTTCGGGAAATAATAGTCATCGAGAATCTGTTTTACATTCTCCTGTGCTGCCCTATGTGCGCGATTGTGTTCGGTGTTCACTATCTCCATTTGCTCATTTTTATCAAAAATATCCAATACCATTTTCCTGCAATGCCAAAATTTCGTTGCCGGGAAGCACCTGACTAACTCATTCTGGACACTAGCTAGTGTCGGCAAATCGCAGTATATTGCGTTCATCACTCCTGGGTTAACTGCCTGTTTCACTTCATCGATGAGCATGCTTCTGTCAGTGAAGTCAATCAGGTGACGAGTTTTTTCGGTGAAAAGTATGAAATTTCGCTTCCGAGGAAAGCGCGATTCTTCCAAGACTATCTGATTTCGGAAGCAATTGATTGGTTTATCTGTTGCCTCGATCGTGTAGGTAAGCGACATCTCGCTGTGTATAGTGGCAGCATCAGAGGGAGCGCTTTCTTCCAGGGCATGGATATTTTGACGCTACAAAGCGTCGGCAACATAATTCTCCTTGCCCGGTTTGTGAAAAATGTTTGCATTATGTTCGTCCACAAACGACTTCCAGCGCTTTATCTTAGCGTTAGGATTTCTATCCGAAACTGCGAACGTAAGTGGCTGGTGGTCCGTGTAAATATTCAAATTTTTCACGCCATAGAGGTAGTTCCTAAGCTTCTGTAGGGCCCACACTATTGCCAGCAACTCGCGCTCGTTAGTCGCGAAATTCAATTCCCTGTCCTTTAAAGTCCTGGAAATCATGGTAATCGGTCTACCCCCTTGTGAGAGGACTGCCCCTAACCCCAAAGAGGAAGCATCCGTCGTTAGATCGAATGGCTTCCTAAAGTCCGGGTAAAGCAACATGACCTCCTCTGAGGATAATATCTCCCTCAACTTGTTAAAAGCCTGAACTTGACTTTCATTGAAGTCCACCTTTATCCTTTTCGACTGGTGAGCGCTCATCTTACCATTTTCACCCTTCAGGATATCGGTCAGTGGTTTCGCTATCGAAGCAAAATCCTTAATGAAGCATCTATAATAGCTCGCGAGCCCCAAAAAAGATCTAACATTGAATAGTGTTCTAGGCTGTTCGTAATTGCGAATTGCATTTACCTTTTCAGGGCTTGTTCTGTAGCCACCTGTGGACACCATAAAGCCGAGATATTCAACACTTTCCTTAAAAAAGTGCGACTTCTCACGGGAGACTCTCATATTTGCCTCATACAGTTTACGCAAAACCCATGCTACGTGATCAACGTGGTCGTTTTCATTTTCCGAAAAAATAATCACGTCATCAACGTAAACGTAGCATGACTTACCTATCCGTTCCCTCAATACATCATCAATGGCACGCTGAAAAATACCGGGAGCGTTCTTCAAACCGAAAGGGAGCCTACAGAATTCGTATTTTCCATTTCCGACCGAGAAAGCCGTTTTTTCCCTGTCTTTCTCTGCGAGCACTATCTGATGGAAGCCCGATTTAAGATCAAGCGTTGTAAAGAATTTCGCTTTACCCAAGTTCGACAAAATCGACGTCACATCCGGGATGGGATATTTATCGTCAATAGTTTTCTGATTTAGTTTCCTAAAATCAATAACAAGCCGTTTCAAGACGTTACCGTGGTCATCCTTGCCCTTCTTGTCGACGACCCAGATGGGGTTGTTATAAGGGGACCTAGAAGGTCTGATTATGCCATTTTCCAACAAACTACGTATCTCAGAATTAACAAAGTCAGCCACGCCCATTGGGTAAGGGTAGAGCTTTGAATAAACCGGGTCGTTACTCTCGGTTCGGATAGTGGCGACTATGTTCGTGTTGAAAGGTAGAGATTCATTAGGGTTTGCAAAGACTCCCAATAAACTCTTTATCATGTTCCGAAATTTCATAAGGACTATGTGGGGTACTACTATATCCTCCACCTGTGTGAAATTCACATTTGCACACTTCAAAAATCTTATCTTCTCCGAACCGTTCTGAGTTTGGAGTTCACCGTTTCTAAAATCCAGTTTTGCATTTATCCGCTTTAGCAGATCCAGGCCCAGTATGCCATCAAATGTTGACAATGATGGCAATATAAAAAATGTACTAGTCGTGTTGAATAGGCAAAGTTCACACTTTCTATCAATGGTGTTGAAGCCATGGATTGACTTTACTAAGAAAGGTTCTTCTACTGGGACCATGTTCCCAAGCCCGCTCAGGGGTTTTATGTAATTCTTCGAAGCCCCCGTGTCGATCAATAATCTAATAGTTTTCCCTGCAACAGTCCGTTCTATGAATGGCAGCAGGGAGTTTTGGCTAAAAAATTAATCTCATCAAGCTCCTCCTCAGCATCGAGTTCCGATGCCACCAACTCCGTCTGTTCCTCGTACTCGTATTGTCCCTGCTCTGCAGAGGCAGTGTCCTGGGAAATATGGTTGATCCTCTGTTGTTTGGGTCCGGTAAATCTAGCGGAGCCACTGTTCTGACGCTTTACTGCCGGCCCAGAGGCCTGATTACCGTAATAACGGTCATGCGTTCGATTTTCGTAATACCGGCTCTGAGGCGGTCCATTAGTGGCCGGTTGCGCTGACTGTACGGTACGCATCGATTGATCAGCATCAACAGACGGGACCAATTCCTCATTCCGAGGGACCCCGTTCCCCGGACTTTGACGTCTGGAAAAATGGGGGTTCTTGACCGTGCGGGTTCCCGCAGTAGGATTGCCATCCCGTTGTCCCGATTCAGATCCTCCCCTTTCTTTGTTCTCAAGACTTCTGGCAAAGTTGGTCGCGAATAAATACCTTTCCCGATTAGATTCGACTTCCTGTGCCAATGCCAGGGCTGAGGGTAGATCGCTCGGGCGAGCAGAAAAAAGTACGTCACTTAACCCCTTTCTTGTTCCCGATATGAACACGCGTAGCGCGTCCATTCTATACTTTTCATTAATAACTGCCGCGGTGGTCCTGTCATATGTCATAATAGTCTTATTTGTCAATAAAGTCAGTTTCTTTTCAACTTCATCATAAAACTGTAAAAGGGTCATGTTTCCCTGACGGAGAATTGAAAGCTCCTGTTCAATTAAGTAAATCGGCCGCTTGTCCGAATACGTAAAATCGAGCCGAGCAATGATTGCTCTGAAGTTTAGAACAGTGTTAAAGGAGGACAACACCATATCGGCCGGGCCTTTTATTTTATTCCTAATTATGGCAACGGCCTGGTAATGTTTGGAACTGCCCTCAAAACTTTCAAAGACCTTGTAAGCGGTTTGCGCCGCTTGGCGCCACGAGACATACGTCTCCTGTTTGCCCTCGAAGTCGGGCAGAGATTTTACTATATCAAGGGGTTCTTCGCATTGTCGCCCCTGTATTATCTCTATATCCCTGTAAGTTTCTACCTCGGGAGTCTGTACAACACACTCGTTGAATTTTTTATTAAGATCCTCGATTCTCTTGTCAAAAGCTAGTTTCTGAGAATTTAGGGCGGTGTTTATAGCAACCTCCACAATTGCCCTTAATTGTTCTGGTGTCACAGCCATCGCTTTGCCTTCCCACCAATTAGTTTCCCTTAAATCTTTTCTATTTTCCCTCTTATAAACTTCTATTCTGTTGAGTCTTTCCACTACCTGTTGCAATTCGGCTTGGTCTTTAGAATCACTCATAAAACACGGGGGAAAACGGTAAAACCGGTGCAAAATAATACGCGGACACTTAACCCGGTGCCCTTGCAAAGATTCACAATAATTTTAATTTTTCTAAATTTAATTTTCTAATAAAAAAAAATTTTTTAATTTAATAAGATCTTTCTAGTTTTAATTTCTCAAAAATATTCTATTACTATATGTTTTCTTTATTACAAGCACTCTACTTACAGATACTTATAATTCATGTTGTTGGTGTAGTTGTGTTCTTCTTAGTCTGTTGTTACCACCGTTGTTGTTTCTGCTGTTACTGCCGTTGTCGTTTTGTTGGTGTTGTTTCTCGGTTGTTGCTGGTTGTATTCCTTTCACGCTGCCCAGGCTATTTCGAAGCGCTGGTGACACTGTCCTGATTATGCTCTTCGACGCAGCCCAGGCTTTTTCGAAGCGCTGGTGACTTTGATTAGGTTCTGTTTGTTTGTGCTTTTTGACTTTATGTCTCTTTTTTTCTAACTTTTTTCAATATTGTGTGTGTTTTTTTTTGTTTGATTATATAAAACACTTTTCGTTTATTATTTAATTTAATAAACTTAATTCATTTAGTTTTTTTCTTTAACTTGTTTCTTTGAGAAAAAAAAATTTGTTTAAACAGTTTTTGCTTTTAATTTATGTTTAACAAGAGTTTTCCTGTTTAAAAATTTTTTCTTATTTTTTTTTAGTTTTTGGATTGTGTTTTTCTTGTTTGTTCATTTAAAACTTAATTCATTCAGTTTTTCTTTCACTTGTTTTTTTTTTTTTTTTTTTAAATTTGTTTAAAAAGTTTTTGCTTTTAATTTTATTTTACAAGATTTTTCCTGTTTTAATTTTTTTGAATTGTGCTCTTTTTTTGTTTATTAATATAAAACAATTAGGTTGTTCATAAGGGGTGTGCTATCTGTTGTATCGTTGTATCGTCCTAACAAAAAACAGAGTTGTTAAAATTTTTATTTGTGTTTAACAACGATTTTGTATTCAGTTTTCTATCTGTTAGCACACTCAAACATAAGACATTAAACATACGTAAAAATGTTGTATCGTGCTATTCTCAAATGTTGTATTATTTAATTTAATTTTTAACAACTCTGTTTTTTGTTAGGACGATACAACGATACAACAAATAGCACACCCCTTGTGAAAACCCTTAATGAATTTATTTAGATTTTCTTTCACTTTTTTTCTTTTTTTTTTTTTTTTAAAACTTTTGTTTAAAAAGTTTTTGGTTTTAATTCGTGTTTTACAAATTTTATTTTACAAGAGTTTTCTTGTTTTCACTTTCCTTGTTTTTGGGTTGTGTTTTTTTTTTTTTTTTAAAACAAAAGAAAAATTTTTAGTAAACTTAAATATTCAAACCACGTCGGGCGCCAATTAAACAGATTCATTTGTTAAAATATTATGTTTATTGAATGAAAGATCACTTTAGTTTTAAAGTGATCTTTTTTATTTGAGTACTAGTTTTAGACTAACTAAAATAAAATACAAAGAAGTGCTTAAAAACTAAACCAAGCTTATTGAATGTTCCCATACGTTTCTGTTGACGTTGCACCTCGTGTGGGGAATCAGATAACACAAAAATGTGTTGATAAATAAATTATTATGAATTGAGCAATAAATGAATTATTGCCAGACATGTCGTCAGCAGTTTACACGAAATGTGTTAGGGTGTCACGTAATAAATAAAAACGTTAAGGTGGCACTTCAGATGTACCAACGTTAACTTATACATAAGTCTTCATTCTTCTGGATTACAATGTTTTCCACGTCCCATATTGGTACAATTAGGAAAGAATTTACTTATTTCAAACGCAAATTATGAAAAGAAAATTATTACTAAGTGCATCGAGTAAAATTTTGAAAATTATTGCAAGTGTCCTATTTTTATGTCAAAGTCAAATATGAACAAGGTAAAGTAATTTTGGTGTAAATATTTGCATGTTTTAAATATTGCAAAGTTTTATATATAATCTGAGACTACTTGATTACAGTTTACTATAATAGAAAATAAATATAATTATTGCTTTATAATTATTAAGAGAAATTCATGAAGATAAGTGTAGTCATATTTCTATGTCCATAGCCTGTAGGTGGTTTTCATTAACAATTTTGTTCAAAAATATTTCCCGGGATTCCCGGGAATCAAATTTTTTTATTCCCGTTTCCCGGGAAATAAAAAAGTCCGGGAAATCCCAAACCCTAATTATCTGCAATAACAT
This sequence comes from Leucophora obtusa, assembly GCA_949987735.1. Classification (NCBI taxonomy): domain Eukaryota; kingdom Metazoa; phylum Arthropoda; class Insecta; order Diptera; family Anthomyiidae; genus Leucophora; species Leucophora obtusa. Next base: position 173,827,550 of record OX465295.1, on the reverse strand, counting down.
CAAATCATTAAAATAATTTTTAATAGAACTGAATATAGTACTAACGGAGGAAACATCCGTTAGATGAGTTTTATGTAAAGATTTTTGGGCGACTTTATATTCATCACTTCTTTATATCCAAATTATTGGTGTATTTCTAGACTGGGTTTCTCTTTAGCTATATCAAATTATAAATTATAAATTTATATTAAATTATTTAATTAAGGAGTGCAAACTTTAAAATATATTTATTAGAGTTAGTCACAAAAATTTGATTTTCGGATATACATAATCACTTTTTTTAAAGTTTTTGCATAAGAATGGCGTTTTTTTCTTTTTTCTTTCAACTCCTTCCACTGGCGCAAGTCGGCCAAAAACGCTAATTTTAAGACCCTTTTCCTCCAGAGCAAAAACAGCTGCATTTATAGGAAATCTGATTTTACCATTCGATTCTACAACAAAATTTAATACACCAAACTTTTTTTTTCATTCTCAAAATACACCAGATAGCCATTAGAGTGGTTCGAAAATCCGCTTTTTTCAAAAACTTCTAAAAAGTAATTTTTTCATTACACACAATTAAAACGTATTTTTGGCGGAGTACATGCGTACAAAAATTTTGGATATACCGCGAACCGTTAAAAAGTTATTAGCTAATCAAATTTGGATTTTTTTTAATTCAATGAAAAACTATTGGAGCTAATTAAAATGCAGCTTTCAATACTCGCTGCCGCATTATAAATTTATTTTTTAGTAATGACAAAATAGATTGTAAGTTTTGTAATGTTTATTACAAAGATTTTTTTTACTAAACATATTTGATTTCTAAATAACTTTTTAACTGGTCGCGGTATATCAAAAATTTGTGTACCAATATTCGCAGCAGGGAATACAATTTTATTGTGTGTAATAAAAAAGTAACTTTATTGAAATTTTTGAAAAAAGTGCATTTTGGGACCACTCTAGTGCCTATCTGCTGTATTCAGAAAACGCAAAAAAAAATGTTTTTTATATTAATTTTTGCTGTCGAATCGAATGGTAAAGTCATATTTCCCAGAAATGCAGCCGTTTTTGCTTTGCAGAAAATGGGTCTCCAAATCAGCGTTTTTAGCCGACTTGCGCCAGTGGAAGGAGTTGAAATAAAAAAGAAAAAAAAACGCCATTCTTTTTTTGTATGCAAAAACTTTTAAAAAAGTGATGATATCCGAAAAGCAAAGAATTTTTTTTTTTTTTTTTTACGAACCCTAATATTTATATATACCTACAAATACTCGCAAAATGTTCTTTCCCCCGTTTTTTAGTTATAGAATTATTTTATTTTGGTTTTTATTTTGAAGTCTTTAAGGTCTTTCATTACCAGAATTTTTATTGGATACCCTAAATATGCTTATAGCTTTCAGAAAATTTGTTTTTTTTAATCAAGTTCCTTTGAAATTTAGAGGGTTATTTTGTTATAGCAACGCCTTGCGTTGCGCTGTTTTCCATACAAATTGTTTTTGTAACAATAACAATTTACGCACAAATCAACGCAACGCCAGGCGTTGCGTTTTACAAAATAACCCACTTAGTGTATGGAAATTGCAAATTTTTTTAAATATTATTATTTGAAATTTTTTGAATTGCAAGCATATGTAACGGTGTCGGAGAAAAAGGAATTCTTTTGTTTTATTGGACAACTATATTTTGGGCAAAAGGTAAATTTTTGATTACGAGATTTGTTTGAAGAGATGACCATTAATTTTAGTGATGTACTCGATTTTTTAGGCCCTTTTAATTGTAATTACTAAACTGGTATAAATTGTTGGATAAATGGTTGCAATCCTAACTTAGAATTTTGTACATCTTCTCCCTCGACAACATTCATTTGCGCATTGTTAACTCTACCAAACAACCAAAGTCATACACCTCGAGTCTGTTATACCTAATGAGAAAATGGTTTGTGAATGAGGTGTAATTGTTTTTACCCATAAGTAAATAATCCCGAGAAATATTGACATCGTGGATATACGGCTAAATTCAGGGGTATGGCATCACCGACAAAATAAGTTATAAAAAGATTGTTGTCACTAGATGGCACTTTGTTCAAAAAACTGACAATTTTATTTTTTTATTTAAATTTAAATAATAACAAACAACAAAGCAAAAAAAAAAACGGATATTTAAAATTTTATTATTTCAATATATTCCGCGCTTGTTTTTTCCTTGTTTTGAGCAGTTTTCAGCAGTTTTTGAGTTTTTAAATATAGGCTCAGCTGATACTAAACTGATACTAAATAGTTGCTCAGGTAATACTAAATTACAGCGCCCTCTATCGGTAAGTAGTGTAAGCTTTGATTTCCTATCTCTATAATTAATAGTCTCTGGCTAAATTATTTAAAGAATATCAATAATTTTGAGGGCGAATATTCCCTAAATGGCAGTCTTAATATTATTTAACAGTTATTTTTCTTAAATATTTAAACATTTAAATTAACGCATTTAGTTTTTTTATTCTTATATTTGTTTCCGAGATTTCGCGAGATTTTTTTTTTATTTTTTTATTTTATTTTATTTTTGTTACTCACAAATATTAAACTCAGAAAATTTATGCGGATAAATACGTTAACGTAATTTGATTAATTAGATACAAAGCTATGTATATATTTAAAACAAAAGAAAACAACTGTTGCCAAATAAGCGAATAAATTTCTCAATTTCTCAATATTTCAATTAGTTAAATTTTTGTTAAAGCAAATTCAAATAAATCAACATTAATCAAATTTTGTTACTACCTGTTAATTTAACAGTGTTATTTTCGTTACTTTCACTTAATTTTACAATAATTTACCACATTAAAAGAAAAATTTAGATTTTTAATTTAATTTATTAAATAACGTTAAATTTTGATAACATATATATTAATCGAATTTGTTTACATATTTTATTTTAAGACAACAATACGTTATGTTAATCTTTTTATTTAAATAAACAATATTTTTTTTTTATTATGGATCTTTAAATATTTTAATTTTTGCGCGAAAAGTTTAGAATAGCTAGTTATGTATTCGTTTGGGCTGTCATCGACCTTTCAATAATGTCAGCTAGGTGGGTGGGTTTTGAGTATGAAGGGGATGAATTTCATCCATAGTCCTCTTCTATTTTTGCTGCACCGTTCCATCCCATCCCATTTCTTTCTTTCTATTTCCTATTTCCTTTATAATTTTATTATTTCTCTTTGCTATCATCTTTATGGTCGATTTCGGAATATCTTGCTACCAAAATTTAACTTTATGGAAGTCGACTCTCTTTTACTTCTAGAACGGACAAGATCCTCCCCAAATTTTCCTGAGAACAGCCGGATCTGATGGTAGCACAGTCTTTTAGGAAGTAAGGTGTTGTGAATGAGTCGTAAATAAAACAATGGCGCCAAACGTGGGGCCTAGCGGATATATTTGGTTTTCTAAATGTTCGTGTCAGAAGCTTGCCTTTTGATGACGCAAATATCTTTTAATTTCATCTTGCTGGAGCTTCATTTTTTTCTTTATCTTCTTCTTTATTCTATTCTCTATTTTTTTTTTGTTTTTTTTTCTGTAATCTCTTCGATGCTTTCCCTTTAAGATTTTATTGTGTCAGGCTTACCGTGATGATTTTAATTCGTGGACTTTTTCGGAATTACGCTTACGGAGGTTGACAAATTAAGACGATTTGATTTATTCTATCCAAATTGGGTTCTAGGTTGAGTACGTGTAGATGCATTGTCTGGTGGTTATCGGATTTTTTTAGCTTTCATAGGAATCCTAGATTCGTTTTGTAAATTTGTTTGTCTTTTGTTATTAATTGGGGATCTCTAGAACAAGACTGTATTTGTTTTATTGCTTCAATGATATTTTTTTGTTTTTTCTTCTACTTTTCTAAATTTGTCTTATTTTTTTTTTGGGTGTGTGGTGCCATATTTTTATAGATTACCTAACTGTAACGAAGTAGCGCTATATGTTTATTGTGTTGGTTTTCTTTAACTTAAATTGAGATTTTAAAAATGGTTTTGACAAGAAGCCATGAAAATTTATTGAACTTGGAGGAGCCTGCGAACGTTAGTTTCACAGTAGATGTAAATACCGGTGACGTCACACCGGGAACTCAAAGTCGCACTGTGAGTGGACCTAGGATTAGAGCAGCTAATGGTACTCGGGAAGTTCGTACTAATCGGACTAGAGGTAGGCCACTTGTACAGGATACTGTTTCACATCCGGCTGCTGCTGCTGCTGCAGATGATTTTCACATTAGACAAATTGTAACTGATTCGTTAGATAGCTCTCGTGGTGAGATTTCGAATCTGATCGCTACTGAATTGCGGTCTATGGTTCAAAATATGAACATAGGTTCAAATAGGAATGTCCCGAATGGGGATAATAATATTGACAATACTACCAACTTAGACAATCGTCGCAGTAACCCGGCGATTCCTCAAAATATTGCATGCTCACACCTTGTTTGAGGGTAAAGCCTTGGTGTGGTACTGGCGATTCGAGCGAAGGACGACTAACATGAACGGAACTCATTAACATCTGCATTATGTAAAGAGTACCGAGAAGATTATAGCGACTTTGACGTCCTGGACGATATACGAAATCGAAAACAGAGACCGAACGAGAAATTCGACGATTTCTTTCATGCTGTTTCGGCCATGACGGACAAGCTAAAAACTCCGATGTCAGACAGAGACCCTTGTGAGGCGTTGCTACGGAACTTTCGGAATGACATTCGACATGAACTTTTGCACATGGACATTGCGACGGTTTCTCAACTTCGAAGAGAGGTTAAGAAAAGTGAGAAATTCATGCGGGACATGCGGAATTTAGAGTCACGCTGGACGAGTAGAGGACAAATTGCTGAACTGACTGGACAGGATAAGGAATGTGATGGACTGACAGATACTGAAACCGAAATTTGTGCAGTTCAATACGAGGTTAAGTGTTGGAAGTGTGGCAAACTAGGTCATACGTACGTTGAGTGTATGGAGACGAGACGGGTGTTTTGCTATGGATGTGGGGCTAAGGACATTTACAAGCCCGCCTGCCCGAAGTGCATACGGGAAACGGACTACGGGATGTCCGACGGAACTAGTTCGAACATCCGGAACAGAAGTACCGAACAAGACAACGACTGACAACAACAATTCACAACCAGACGGGACGTATATAAACGTACATCCCTTAATGAGACCATACCATGTCAGGCTTGAAGAGTATCGTAAGGCGCGTGAGAGGATTTTTGGTCCATCTAGGCGAAGGATGGCAAAGGAAAAGCGAATACGTAGGTATTATAACACGTTGAGTATGTTTAAGGGTTATGTTATTTCCTCTATTGTCAATAAAGAATTGGATACTAGACCGTTTCTGCAACTAAAAGTTGGTAATATGTCATATTTTGCTTTCTTGGACAGCGGGGCCAAAATTGAAATCTTTTTTAGTTTTCGAAGGTGTATAGGTAACGTGCGAACAGCCGATGGACAGAAAGTACTAGGTACAGTGACTTTGGATACTACGATTCAAGGACGGACAAGACCTTTCGTGTTTTTGGTTGTACCGGCCATACAACAAGATATCATATGCGGCTATGACTTTTGGAGAGAATTTGGACTCAAATTTTTGTTGCGACTATAGGAGAGATTGACCCTACTGAAAAGGAACCGGACAAACTTCAACTGACTTTGGGACAAAGACTTGACAACGTAATACCGGCATTTCCGAACTCTGAAATCGACGGTTTGGGATGTACTTCTCTGGTGGAACATTATATTGATACCGGTGATGCGAAACCTATAAAGCAGCGTTACTATCCAATTTCTCGAGCGGTGGAAAAACAGCTTTCTGGTGAATTAGACAGAATGATCTCTTTGGGAGTAATAGAGGAGGTTCAAAATTCACCTGGTCTTCTTCAGCTGTGGTGGTGGTGAAACCTGGAAAGGTTAGGATGTATATAGATAGTCGGAAACTGAACTCGGTGACGGTTAAGGACGCGTACCCGATACCGAACATAGACGGACTTTTATTCCCGAACCAAAAACAATTAAACAATTACGTCGATTTTTAGGCATGACTGGTTGGTACCGACGTTTCATACAGGACTATTTAACTGTGACATTCCCACTAACGGAGCTTTTAACGAAGAAGAAGACGTTTAACTGGACAGACAAAGCTCAAGGTGCTTTTGACGAACTGAAGACTAGACTGACGTCTGCACCATTACTCAATCACCCGGACTATGAAAAGCCTTTTATTTTGCAGTGTGATGCCAGTACTTTTGGTTTGGGTGCTGTATTGGCGCAGGAGGACGAGAAGGGACAGGGAGACCGATTGCCTATATGTCTCATATATTGAATTAGGCACAGCGTAATTATACCATCACGGAGTTGGAATGTTTAGCCGTTGTGATGGCCATTAGAAAATACAGGTCGTATATCGAAGTTCAAGAATTTAAAGTGGTGACGGATCACGCGAGTTTGAAGTGGTTAATGGGACAGCGTGATTTGTCAGGGCGCCTTGCAAGATGGTCACTCAAACTTCAGGGTTTTAAAATTTCGATAGAACATCGAAGGGGTAAGGACAATGTGGTTCCTGATGCGTTGTCTCGCGCATTCGAGGGTGAAGATTACGTGGAAGCTGTTGAACTTGAGGTAATTGACCTCGACTCGGAACCGTTTAATTCTGAAGAATATGTGAAATTACGGACGGATTTTTCGAATTCCGGACTACAAAATTATTGATAAATATATTTATAAACGAACAGAATTTACGAGAGGTGAGACAGACGAATCCGAATTTTGGAAACTTTACGCACCAACTGAACTTCGACAAGACGTAATTTATTCTGCACATGATATTCCAAACTCAGCGCATGGCGGTATCGCTAAGACCACTGAACGAATTAGACGATATTTTTATTGGCCAAGAGTGTTGATTGACGTGAAAGACTATATTCAAAATTGTGTTATGTGTAAGACTTCTAAGACGCCGACAACTGTTTTGAGACCTCCACTAGGACAAATGGTAAGGACAGAACGACCCTTTCAACGACTTTACATTGACTTGATAGGACCGATACCAACTACGCGAAGTGGACATATAGGTTTGTTAATTGTACTGGATGATTTTTCGTAATTTACCTTTTTATTTATTATTTACGGACGCAAATTTTTGACTGTTTTGGAGTACCTGAGTTGATTCTGTCGGACAATGGAGCACAATTCCGAACTGAGGATTTTAAAAGTTATTTGAGGAAAATGGGAATACAGCATATGCAGACGGCTGTGTATAGCCCGCAGGCTAACGCAAGTGGACGCGTCAACCGATCAATAAATGTGGCACTGCGCTCGTATGTAACGGACGATCAGCGAAACTGGGATCGTTTTATAAGTAGCATTAATTGTGCTCTTCGCAATAGTATCCACCAATCTATCGGAAGTTCTCCATATCAGGTTGTTTTCGGACAAACCATGATTACTCATGGGAAGGACTACCGACTTCTAGCAAAATTAGACTTGTTGACTGAAACGGAAAATTTTTTTGAAAGACAGGACGAAATCACCTTAATTCGGAATAGTATTAGACAGTATATTCGGAAGGCATATGACAAGAACGTACGCACTTACAATTTACGATCACGGACAAAAGACTATATAGGATTGGACAGGAAGTTATAAGACGGAATTTTACGCAGAGTTCCAAGGTGGACTATTTTAATTCGAAATTGGCTCCAGTTGGCGTGAGAGCTAGAGTTCTGAGAAGAATTGGACAGGTAAACTACGAATTACAGGACTTAGATTGTAGTCATAGGGATGTACACCATGCGAAGGACATTTGGACGTAGGGATAGAAGGACTTAGAATGCTTGAGATTTGTAGCTTTCGCTATTGGAATTTGGGAAGATCTTCGCAATTATTGTTTTTGTTATCAATAATTTTTTTTTAACGGTGGTGTTATTGTAAGGGCTTTTATTACCAGAATTTTTGTTGGATACCCTAAATATGCTTATAGCTTTCAGAAAATTTGTTTTTTTTTTAATCAAGTTCCTTTGAAATTTAGTGTATGGAAATTCCAAATTTTTTTAAATTTTATTATTTGAAAGTTTTTGAATTGAAAGCATATATAACGCTGTCGGAGAAAAAGGAATTCTTTTGTTTTATTGGACAACTATATTTTGGGCAAAAGGTAAATTTTTGACTACGAGATTGTTTTGAAGAGATGACCATTAATTTTAGTGATGTTCTCGATTTTTTAGGCCCTTTTAATTGTAATTACTAAACTGGTATAAATTGTTGGATAAATGGTTGCAATCCTAACTTAGAATTTTGTACATCTTCTCCCTCGACAACATTCATTTGCGCATTGTTAACTCTACTAAACAACCAAAGTCATAAACCTCGAGTCTGTTATACCTAATGAGGAAGTGATTTGTGAATGAGGTGTAATTGTTTTTACCCATAAGTAAATAATCCCGAGAAATATTGACATCGTGGATATACGGCTAAATTATTTAAAGAATATCAATAATTTTGGGGGCGAATATTCCCTAAATGGCAGTCTTAATATTATTTAACAGTTATTTTTCTTAAATATTTAAACATTTAAATTAACGCATTTAGTTTTTTTATTCTTATATTTGTTTCCGAGATTTCGCGAGATTTTTTTTTATTTTTTTATTTTATTTTTGTTACTCACAAATATTACACTCAGAAAATTTATGCGGATAAATATGTTAACATAATTTGATTAATTAGATACAAAGCTATGTATACACTGAAAATATTATTACAGTAACTGACTGTAGTTTATTTAAAAAGTTATCCGTACATTTATTTTTAAATGATTATTCAGTTAAATTAAAAAGAAATATATTTTTCAACTGTTTTTGTCTTTTATTTAAAAAACAAATTACATGGAAATACGGATTTTCTGTTACAGTTAATATTTTCATTTAAAATGTATTGTTAAAAAAAGAAACCTTTTAACTGAAAAAACATTTAAAAACAAACTACCTTATACAACCGATTTTCCATTATAAATAATTTTTTCAAAAAAAGTGCTAAAAAACGAGTAAAAAGGTTAAAGTCGGGCATGCCGGCTATACAATACCCTACACAAGTCTGGGTAAAAGCCAACTAATGTTTGGATCCGAAATTCGAATGGCTTAAAATGGGGCTTGTGTCAAAATTTTCTGTAATGTGAGTCAGCGCACCAAATTTCATTAAAATATCTTAATATTTGCGATCTGCAGTTTGTAACCAAGCCAATTTTGGGGGGACTCTTATATGGGCACTAGGTCTAAACATGGACCGATGTTCACCAAAATCAATAAGCTTCGTCCTTGGGCCAACATAGGTCTGTGTACCAAATTTCATCAAAATATATTAATATTTGCGACCTGCAGCGTATAAACAATATAATTTTGGGGGGACCCTTATATGGGCACTAGGTCTAAACATAGACCGATGATCACCAAAATCAATAGGCTTCGTCCTTGGGCTGATATAGGTCGGTATACCAAATTTCATCAAAATATCTTAATATTTGCGACCTGCAGTTTGTAACCAAGCCAATTTTGAGGGGACCCTTGTATGGGCACTAGGTCTAAACATGGACCGGTGTTAACCAAAATCAAAAGGCTTCGTCCTTGGGCTCCCATAGGTCGGTGTACCAAATTTCATCAAAATATCTTAATATTTGCGACCTGCAGCGTATAAACCATATAATTTTAGTAGGACCCTTATGTGGGCACTAGGTCTAACCATAGACCGATGTTCACCAAAATCAATAAGCTTCGTCCTTGGGCCGACATAAGTCGGTGTACCGAATTTCATCAAAATATCTTTATATTTGCGACCTGCAGCGTATAAACAATATAATTTTGGTACGACCCTTATATGGGCACTAGGTCTAAACATGGACCGATGTTCACCAAAATCAATAGACTTCGTCCTTGGGCCGACGTAAGTCGGTGTACCATATTTCATCAAAATATCTTAATATTTGCGACCTGCGGTGTACCAAGTTTCATCAAAATATCTTAATATCTTAAAACAGACGGAAGGACGGACGGACAGACGTCGTTAAATAAGGTGGGTATAGGTCCAATATTTTTTGGTGTTACAAACATCAGCACAAACTTATAATACCCTGACCACATAGTGTTGTAGGGTATAATTAGTTGTTATTGGTGTAGCCGATTTTTTCAGTATAGGACATTTAAGCGGGGAATACACTAACTTATAGTCTTGACTAGCCATGGATTTGTGCGAACATGAAACAAATCACACGTGAAACAACAACAAATTTTAATTGTTGTTTTTGTTTTGCATGTAATTCGTTTCAAGTTCGCACAAATCGATGTCTCGTCAAGACGCTAAGGATTTGATTTTTGTATGTTAATGGTCGTGTTGACATACGTGAATTTTTTGATATTTTTGTTCCCTACTCAATGTTCCTTAATGGTTCCTTACTACTCTTACTCCCTACCCTAGAAATCTCTGAAATACCTTTTCATTAATTAATCCATTGTAAACCAATCAAATTCTTTTAATTTTTTAATAACTTTTTTTGTTGAAAGCCCATTAATTCAAAATTTGATGTATGTATCGGTCAATTTTTAACAAACAGATAGCAAAAAAATTGTCAACTGGACCTTTTAGAGATCAATTTACTCCAACAGGTTTTGTATACAAAGGATTTAGCTTATAAAAATGTGTTTAAAACTAATGGCATTTATTGTTTATAAGTAAACAAAGTGTATGAAACAAATGTTACATGGAAAAACCTCTTTCAAAGTCGCTACTGCGAAAAGAAAAAACAAAGTTTTTATACTCTCATTAAATTAACAAAGTCAGCAAATCTAGTAGCTATTACCAAAACAGTGCTCTCTTAAAAATATTGTTTTTAAAATTGTCTCTCACAAGAATGTTGCCAATTATTTTATCAAAAATGCTGATAAAATTCACGCTTAGTTATGAGTAGAAAACAGTCCACACTAGTCTGGAAACAGAGTTGATTTTCTGGTATTTTAGAATATGACTACCATAGTATCAACTCAATGGCTGAATTTTCTTTATTGTGTTTATATTATATGCAGTTTTCTTTTCTAAAAAAGTGTTGCCGTATGTATTTTTGTCAATAGTAACAAAAAGTAATTATAGACAAATGAGGTACCAAATTTAGAGATATGTCTAACTGTATTAGTATTCCACTTATTTGATAAAACATAAAAAATATCTAAAAATATGACATTTCTTTTAATTGCAGGGAAATTAAGGCCTAATTTGTCCATATATTTATTTTATTACTATAGCCCAGTATTTTGTTCACAAGTGCGAAAAAGATTTCGCTCTATGTTTGAACTTAAGTCAAATTGATATAAGATTTTCGAACATAATTTACATAGCTTGATTGACTTTAATCTTTATTTATATAATAAAGAATCATTCTGAACTAAAATTCATTTTGTGTTAATAAACATTTTCCCAAGACCATTTTGCGCTATTTAATTACTGTAATAGCGCTAAATGTGGTAGCTAAACCACCAAATTAGCAACATTGTTTAGTGTACAATGCAGGTGATAAAGTTGGAACTATAGTACCTCAAAGGTACCATGACTCATTTGGTATAATTTACAATTTTTCTTTTTCTAACATCGGTCATAGAAACTTTTAAGCTGCCCATACATTAAGGAACATTGAGTAGGAAACAAAAAATATCAAAAAATTTTGTAAAAACGATTTGCACGAATGTCAACACGACACAATGTAATACACAAATCAACATTCGTAAAAAAATGGCAATTTTTCACGAATGTTCCTTAATGTATGGGCCGCTTTACGTTTATAACATGGCATAACAACACATGGTAGACACATTAGAAATATGTTCTCTATAGCTGTGTTTGTGTGAATGAACGATTTTGACATTTTTCAACCTATTCCGGCTTTCTAGTGTCAAAATTGTTCGAGATAGCACTGACACATATGCCGCACAAACACAGCTTATAATACAATAATAAAATGTTAAAAACTCATACAAAAAGTCATTTTTTGTCCCACTACATCCTATAGCGGCCTTTATACGACCAATCATGCGTCCATCTGTATGAATTTGATCATGTTATGTCTAGTTTGACGGCTTGTCAAGCATGTTGGACGAAAAACAAAATTTTTTTGATTGTTCGGCAGGTTTGACAATCATGTTTTACCGTGTATGGAAAAAAATCATCAAACATTGGAGAATTTTACATTTTTAATTTGTTATTTTGTGACAAGAAAGGGATAGCATGCTTGATTTTTTTATCTTAGGAAATTTTTTATTGTGAGTAAAGAATTGTGTAAATAAAAAACTTTTCTAATTGTATTTTACCTGATACATACTTCGATATTTTTTCTTTGCGTAAATATACAAATGAAATATTTTTTGGTACTATTTTGAAAATCCGATTTCTCATCCCTGCTGTAATATGCACTCTCTCTTATAAAATACAAAATAAAAAATACCTGTTTTAAAAAAAAAATAATGATCAAATTGGTCATAGTGAGCATTGTTTTTTAGCTCATGGTTGTACATATGAGATTTATATTATTTAAGAAAGGAAAGGAACGCTGTAAAAATAAAATAGTATTTGGTAAGTTTTTTTTTATAAAAAAATTATATGTATAAACAGAAATTATAAAATAAAATTTTCAATTATTTTTCCTTTATACTTAGCTGTCTGTGGAGTTAATTTCTTACTGGTGGTTATTAGCTTTAAGAATTTTTTGCTTTGTGGATTGTTGCAAATAATTTGTAAATTTTGCGGACCTGTTGCATATACATACATACATATGTAAATTTTGTGGATTGTTGCATACAAAATAGGGTAAGTTAAAAGAAAATTTTAATTTTTTGAATTGACTTTAAAATTTTTTAAAATTGACTTCTGGCGGGTTCCCTGATTAAAAGATTCCAATGGGCAGGGCTTTAAAGTTGAAAGGGAAAACTACAACTACTAAGTCCGGAAGGTGCTTATCCCATGAGGAAAACTTGTGCACCAAAGAAAGTGATTAAACACATCAAAGAAAGTTATTAAACACATGGTGGCTTAGTTTGATGTTTTCAGGTGCTATGCCCGAAAAATAAAAAAGGTCTAGCAACATTGGTTGTAAAGCTGCCTACACACTAGGGAACATGGTTGAGGGAACAAAAAATATCAAAAAATTTTGTAAACACGAAATGCACGCTCTCAACACTCACACACACACAAACGCACTCACACATTCACAAAAAATGCTCTCTTTTTTTAAGTATGTTCCCTAGTGTGTAGGCAGCTTAATTAGTGTACTTTGCAATGATTCTCAAACTGTATGTAACCTAGTGTCTTCACATGACTTAGTGTATACAAATGCAATGAAATGTGCAAAGAAATTTTAAAATAACACACAAAGCACCAACAACGAAAATAATTTTGTTGCTTTGCATGTAATTTGTAAATTTAATGGCATATTTTATTATTTGAAGACACTAGGTGAAATATAATGGGTTGTCACTGTCTTCACCTAATAATCTCTACAAGTGGAATAAGAAAATTTTGTAGAATTGTAAAATATAGTATGAATTACATAATATTGGCGTACGGGCACATTTTTACCATTTTTTGAAAAATAATCTGGAATGCAAGTTTGTTACTAATTTAAGCCTTCCTTTTTCCATATCACATTTTGTATACTCAAAATATTATAGTAACTCACTATTTAAAAAGTTTACATTGACTACCTTATACAATGAATTTTTCAGAAAATTTATACTCGATCTAACGAAGAGTTGGTAAGAAATATGTAAAGTTTTTAAAATATAATTTACAGTGGAATTCGCTTATAACGAACGTAGGTTAGTTTTAAACTACACTGCACTAAGTGAATGATAATAAAATTTCTTCATTCAATTCTTATTAAAGCTTGATTGGTTTAACGGAATGGTAAACGAACATTTTTAAAATCTGAATTTCCGTGATTTAAGCTTAAATTGAATTAAGTGTTTCGAATCTCTGCTGTATATGCGAAGTTCATTTTAATCAATTTTATTTCAATAGTTTTATTTTAACTTTAGTGTTGCTGTTTTTCGACCTTAAGCACCGTAAGTTGTTTGAGTTTCATGTGAAAAAACTTTTATACTCCATATAAAAAAAAATGATTTTTCACGATAGTGAGTTTCACGTGAAAATTGTGTAGAGTTTGTTTTCACGCTAATTTAATGTACAAGACTATTATTTTTCTTGGGAAAAAGTGACATTTTGTATTTATTGTGATTGTCTTTGTTATAAAATTAAAAAATTGTTAATTTTTATAATTTAAATTGCAATTTGAGGCCTTTAAAGTTCGAGTGAAAATTTTCCACATGAAAAACAAATTACGGTGCTTTATTATTTACTTTAATTTATAGTTTTATTATATTTTATTTTTGTTGCAGATTTTCACTGTGTTTAACAACGTTTATGTTCGTATTGAAGTTGTATTAGTTACATTTTTAATTTTTTAGTAGGTAAAATTCTATAAAATTAAAAATTAATAGCATAAGTTCAGATAAGTCTATATTAAATGTTAATTATTAATACTATTTTGTATTAAAATCAAGGTCGGTTACCGTTATTGTTATAATACAGTTATCGCTAAAATTAGAGTTGTCAAAACCGGTTTCCGAATTATTCGGTTTTTTTTAAACCGGCTTTTGAAAAAGGGCGGTTTTCGAATTATTCGAGAAACCGGTTTTTTCATGTCGACTAATTCGATATTTTCGAATATTTATAAGGTGAAAATTTACAATAAATTTTCTTCATTTGTTCAATAATTATGCAAAATATTTAAGTGCCTATGCATAATAATTTGAAAACATAAATTGAATTTTGTAATTTGTTAAAAATTTTTAAAGTGATTATGCATATCGTCATATGAAATCAAAAAAGGGGGATTTCAATTACAAGGAAATGTAGTTGAAATTAAAAAAACTCAATTACATTTGCATGTAATTGTAATTGAAAATTTTCAATTACAAATTAGATGTAATTGAAAGTGATTTCAATGACAAATTTCAATTATATTTGCAATTACATTTAGAATTAGAATATGTTCGTTGTTAAAATTTTTCAAAAAAAATTGGCTGGGATTAGCGTGGCTAAGTATAAAAACAATACGTCATGTTTTGTCATTATTTCTTTTCTCAATAAAATGCAATTGTAATTGCCATTTTTTCAATTACAATTGCATGTGGTGGTTTCGTATATAGTTTGGGTAACATATGTATATAGAGATAGGAAGAAATTTAATAAGAAAAATAACTAGTTACAATTACCAGATACTGGGTTATATGCTTGTAATCAATTAGTATGGATACTAAGGTGGTAAAAACAAAGTTGGAATTTTTTATCAGACCATATCGTCGACCGGCCTGCAAAATGTCACATGTGTTTTTTAATAGATTTTCGGGAGAGCGAAAAAACAAAATCTACTTTTAAGATATTTTATTGGCATAATATGCCTTAATGATGATTTTACTAAATGAGGTCGTGAATCATTAAGGCAAATGATGCCAATAAGATATCTTAAAAGTAGATTTTGTAATAGTTTTTTCGCTCTCCTGAAAATCTATTAAAAAACACATGAGATATTTTGCAGGCCGGTCGACGATATGGTCTGATAAAAAAATCTACAAAAAAGTTTTGTTTGGATTGTTTTTATTTTATACCTTTTCTGTACATTAATTAAGACTACACCGATAAAATTCTTCAGTTACTCAGTTAAAGAATTTCTCAGTTAAAACTGAAAAAATTTAAATTAACTGAAATTGATTAAATACAATTTGTTTCTGTTAGTCTGTATATAAAAATTTGAAATTGACAAATATTATTGAAAATAAAATTGTTTTCTTATTTCAATCCAATTAGGTTGGGGATTCTTCAAAATGGCGGAATGTTTTGTTTGCAAAGCTGTGTTTAGGTCTCACAAAGAATTTTTTAATCATTTTAAAATTCACTATATTTCAAAATTTACTAATTTTACTTGTGTAGAGTGCCAAAATAGGGCTTTTTCATCATTAGAAGCTTTTAGAAGACACATGAAAAATTCTCATTTTAATAATGAAATGTTTGACGATAATCCAAACACTGTACCATCTACTTCTCAATTTTCTAACACAAATAGCTTTGAATATGATCCTATAGATATAAATAGTACCATTATAAATAACGGAGAAGCGGTTTCAGAAAACAGTTCAACAGATGCTTTTACTAAGTTAAAAGATTCTGCTCTTAAATTTGTTTTATCTTTATTTTCAAAAAATAATATCAATAGAAAAGATGCTTTTGAAATAATAGATTCTGTTAAACAGTTCATACTAGCTGAAATTGTTAATATTGTAAAATCGATTATATTACCTTTTGTAGACGTTTCAAATCAAATAACTTTATTAGATTTGCTATTTAAAGTGACAAATTTGTTTAAAGATTATGATAGTGAATTTAAATTGATACGAACATTGCAATCATTAAATTTATCAACACCAATAGAGGAAGTTTTTTTCTCCAGTGAAATACAGCCATTGTACAATCAAGGTGAAATATGTCTTAGCGAATCGGTAAAGAAGGGTATAGTTTTTCCAATAGATTTCTATATTGAACAATTTTTCAAAAGCAATAATTTAATTCAATCATCGTTAAGCCATATAGAACATTTGCTTAACGAAAACAAGTTAGATAACTTTGTTCAAGGTAATATTTGGCGAAGCAAGTTAACAAAATTTCCTGAGAATCAAAAAATCATACCTTATTTTCTGTACAACGACGATCTCCAAATAAACAGTTCTTTAGGTTCCCATACATCGTCAGTTTGTGCTTTCTACATAGCATTTCCTACTATTCCAAATTGCTATAAAATTGATAACATTTTACTAACTGCATTAATGGACAGTAGTGATTTAAAAGAATTTGGTAATTACATTTGCCTTCATGACCTCATTGACAAACTCATAAATTTGGAAGTAAATGGTATAAATTTTATTATAAATGACGAAAACGTGAACGTAAAGTTTGTATTGGGATTAGTTTTGGGCGACAATTTAGCTCTTAATTCAATTCTAGAATGTAATAAGAGCTTTAATGCTCATTCTTATTGTCGATTATGTCAAATAAAAAAAGATGAAGCGGAACAGCAATGTGAGGAAATATCGGAGAAGCTAAGAACCAAAGAAAATTATGATATTGATATCTCAAAAGAAGATTCCAAAAGCACCGGTTTAAAAGGTGAAACAATTTTGAACAAAATACCTTCGTTTCACTTCATTGAAAACCAAGTCGTAGACATTATGCACGACCTATTTGAGGGAGTGTTTATTTATGACATTTGTAAATCGATTTTATTATTAATTGAAGAAGGCAAATCTAAAAATGTTGATGATTACCACAAATTTTCTTTAATAACTTTAAATTTAAGAAAAGCAACGTTTAATTATGGTTCACTTGAAATTGGCAATACTTCTGGAGAAATATCCATTCACAGATTAAAAAATAATAACCTCAATATGTCAGCGAGAGAGTGCTGGACATTCATTCACTTTTTTCCATTGATGTTCCACGATTTAATTGATAATAACAACGAAGTATGGAAATTTATCTGCATTGTAGTACAATTGCTAGATTTGGTATTGTATATATCTTACAACAGCACAACAATTAATTTGCTTAAAAACATTATAAACGAACACAATAAACTATATATTGAACTTTTTGGAGACACCCTAAAGCCTAAACACCACTTCCTAACCCACTATCCCTCAATTATAAAATCGTCCGGACCGTTAAGACATTTTTCTAACTTCATGTTTGAAGCTAAACACAAAGAGCTGAAAACATACGCAAATGCGACAAACAGCCGCAAATGTTTCATTTTGTCAGCTGCATTTAAATTTCAATTTAAATTTGCTTATAAAATTTTCTTTAACAAAAGCAGTTGCAAACAAGTCATTTATAAAGATACACAAAAAGTTTCCTCAAAATTTATTGATACAATTTCTACTTACGTAGAATTTAGGAACTTAGATTTTATTACCCTTAGTTCTATATCCTTTAATGGCACAATTTATAAATCAGGATACCATGTTGCTAAATTAAATAGTGAAAAAAAATAGAAGTCTTTGAAATAAAAGAAATTATATATTTTATTTCAGATTCTAAAGTATTTCTTATTTATGAAAACCAATTTAAATTAAACTTTGAACCCAATATTGTTGGCTATTTAATTGAGCCTTTCGAAGCTTCCACAATTGCAATAGAACCTATCAATGATTTAATAGGATTTCCATTCAATATTATAGCTTTGCATAACGGTAAAAAGGCTGTTAGAATTAAACAGTTTACTTCTATCTAAAAATCCTAAAATTATTCGGCTATACCATGGCAACCAATACTCAACCTGAATCAACAACCCTTACTGGAAAGAACAATAACCTATCAATCCTCAGTCCACCTGTTTTAAATACGGAAGTTGAGTTTTACAGTCAATCCCCAATCAACACTCAACTTGCAATGCCGGAAAGCGAATTCTTATCATTTCTAAAAAATATTGACAATGAAAATTTTTTATATGTAATGCCACTAGTTGAAGGTAAAATACGTCACTGTAGTGGTTTGACTACACACATTTTAATTATATAGAAAACTCCATTTGAAGTCCAAAAAGTAAAAATAAAAGGGTTTTACAATTTAAAAATGGCGTTTAGATTAAAATTTATCATTTAGTAACGATATATAGTGTACCGGTATTATTGAAGAATTGTGTTTTTAGAATAAATTATTTGTTGTAAGAAAACTCAATGTTGCCAAACCAAATTTAAAAATAATGACAATACGCCAGCTAGAAATATTTTTTTTATTAGCAAACGCAGATAAAGTTGCACTAATATAAAATTTTGAATATTTTGTTTAATAAACAGAAATATTTGTCTTTAAACTAGAACTACTGAGGTAGTAGTAGTTTGTTTGTTTTAAAATTTTCTAGTATAATATATACAATACGTATGAAATTAGTTTAATGCTAACTTCCCAATATTTTTAGACGTCGTTTACAAAATTGTAAAACTCAAAAAAACTTTTTGTTATATGTTTTCGTGTACTGAGAATATCAGAATAATGAAAATGAAAAATTTAATATAAAGTTTTGACAACCAGATTAATTTTTAATGAAAAAAATCGGATTGTTTAATGTACAATATTTAAATGCCTAAATTCTATTTTAATTAGCTCAATCATTTACAATCGTCTAAGCTTCAAATGAACAATCTATTTAATGGAAATGGTGTAGTGTTAGACTTCAAGAATTATATTTGAATACTAACTTGCATAAATAAAATCTTAATTGAAGTATATCAACTTGAGTTTTTGCAGATATAAATCAAGAACACTTCGGCTAAAAATGGTATTTTGTCATTACATGCTATTATGACCAAATTTTTGCAATGGAAACATTTTTTTTACAGCCCATTAGATGCGATTTGAATGTCAATTTAAACCAACGATTACACTTTTCGGCCGCTGAGCGTCCGTTCAAATCAGCAAATGTTCGGTGGTACACCTAATGTAAGACCTAAAATTTGGATTCTGCATTAATTTTACACCCAAACTGGCATTTACAAACATTTTTCCAATAACAAGTTTTGTCCATAGTGGTTCAAAAGAACAAAATACTGTCAAACTACCATTGTTAGCCGACAAAGATTTAATTCAATTATTATTTTAGCATAAATATTTTTTAATAGCATCAATATCCATAAACTTACGAAGAAACATGTAATTTACAGAACAGAAAATAACACCAAGTCAATTCAAACTTTTTGATCGATACCACCTAGAAAAACTGTTTGAAATTGGAAGTTTTCATCATATTAGACAATTGGGTAGAGAAGTAGAATTCATCGAAAAATTTACTTTTTGGAAGTCTTCACAAGATACAAATAACAATTCCAACAATATTGCTTGTGCCCATTCATCTCGCATTAATTATGAAACAAATCATGAAACTACTACCAACTATGTAAGTCAATTTTTTTTATTCTATTACTTTTTCGTTTTGTGTTTCGTTTGAAATCGTTTTAAATTTCTTATTAATTTGTCATATAAATTTCAAACGAAAAGAAAAATGAAAAATTAAAGAATATGCCAAAAACTTAAAAAATATCCACAATTAATATTACCGAAAAAAGGGGAAAAAGTATGTTACATAGCCATGAACTTACCATGCCTATGTATACCACAATTTAAAAACCATATTTCCTTAATTCAGTTTTTAAATCTGAATTCTTCACGAATCGATTCGCAAAATTCTTTTTATTGATTAAGTAATTTTCATCAATATCATATTCAAAGAATCAATTTGATTTTTGTTCATGAGATTAATAGAATCAAACGAAGTTGTTCCATTTTTTTTAAGAGATACAACACTTAATTAACGTGCTGCAACACTCAGGAAATTTTTTATATTAATTAACTTGTTGCATTCTTTGGAAAGGTGACAGAGAAGTGAAAGGTGGTGAAAGATAAAATGCTTCAAATAAGGCAAATTTTAACAAATCTTTTAACTAAAAATGATTAATTTGATTTATACTTCGCGAATTAAACCATAAAACAAATTATTCAGTCGCATTCAAATTGAATCAATATGAATTAGATTCAGTCATTATCTCACTTTTTTCAATATTAAATTCATTCAAAGTAATTATAAATTATTCACTGATTCATAAAATAATTGTTAATGCGAATTAATTCAAAAAAGAAGTATATTTTTTAAGCTCTGATGTGTACCAACCAGCGCTGGGTTGTAACAACTGTGTTAAATTAAAATAAAATTTTAATTATATTAATTAATGTTTTCAGACATTAAACCACGTATTTCAAGATAATCCGATTTATACTGATTTAAGATGTTACTATGAGAAGAACGGTAGATTAGGTTGTGCCGAGCAAAATAAATTGACAAGGGCAGTAATAGATTTTTATATTTCAAAAAATATCAGATTGGAATCAATCTACTTGGAAAATTTGGCATCTCAAATTGTAAAATTCTTTCCCAATGAATCGGCAGCTGTATACTTTGAAAAGCAGAAAAACAAACGGGCCAGAGGAAAACTCTTTTTTAGATATCAAAATATGTTGAAGGCAAATGTGAAACCGAATACGAAGTCCCAGCAATGCACCGATAAAAGAGTTTCTTTTCTTGAAAATGGTATATAAGATAAAATTCATACGCTTTAGTAAATCTTTCTATAAATGTTTATTATTTTATGTACATAGAACAAGATGCGTCAAAAATAAAATCTGTTCTAAAATATAATTTTACCGACAAGGAACAAACCTGTCAACGTTGGAAACAATGTATTGAGTACCGCATAAGAGAATTAATGCAATGCAAAGATGTCAATATCGCAAATATAATTCACAGTTGGCCAGCATATAAACAGAGTTTTGGATCAGATCTTGTAAATATTTTTGCATTTAAATTTTGTTTCAATTTTCTATTCGTGTATGTAAAAAGTAGCGTACATGAATGTGCTAAGATATTATAAGTAGGATTACGTCTTTTTTTTTCAAGTTTTATGCAACTGTCGATTTTTAAAATTATAGATCAGTCAATTTAATTTTGACCCCTCTAGTTTATACCTATAAATTTATTGTTTATTTTTACAGGTTTCTATTGATTTTGATGGACTCTATCCTGAAAAAAATAACACATTTTTTTTCAAATTGGACAACACTCAACAAAATTCTACCAACATATCTTAACATGAATTTGAAAGACGTTAGGCTAAAGTCGATATGGGTCGAAGCACGAGAGAAATGGGCGGCAATGGATCAAAGTAATTTAGAAATGAACATATCCTCCAAGATAATTCATATTATGCGTTTTTAATCTGTATTTTTAGATTCAAAAGATGCTCTTTTTATATACCTAATGCATGGGGTTTTAAAACCCGAAAGACTTACAAAAGAAATTGGAAAAGCAACTATAGCTGAGTCCCAAATATTAACTATAAAGTTTATAGAAAACGACGTTGAGTTAAATTTATATACCGGACATTCACCATTTATACTTATAAAAAAGCAGATATTTGCTGTTGAGGAAATATTTGTTGTAATTGACCAAATAGTATACAAAATGGATACAGTGGCAGCGGCTTTGGCGTTATGCTTTAAAACGCATCAAGTTTTTAACTTAAGTTACAACAAAAAATGTATAAATTTTTGGTTATTCGTACAAAAAACTTTATTCGGAATACATTTAAAATGTGATTTTGTTGGCAATTCATTGCGAAATATAACATCGTTTTTTGAACTCCAAAAGCAATTATAATTTGGTCAGTTTACGTGGTTGTTAACCCTAGCATTTTATTGTTATATCAGAAGTTATTTATGTTGTATATACAGTGGTGGCCACGAATTTAACACAATTCAAGTTTTTTCTAATTTTATTGTTGATGCCTTTATTTTTAAAGATTAAAATAATGGCTAAATTCACCACGAAAGGCAAGGAGATGGTTCAGAAAATTGTACAGAATTTTAACGTAATGTTTGTTTTCTCATTTTGTCACTTGTTTTAAGTGGGCGTGGCTTTTAACGAAAAATGAGCGATATCAACCTTTTATCAAATTACATAGTAAAATTTAGGCAGTACTGATCGGTTCTGTACAAACTGTATATTTTTGGAAATCCTATAAAATTTCCTTAAGGCCTGCGTTATTTTTATCTAAAAATAGTCACCAGACTTAAAATTTCACCACTTTAAACATGACCAATTTTTCTTCGTTTTTAGCGATTTTAAAAGAAAGTTAACAACACTGAAATTTTAACATGAAATGCTTTTTACTATAACGTAAAAAAAATATTGAGTCATTTGTTCTATTGTGGTAAGAAAAGCATAAAACTATTCACTTTAAAATTTCAGTGCTGTTAACTTTCTTTTAAATTCGCTAAAAACGAAGAAAAATTGGTGATGTTTAAAGTGGTGCAATTTTAAGTCTGGTGACTATTTGTAGATAAAAATAACGCAGGACTTTAGGAAATTTTATAGAATTTCTAAAAATATACAGTTTGTACAAAACCGATCAGTACTGCCTAAATTTTACTATGTAATTTGATAAAAGGTTATTATCGCCAATTTTTCGTTAAAAGCCACGCCCACTTAAAACAAGTGACAAAATGAAAAAACAAATATTACGTTAAAATTCTGTACAATTTTCTGAACCAACTCCTTGCCTTTCGTGGCGAATTTAGCCACTATTTTAATCTTTAAAAATACAGGCAACAACACTAAAATTAGAAAAAACTTGAATTGTGTTAAATTCGTGGCCACCACTGTATGTGTTTATAATTACTTACCTATTTTGTAAATTACGTTTTGTTATATTAAAAATCTTTTAAATTAATTTTTAATATTTTTTTTTTCCAATTTCATCCTTTTCATTATATAATTCAGTTGTTTTCCATGTTATATTAATAATATTAAATTTTTTCAATTAATCCTTACATTATATGTATACTTTTTTTGTGTTAACAAAATTTTAAATTGTTACAGATAATAAAACTTTTAAAATAAACATATTTTATAGTACAAAAATAAATAAAATTTGTTTCTTTTATATTTATGGTTTATTGGCTGACAGTTAAAACATACAAAATAAATGAAAACTCGTTTATTTTTACAGAATTTGTAGTTAATTTCTAGAACAGTTAAAATAAAAGAAATAAATGAAAAATCGTTTATTTTTTACAGAATTTGTGGTTAATTTCCAAGACAGTTAAAATAAATGAAAAATCCTTTATTTTTACAGACTTTCTAGTTAATTTCTAGGTCAGTTAAAAAAATGGAATAAACGAAATATCATTTATTCTAACGCATTTTGTAGTTAATTCTTTGATAGTTAAAAAACCGAAATAAAAGAAAAATCATTCTTTTTTTAAAGATTTTGTAGTTAAATAGTTCACAGTTAAAAAAACTAAATAAAGGAAATATCAATTGTTTTTACGGATTTGTGGTTAGTTTGTTGACAGTTAAAATAAATGAAAAATCATTTAGTTTTTACAGATATTGTAAGTTAATTTATTAACATTTAAAAATAAATGAAAATGTCTTTTGATTTAAATGAAAAGTTAGTAGACCGGTTTTCAAGTGATTTTTCATTTATTTTAAATTACATTTTCAGTTAATTTAAACTACAAACTATTTTGAGTGTATATTTAAAACAAAAGAAAACAACTCTTGAACTAAATTGCTTTCAAATGTGTATCTACAGACATCAGCGCTGAGGTCAACGTGGGATTAAACCGGTAAGTTGTGATATTGGTTTATACACTAAAAAAAAAATAATAATAAAACTTAGAATCAACACTATTGTTTTCTGTTTTTTAAATGTTAATATCGCCAAATGAGCGAATAAATTTCTCAATATTTCAATTAGTTAAATTTTTGTTAAAGGAAATATAACAAATTAAAATAAATCAACATTAATCAAATTTTGTTACTACCTGTTAATTTAACAGTGTTATTTTCGTTACTTTCACTTAATTTTACAATAATTTACCACACTAAAAGAAAAATTTAGATTTTTAATTTATTTTATTAAATAACGTTAAATTTTGATAACATATATATTAATAGAATTTGTTTACATATTTATTTTTTAACAGAACAATACGTTATGTTAATCTCTTTATTTAAATAAATAATATTTTTTTTTATTATGGATCTCTTAATATTTTCATTTTTGCGCGAAAAGTTTAGAATAGTTAGTTAGGTATTCGTTTGGGCTGTCATCGACCTTTCAATAATGTCAGCTAGGTGGGTGGGTTTTGAGTATGAAGGGGATGAATTTCATCCATAGTCCTTTTCTATTTTTGCTGCACCGTCCCATCTCATTTCTTTCTTTCTGTTTCCTGTTTCCTTTATAATTTTATTATTTTTTTTTTACTATAGACCAACACTCAGGGGATGCCCCCTACTAATGCAATGCATTGTGTTGATATCAGGAAAATAGGTTATGGGAAGGAGGGAAGAGGGAGTAGTGTTTGTGAACGTTTGACTTGAATTTCTCTAAATTGTAAGTATCAGGAAAGACATCTGCTGGGAGTTTATTCCACATACGGGCGGTTCGACTAATGAACGAATTCTCTCTATAATGCGTTGTGCGACTAACTGGACAATCGACCACAAACGGATGAGATCTACTGTACAAGCGCGTGTTACGGCCAAAAACACGGGGCATCGGGATAAGTGCACTTATCTCAGCAGAACACCTCCCATGGTAGTAACGCTAGAACAGTGTTACACAACCCACATTCCGACGATGCTCCAACGAGTCAATAGAGCTGGATACTCTACTGTCATTAATGAGCGCCGACGCCCTCCTTTGTACACCGTCCAAAATAGACTTTGAAGCCCCTGCCCATATATGAGAGTTGTATTCCATCTTCGGCCGGATATAGGTGGTATAAATGGTAAGGAGATCAGAAGAAGTGAAGTAGTTCTTACACCGGTTAAGAAAGCCAACAAACTTGAATGCCTCTTTCGACATTTGAATGACGTGATCTTTCCAACGGACATCACACTGGATTCTCATGCCCAGAACATCAAGAGCTTCTGACTCCTTAATATTGATACCACCCATGTATACAGATGACAATGATGGCTCCGCGGTCTTATGAGTCAGCAAACAACATTGGGTTTTACGTGGATTAAAATCGACCCTATTCACGCGACCCCACTCAGAGATTGTAATAAGGTCTTGATTAAGTGTGTCATTCATAATCTGCCTCCTGCCCCCAATCTCTGCAAGGCTTGGCCCATGATCGAAGGAATATGAATGGCAAATGTTGCTGTCATCTGCAAAAGAGTAGATAGGATTGGAAGTCTGACAGAGGAAGTCATTTAGAAAGATAAGAACCTTCCAGCACGATGGAAAGATACCCATGCGATACGACGTGCTAAAGAGGGTTGCCAATGGACGCGATGGCGTTGAAGAGCACCGTTTCAGTACCAGTGCTGGTATACCATCCGGGCCCGCTGACTTATTTACGTCAAGATTCGCAAGAACCCTTTTAACGGCTCGTGGACGAAAAAATATTCTGGGCATAGTATGTGATACTCTTTCTCTTTGCTATTTGATTTCGGAATATCTTGCTACCAAAATTTAACTTTATGGAAGTCGACTCTCCTTTACTTCTAGAAGGGACAAGATTCTCCCCAAATTTCCCTGAGCACAGCCGGATCTGATGGTAGCACAGTCTTTTAGGAAGTAAGGTGTTGTGAATATATCGTTACAAGTCTTATCGATTGACGATATTTCAAAATAAAAATTTTTAAACTCGTAATTCGGTTGGGGCAGCCGAGTCAAAACTTGATTCCGTTGATACAACCCTATATTAAAGAAATTCGGTTGGATCAACCTCGTTAACAAAATATTTGGTCATGACAACCGAATTCGGTTGTAGTAACTTATTTTTTTTTTAATTCGGTTGCTGCAACCCCACTAATTCGGTTCCTACAATTAAATTTGGTTGTTGCAACCGAATTCGGTTACCACAACTTCTTTTCGGTTACAACAACCTCATTTGGGCTGCAACAACCTCTTTTCTGTTGAGACAACCTCGTTTCGTTAAATGATATACATTTAAATTTAAATGTATATCATTTAAATTATATTTTTGCACCGTGTCAATGTGTTTTAAGATGAATGGGGGAATATTTAGTTGATCTCTTATTTTCAAGTAAATGAATGTTCCTTTTAGTTTGACTCTAGATCATAAATTAATATCACTTTCTGTTTAAATTATTTTCAAATCAAAGAAAGATGATACAATTTTTACAAGTAAATTACAAAGAATAAAAATATATTTGAAAGAATTCGATAAGACCAGCAATACAGAATACGTATTTTCGGCTTTCGCTACAAAGCCATCATTAGTGTATTTCGACTTGTGTGGGCTAATATTTTAATGTTGTCTACTTATGTGGCCGCTGAATTCTTTCAAATATATTTTTATTCTTTGTAATTTACTTGTAAAAATTGTATCATCTTTCTTTGATTTGAAAATAATTTAAACAGAAAGTGATATTAATTTATGATCTAGAGTCAAACTAAAAGGAACATTCATTTACTTAAAAATAGGAGATCAACTAAATATTCCCCCATTCAACATAAAAAATAGTTTATAAAAATATATTTCTATGTTTGTACTGTTTTAGTAGGTCAGTTTCCGGATAATTTTTTATAACGGTTTCTAGTTCATCGACAGCGGCTACACACGAAAGCACTAAAATGTGGCTAATCGGACATGTATCACCAGAGGTATGCAAAACCAAACTTCCTACAAAAAAGGAGGTACTTAGCCGCAAGCTAAATAACCACGTATTCTATCCGGTTATTTTTGAAATATATCTTTTTAAATATGTATATTAGAGTGTTTTTTCAATTTTAGATTTTCGGATATCATAACTTTTTAGAAGGTTTTTGTGCCAATAAAAATAATGGCGTTTTTATTTTATAAAAATTCCAACTCCTTCAACCCCCTCTCGGCGGCTAAAATCGCGAATTTTGGGTATCTTACTCTGTAGAACAGAAACCGCTAAATATATTTAAAATCTGACTTCACGAATCGATTCGACATGAAAAATTAGGCTTATAAGCAGTTTTTTACGCTTTTACAATGCACCGGATAGCCATTAGGGTAGTCGGAAAAAATCGATTTTTTTATTCTTTAATTTTTATTATTTTTTTAATATACACAATTAAAGAGGATTCTTTCCTGAGAAAAATGGTATACTATACTTATTTTTATTACCACACGTTAAAAAGTTATTAAGCCTTAAATTTATTTCCAAGTACCAACAACATTTTTTTGTTTTGTAAATTTTATTGCAAAGTAAATTTTATTTATTAAAAACAAAGTAAACATTTTTTATTAACAAAATAATGATAATGATTATTAGAAACAATTAACAGTAATTATTTAATTAATTACCCTTTTTTCAACTGCTGAGAGAGCTAAACAATTCAAATTATCTCTATTTTTACTAAGCCAAAAGTGTTCAACCGCGAAATTTTACCAACAAGTTGTTCGGTGTAAATATTTGTTGATTGAATATTTCTGGAGGTTTAAATTTTTTGGGAGAAGATACATTTTTTTTGAAAATGGTACTTTTTTTTGGAGAAAGGTACTTTTTTTTGGAAAAAGCTATTTTTTCTTGTCCCCTTTTTGCCCCTCCCTGTAGGAATTTCCAAAAATCCCTTCTTAGTGGATCTCTACCACAGAGGAGGAAACTTCATACCAAATTTCAACTTCGTAGATCCAGCGGTTTGGGCAGGAATAATAACTTTTTAACGGGTTGTAATAAAAATAAGAATAAGAATCCTCTTTAATTGTATATATTAAACTGCTTATAAGCCTAATTTTTCATGTCGAATCGATTCGTGAAGTGAGATTTTAAATATACTTAGCGGTTTGTGTTCTACATAGTAAGGTACCCAAAATTCGCGATTTTAGCCGCCGAGAGGGGGTTGGAAGCAGTTGGAATTTTTCAAAAATAAAAACCCCATTATTTTTATTGGCGCAAAAACCTACTAAAAAGTTATGATATCCGAAAATCAAAAACAAACACCAAAAAAAAAAACACTCTAATGTATATGCATTAAAAAAAAATATGTTTGCAAATCTTTTATTTGAGTGGTCTTAGTACCATTATTAAAATATAGAATGAAAAAATATAAATAAATACAAAATTTAAGGCAGGTTTGGGCGGTGATTGGTTTTTCAGGCCACATTCCTTTTGTTATCATTTTATTTAGATTAACCCATGAAAATTTTCTGTTCCAAAGAAGCTGCTTTTCCTTTGTAACCCCTTCTACTGTCAACGACTTTTCTTTGAAAAAGCAATCGCTTCTTTACCCAAAGTGGAATCGGTTGCCTTAGAATCAGTTCTGGAACTAGTTCTTCAGCTTCTGGAACTAGTTCTATAACTTCTTCAACTAGTTCTAGAACTGATTTTCCTTCAGTTCTATCTTGCATATAAGATCCATGGAACGGGTTCCGGAACCAGTTCTATGGAATTGGTTCTAGTGGAACCACTTTCAGAACTAGTGTGATTGACAACCAATTGTAAAAAATTTTTATGGGAAGACCAACTTCGTGTTTAATGTTAAAGTTTTTCCACCGTGTTCCGAGTACAAACAGACGGACGGACGGACAAGAGTAGCCAAATCGCCTCAGAAAGAGGTTCTGAAAAAAAATCTTACACATTTTTTTTACAATTCTTCATTCAATAATGGCGTTCATAAAAATAAATTTTGAATTTTTCTTTAATACACACTCAAGAAAAAAGGAATAGATGCAGCGATTTTTCTCAAAAATACCAACCTTTGAAGCCCGGTAGCGACCCCTAAACCTTAATAAAAAATTTTTAAAAAATCATGTGTTAATTTTTCACGGTGCTTAATATATATTCGGGCTGACCCATATTAAAATCCAACTTTTGTGTTTTATGAACCAGCCTACCGTACACCCTCCAATATGAAGTATTTTTGCAAGGCAATTTCAAAAACATTTTTTTTTTTGCCGAACGTAGGGGTCGCCTTTTTTAATTTTTCGTTATAGCTTCGGTATTTAAAGTCAGATTTTAAAGTGTGATATACCAATTTGTTTGCCTCGAGGAGACCAGTGTTTTGATATAAAGGTAAAATCCAATGAACAAAATATAAAAAGCCGACCCCTACGTTCAGCAACCAAAAAATAAAAAAAAACATTCTACTGGGTTTATCGAAAAACTTCCTTAGCAAAAGTTTAAAGATATTTTGCGAGCTTTAATTTTCTGACATTAGGGTTGTAGCGACTGAGATCTGTTGGGTAACTACTAGAACGGGATACTTGAGGTCAATGGCCCTTAGAGCATAACACTGGTCTCCTCGAGGGAAAAACATCGATGTATCATACTTTAAGATCCGACTGTAGATGCCAAAGATATAACGAAAAATGTAAAATGGCGACCCCTTCGTTCGGCAAAGAAAATATATATATTTTTTTTTTTAAATTGCCTTGCAAAAATACTTCATATTGGAGGGTGTACGGCACACTTTTTTTGCTGTAAGGTGGTTCGCTTTAGTGTACATAAACAAGGACTACTTTAATAAGAAATCGACTCATTTTATATGTTTTAAGAGGAATTTTTGACTTCTTTTTGAGTCTTTTCTGGCAATTTCATTACTCAAACAATTATACCCTTTTTGGTGGGGTTTATGTATCATTTTTAGTTATTACTGAATCGAAGAACGACCCTGAAAATATTTACCTAAATTTGAGATTTTATTTATTATATTTTTATTATATAAAAGCTTAAGGTGCCTATTCCTACGAAAAGTCTGTGACTCTTAGTTATGACTGTGTTTCCCATGTATTTGTTGTTGCAAAGTCATAATAAATTATATTTATTCAAATTTTTGTTTGAAAACTTAAAAAAATTCAGACCTGTAGTGCGATTCTCTAACTTTCTTAACGATTTTATCGAATTCGTTAACTAACGATAATTGTCGGTTGAATTACCGAAAAAGTGATTCACTATATTTTGGTTAATGATATTATTCGTTAGAAAAGGTTACCGACAAATTTCGGTAGAAATAAAAAAATGCCAAACAATTCGATACAAAATATTTGTAAATAAAAAAAACAAAATAGAAAACAACATTTGTATCAATAAATTTTTTTTTTAAACCGGCGTACAAGAGAGCTTTTTTGTGGTTTTTTGCTTGCTATCGGGCTTAAAAAATATGGAATACCGTTCCATATAGTTATTTTTTAAATCGCGAAAGCCTAAATGCGTTAAATTTAAGGTGTATTTTTTCACCCTATAGCAGTATTTTAATATAATCTATAAGGTAAATGTATATAATAAAAGTGACTGGAAATTTAATTAAATGTGTTTTTAAAGGCATTATGCGCCCCACCGCGTTTCTTGTTTTTTTTTGAAATTTTGAAACTGTTAGATCGTTAGTGAAAGGTTATTCAAGTGAATTGTACGTATTCAAAGTTGAAATAAAACCCGTTAATCAGTTACAAAGTCAGTGGCACTGTTTTGCGATTACCGTGATTTTCCCTGCTTTTGCATTTTAAATTTGTTCAGTGACCAAATTATTGTATATAAAGTTGAGTGATACGAAACTTTCCCGGTTTGCATAAGTGAGATATTTCGCACGTCTTTCTATTGATTACGCGTTGAAGCAAAAAATAAAATAAGCTAATTTCAAATTGGAAAACCACACATAAATCGCGTTAATCTCAAAAATTTGTGATTAACTTTGTAGCTGACTCCCCGCGATTTTTTCAATCACGTATACGCACGACTTACTTGAATAACTTTAATTTCACTAACAATCACACAGTTTACGAATTAAAAACAGCAAAAGAGCGCGTAACGCTTCGCTTTTTAAAGAAATTAAAAAAAAAAAATGTTCAGTCGCATTTATAACAGACACCTAATGGATTCAATTCCAATACTTTTATAGTTTAAAAAGTATACCTACGTTAAATTTAACGCGAAACCCTAACCGCGATTCGAAAAAATATGTGATCCGGTATTCTATATTTTTATTTTCTGGTTAGTTTGAAATAAGTTATTTTATATCCCAGCAAAAAAAAGACATGAATTTAGCAGCACTGCAGAACTAGAAGTGCTACTTGTATAAAAGTAACGGTAATGAAAATCCATGTCTAATTTTGCAATGAATATTAAAATTAGTTTTATTTCAATCGCTTGAATGTAATGGAAATAAAAACATATTTCATTACAACTACATATATACAATGGTAATGACAATGATTAATGATCATTATAAAAAAAATATTTGACTCCAAAAATGTTGTCTATTTTTTCTGCCGGGTTGTTAATAATTATCACTGAAAAAAAATTCAAAAGCACGAAAAAAAGAAAGTATATCCCTAATTGAATTAATTTGATGCAATTGAATTGCAACGACCTAATTGGGTTAATTTGATTTATGCATGTAGGGTGAAAAGTTACATTAATACTTTTAAGCACTAAGCCATGCTAAATATTGGAAACTCTTATTTGCAGGGATATAGAATGGTATTCCATTTATGTTCTATGAAAAAAATCGACTAAAATCCTTGTGTTCGCGATTTCTAAAAATTTTAGTCCACTCATTAGCAGGCTAAAATTTTTTTTAAGAATTCATTAAGCTCGATTTATAATGCAGCGTGGAGTACCCCAGCATTGTGAATCGAGCTTAATGAATTCTACTTTAGAAGAAATAAATAAGCTTAAAAGGATTTTTAAATCGACGTAGGAATTGGGATTATTAGTGCCTGTTATTTCAAGCAATTTATTCCTATCTATGCTTAGATATGTTATCTACCGCGTAGGCGAACAAAAACCAGTGGGTATCAAAGCACTGATAAGCATATATTGCTTGAAATTAAGAGCATAAGCAATTCACTGGAAAACGAGGGCCATTCACTAGCTAACCATATCACAATGCTCTAAAATGCAATCTTTAACACGCCAGTTCCTTATTCTTAATATAAATTTTTATGAAATTTGCACTCATTTTGCAATTATTCACATTTTTTTTGCTCATCCGTTACCTTATCTACAACTTTTTTTCTGTCGTTAACTTAACAATAATTGTCGGAAGTTAACGATATTATTTAACGACAAAATTCGGTAGAAAAAGTTACGGAATCAGTTTTAACGACAATTGTAATTAATTATCGAATTTTGACAATCTAACTACCGATTTTTGTCGTTAAAAAGTTAGAGAATCGAACTACAGTAGTGGGATTCTCTAACTTTTTAACGACAAATTTCGGTAGTTAGATTGTCAAAATTCGATAGTTATCTACAATTGTCGTTAAAACTGATTCAGTAACTTTCTCTACCGAATTTTGTCGTTAAATAATATCGTTAACTTCCGACAATTATTTTTAAGTTAACAACAGAAAAAAAGTTGTAGATAAGGTAAAAGATGAGTAACAATAATTTCGAAATGCGTTAGAGAAATGTATTTTAGTGCAAATTTCTTAAAAATTTACATTTAGAATAAGGAACTGGCGTTTGCATTAAATTCAATGGCTCTCGTTTAAGAGCCGTTTATTGATTGAGTCATATGATTTTAAGTAAAAGTAATCATAACAGTGGGCATATAATCCCAATTAAAATCTTAAAGACTTTAAATGTTAAAGAGTTAACTTAACAGAGATGACTTTGTGTGTGAAAATCTTATGAGAGAATGATTTTTTGAAAAAATTCTAAAAATGAGAAATCCGATAAAAAATCTTATGACTGCCAAAATAATCGTATGACTGCCAAAAAAATCTTAAGCACATGGTTTTTATGACAGAACCTAGCCAGTGCTTTGATAGAATTTTTATAAATTGCGAAAACAAGGATTTTAGTGGATTTTCTTTTCATAGAATATAAATTAAATACCATTCTATATTCATAAAAATAAAAGTTGCCAATATTTATAATGGCTTAGTGCTTAAAATTAATTTCTTAATTTTTTACCCTACATGTGCAAATTAAATTAATGCAATTAGATCGTATTAATTCAATTGCATCAAATTACTTCAATTGGATTAATTTCAACATTAATTAACATTTATAAATGACTGTTTTTCGCTCTTTTTTAGGTATTTACTTCATTTTTTCGTGCTTTTGTCTTTGTAGTGATAATTAATATCAACCCAGCAAAAACTAGAGATTTTTGTGGCTCTCCCTGTAAGCGAAAGATACAAGCACTTTCATTAACATTACATATAGGTAATTGTAATGAAAAATTTTTCATTTCCATTACATTCAAGTAATTGTAATGAAATTAATTTTAATTATTACAAAATTAGACATGGATTTTTATTACCGTTACTTTTATACAAAGGTAAATATTTTTCTTTTTTCGTGTGCTGTAATTTGAATTCATGGTATGCTGATTCGTCGCTTAAAGCCCAAATAACGAATAAGCTTAAATTTTGAGGTCTCAAGGTATAAAATGCCCCGTAAGCGCTTCTCAACCACAATATTTTATATAAAAATTTATAACTTTGCCAATAAAGACACGACTATAGAAAAATCAAACGTATTTCGGTTTTAGTAAAGTAATGACTTTTTTTTCATTTCATTACAATAAATGCATTTTTATACCCTACACCACTATGTGGTCAGGGTATTATTTTTTATTACATTATAAAAAAAAGTAATGGAAATGGAAATCAAACCATTACTTTATATAATAGTAATGAAGATAAATCGTTCATTATCATTACATAAAGTAATTGTAATAAAAATGTAATGGTAATAATTTTCGCCCATCTCTGGATACAAGTAGCAATAAAAATGGTCTTCTAGTTCTGCAGTGCTGCTAAAACCATGTATATTTTTTGCTCGGATATAAAATAACCTATTTCAAAATACCCAGAAAATAAATATATAGAATACCGAATAACATATTTTTTTCGAATCGCGGAATGCCAAAAGCGTTAAATTTAAGGTATATTGATTAAACTATAGAAGTATTAGAATTAATTCCATTAGGTGTATGTTATAAATGCGACTGATCATTTTTTTTAATTTCTTTAAAAAGTTATGCTTTACGCGCTCTACCGCGGATTTTTACTTTCTTATTTGATAAACTGTGTGATTCTTAGTGAAATTAAAGTTATTCAAGTAAGTCGTACGTATACGTGATTGGAAAAATAGCTGTGAATCAGCTACGAAGTTAATGACACATTTTTGTGATTAACGCGATTTCTTTGTGCTTCTACAATTTGAAATTAACTTATTTAACTTTTTGGTTCAACGCGTAATCAATTCAAGATTTGTTAAAAATCTCATTTATGCAAACCGCGAAAGTTTCGTAACACTCAACTTTATGTAAAATTAGCTGAATGAAAAAATTCAAAATAGAAAAGCAGGGGAAATCACGGTAATCGCAAAAATGTGCCACTGACTTTGTAATTGATTAACGGCGATTATTTCAAACTCGAACACTCACAACTCATTTGAATAACCTTAGTTTCACTAACGATCCAACAGTTTCACAATTACAAAAGAAAAACAAGAACCATGGTGGGGCGCGTAACGCATTTAAAGACACTTAATTAAATTTTAAGTCGATTTTATTACAAACACTTACCTTATGGATTATATTATAATACTGCTATAGGGTGAAAAAATACACTTTTAATTTAACGTATTTAGGCTTCCGCGATTTAAAAAAACACTATACGGAACGGTATTCCATATTTTTTAAGCCCGATAGCAAGCAAAAAACCACTAAAAAATATTCCAATTCGCCAGTTTTCAAAAAAAAATTTTGTTCATACAAATGTTGTTTTTCATTTTGTTTTTTATTTACAAATACTTTTTGTTTGGCATTTTTTATTTCTACCGAAATTTGTCGGTAACTTTTTCTAGCGAATAATATCGTTAACTAATATATAGTGAATCACTTTTTCGGTAACTCAACCGACAATTATCGTTAGTTAACGAAATCGATAAAATCGTTAAGAAAGTTAGAGAATCGCACTACTGGTATCGCTACAATCATAACATTGACAAATAAAATTTGAATTTTTTGAATTTTATTGTTGTTTTTTTTTATGAAAAGTTATGACTCTCAGTCTTAAAAATAGTCTTAAGGTCACAATGAGTCACAAGTAGGAATAGGCACCTAAATTACATAAATAGGGATGCCCAGCCAACAAACCGGCTCAAAAATAAATAAAAAAAAGCTCAAAAATATTATGAAAGCGGTTCATCCAAAAGAGCCTTCTTTTTAGACTCAAATATGAACCACAAAAATGAGTGTGTCAAGAGGAATTTCCCTTATAAATTGGATTCTATTTTAAACCATTTTTGAGTCCAAAAATTTATTGGAAATTTCTCTCATAAATTGGATTCTTTTATGAGTAATTTTTTAGTCTAAAAAGTAAAATTTTTGACTATTCTTTTGCGATTTTTGGATTGAAAAAATCACGATGTAAGGATATATTTTTATTAAAAACAACAAGAAACTATATTACAAAATTACATTACAAACATACATGGGACTAATAAATTAGGTGGACTAATTAATTGATGATTTCATTACCATTGCATTGATATCAGTTGTAATGAAATTATTTTCATTACCATTTTTTTAATTAATGGTAATGATTCTAAAATTTAATTTCATTGATTAATGACAATAATTTTAAAAGTCATTACCACTGATAATGAACAAATTAAAAAAATAATTGCCATTGACAGAAAAACGTAAAAATGGAGTAAAACTCGCTGAAATTGTAGATGGAATATGCTCATTCAGGCTCATGATCATTTGAAATTAAATATTACTTTCCATTCCATTGTTATTTGTATCTAGGTAAAATTTAACAGATTGGAATGGATCGTCCTTAAAAAATTATGCTTTATAAATTCCCCGGCCAAACCCGTTGTTCGTTTTCATTAGCCTGAATGTTTTTTCTAAACAAATGGTTTTTAATCAATTGTAATTAGTTTTTTTATACATTAGTGTAATTTCATTACCATTAGTAATGATTTTTCTAATGAAAAATATTTCATTACCATTAAATGGTAATGAAATTTTTTTCATTGTCATTAGTATGAACTAATGGGAATGAAATTTCAATGGTAATGAAAAATTCCCAAGTATGATTACAAATAACAATCAATCTCTCTATATAAAAGAATAACGTGAGTGACTGACTGACTCAACATCGCCCAGCCCAAACCGCTGAAGCTAGGAAGTTGAAATTTGGTATGCTCGTTCCTCTTTCGGCGTAGTCATCCGCTAAGACGGGATTTTTTGAAATTCCTACCGGAACGGGCAAAAAGGGGGAAGTCTCCCCCTTGACAGCCTGCCAAAGTCCCTTTAGCTGGAAAGCTGAAATTTAAGATATGTACTCGTATGTGTTCCTTGGAGTAAGGGCTAACTTTTCTGGAAAGTAAATGAATGTTCTTTAGTTTGACTATAGATCATAAATTAATATCACTTTCTGTTTTAAATTATTTTTCAAATTAAAGAAAGAAGATACAATTTTCACAAATAAATTACAAAGAATAAAAATTTGATTTTTTTTAAAGAATTCGCTAAAGCCAGCAAGACAGAATACGTATTTTCGGCTTTCGCTACAAAGCCATCATCATTGTCATTCGCCTTGAATGGGTTAATAATTGATAACTGTCTACTTATGTTACAGTTGAAAGCAAATCGAATAGGTTAACAACTCAACTTAGACCAGTGTTACAATATATTTTTTAAGAAAAACTGTAAAAAAAACTGTTTCTTTATAGAAAAACTGTTTTTCTAAAAAATTTCAAAAATCATAAGAAATTCTGGGATGCCGAAGTATCCTGGGACTAAAATATTATCCCAATTTTCAAAATATCGAGATTTGAATAATTTAATAGCCTTTGACATTTATAGTAATCGACTTTTTGCACAGCCTTCTAACAAACTTTTTTTTTAAGAATTTTGATATCCTAGGCCCGAATCTGAAGTTAAAAGAAGTTCATCCAATAATCTATTTAATTTCTGCCTGATGGATCAATTGCCAACATTACATATATTTATTTTATATTTATTATATTTGAGTTTAAAAACTTATCAAATGTTTACTTTTAAATTAATCATATTTTTCTTTCATTTTGTTTTATTCAATATGTTATATTTCTACTTATGCCTTGTATTTAGAACACTTAAAAAGCAAACGTACTTTACTGCAAATATTTTTTGGGTTGTTGTTGGATGTGCTTGCTTCGAAGGACTATATTATTATTATTATGGAGGATGATGAAAATTCCAAAGACATAACAATAAACATGGTGAAAATATTTGCAAAGCATAGAAATGGTATTAAAATCACACATATAAACGCCCAAAGCTTAAACAACAAGGTCGATGAGTTTAGATTAGTTTTTGAAAACTCGAACGTTGATATCGTTTGCGTCTCTGAGACCTGGCTTTCTGAAGAAACTCCCAACAGTCTTATTAATTTAAACAGGTACAAAACATTTAGAAACGACAGAGATGGTCACGCTGGTGGAGTTGCCATTTTCGTCAAAGATAACATATCTTGTAAACTTTGCCTAAACTCGTCCAAGGAAGATAAAGTTGAATTTATTTTTGTCGAAATCGTATCTTTTGGAAGGAAATTGCTTGTTGGCTGCGTTTACAGGCCACATAAAAGAATATCTTTTACTAACTTTTTACTAAAATTGGAAACTCTAACTGTTGCCTATGACGATATTGTAATATCTGGCGATTTCAATTCCAATATTCTAAGCGAATCTATTTTTTTGGATGAAATGTCATCGCTCGGACTCATGCCTGTCAACCTAACTATTCTAACACACTACACAACTACAAGTAGCACATTGCTTGATCTCTTCTTTGTTACTAACAAATCAAATGTTATATTGTATGACCAGGTTTCAGCACCATGTTTTTCAAAGCACGATTTGATATTTTTAACATATGACTTCCGAATTCAACAAATAGATCAGACCTGTTACTATCGAGACTTTAAGCGTATGAACCATAATTTGTTACGTCATAATGTTTTTCAAATTGACTGGAGTAATATTTATTTTATGTCTAATGTTGATCAACAATTGTCATTTCTTGAGAATAATATTCAGCGACTCTACGATGATGCTGTCCCATTAAAATCTAAAAACATTACGGGAAATAGTAAACCCTGGTTTTCAGCAGATATAAAACTATTTATTGAAAAAAGAGATGTTGCGTACTCACGATGGAAAACATTCAAAACTCTCGAACTGAAAGCTGAATATCGTGTTGCTAGAAGCAAGGTCAATAATAAAATTAGAATTGCAAAAAGAGAATATTACTCAAAACGCTTTGAACAGGCTATTGATTCGAAAAAAAACTTGGAAAACCATCCGTGAAATCGGCATTGGAAAGGTTGAAAAAACTAACAACTTCTATATTGATGCTAATGATTTAAACCGTGCCTTTACTAATTTACCAGTGGTTCAAATGAACTATAACTTCTACAATTTCACGTCAACTACAAACAACTCCGGTCTCGATTATGATATGTTTGAATTTTCTTGTGTCACCCAGTTTGATATTATGACAACTCTTTCATTAATAAAATCCGAAGCAGTAGGATACGATAATATGCACCCAAAATTTTTAAAGATAATTATGCCATTTCTTCTGCCGTATATTACACATTTTTTTAATACCATCATTACCACAAGCACTTTTCCGCTGAAATGGAAGCACGCTAAAATTATACCAATCCCGAAAACAAATACTGAGTTTCGACCAATTGCCATTTTATGCTTTCTTTCAAAAGTATTAGAGAAGATTTTACATTTGCAAATCAGTAAATATATAGAGAATAAAGGTCTGATGTTCGATAAACAATCTGGCTTTCGCCCAAATCATAGCTGTGTCACAGCTTTGATCGATGTATCGGAAAATATTCGACGTGAACTAGATGATGGTAAATTAAATTTCCTAGTACTGCTCGACCACTCTAAAGCCTTTGGTATGGTGGACCACTTCATTTTATGTATGAAATTAAGAAATTTTTTCAAATTTTCTTCTACAGTAACTCAGCTTTTATTTTCATATCTATCTGAACGTACTCAATCTGTATTTGTAAATGATATTTGGTCCAATTCGTTAACCCTTACTAGAGGAGTGCCACAAGGATCGATTCTTGGCCCTCTCCTTTTTTCGTTGTATGTGAATGATTTGCCTAATCAGCTATCATATTGTAAACTGCACATGTATGCAGATGACGTCCAATTGTATTTGAGTAGCCCAATGCAATCGATTGAGGAAAACATTAAGAACATTAATTATGATCTGGATAAAATACATTCATGGGCTTGAGCAAATGGGCTTT
This sequence comes from Leucophora obtusa, assembly GCA_949987735.1. Lineage (NCBI taxonomy): Eukaryota > Metazoa > Arthropoda > Insecta > Diptera > Anthomyiidae > Leucophora > Leucophora obtusa. The sequence continues at coordinate 173,787,598 of OX465295.1, read as the reverse complement.
GTCTAAATCCACAAAAATCTAAGTGTATATTAGTTCATAGACAACGTAGTGTACCGGTTTTGGAGAGTGAAATAGTTTTAAATGGAGGAAGAATTGAGATCGTTGAAGTAGCTAAAAATCTCGGAATACTGTTTAACAAACATTTAACTTGGACAAACCATATATACTCACTTGTTGGTCAAAGCTATGGTAAATTAAGGTCCCTCTGGTCAACACAGTTTTTCACCCCATTAAAAATTAGAATACTACTCGCAAAATCGTATCTAATTCCTGGCTTAATATATGGTTGTCAGCTTTTTGAAAATTGTGATGCTGTTAGTAAGCGCAAGTTAACTGTGTTGTACAACAATATCGTCAGATATGTCTATGGATTAAGGAGGCTTGAACGTATTTCATCATTTGCGACTAAACTCTAGGGCGTATCTTTTGAAAATCTTCTAAAAATTCGGGTACTTTTATTTTACCATAAAATTATTTACAAGAAAAACCCTCTATATCTGTATACTGTTATAGAATTTGCCTTATCCCCTAGGGGTAAAAAGACTATAATAGTAAATCATCGATATCATGTGTCTGAATGGTATTTTTATATAAATGCTGCACGTTTTTGGAGATACCTTCCAGCAAACCAACAACTCAACAGCAACGCATACAACTTTAAACAATTTCTTTTCAATTTGTTTGCCGATATTTAGTTTTGTTTCTATCTTTGTTGACATTTTGACGAAATTACCAAATTATTTTATATTTGTTTTTAACAATTTGTGATAATAAAATAAATTATGATACTTATATGTTAAAATGTAGTTTTAAGTTTTATAAAATTTGCAATGTCTAATTTCCACAAACTGCTTTCCTGTACTTTAATTATAAGATTTAATCTTGTTGTGCAGGATATGTGAAAAATTAAATAAATAAATAAATAAATAAATAAATAAATAACCCTTCCGAGATGTGAACCTTTTTTATTAATCCCTGACTTCGGATAGAATATTTTATTGGTCAATGTTGTACTTTAAAATATTCTTAATGGATTTGCCTTCCACATAAAATTACATTTCATTTGATTGAGTATTGTTATGTCGGGAATTGTTTGACGGTATATAAATCCCCGAAAAAAATTACGTTTTTTGGAAATGCCCTTGATCATAATTGAAAAAATAGTAGTAAATTATTATCCAGAATTGTCAAATATTTATTAAAAAATAATAAAATTATTTTCGGCCTTTTTTTGATGAGACACTGTTTAAAAAATTTTTAAAAAAAATATAAATTTTCTAAATTATCCTTGATTTAGAAATGATCTGAAAAGTTCGGCTAAAAAATGTCCGCCGGATACATGACGTGTCAGATATGGTTTAGTCAATTTTATTCCATGCTAATTATTTATGAAATTTGTTATAAAAATGTTTCGTTTTTCCGGTCAGCATATTTCGTAATAGGTTCTATGTTCTGCATTTCATAGTGATTTCAAATCGCAGTGAAATTGAATTATATCAGTATTACACTGTGTTCTGTGTTAAATTCTAAATGAAATGAAACCAAATGAAATTGAGAAAAAAATTGTTATGAAATTTTCACTTTCACCCGAAAGTGAAATACAGAACATGCCCGTATATCGGCATTTCTAAATTTATTTAAGTATGTTTCGATTTGTACCTAATTTTTTACAATAGGAAAGTTTTATTGTAATTTTTGGGTCATATGCATAATCACTTTCTAAGTTTACAAATGTCTCAACGAAATCTAACAATGCTATTTTTATCCTTTGTTATTATTACTCTTTTTTGCTTTGAACCTTAATTCTTAAGGTATCTCAGCTGATTCTATTCAACTCTGTGTATGATAACCACAGATTTTTGAATTACAACGAACCGTTAAATTTAAACATATGTTATTTAAATTATATTTTTGCAACTTGTCAATGTCTGTTTTTAAGATGAATGAGGGGAATGTTCATTTGATCTCTTATTTTGGTAAATGACTGTTCTTTAGTTTGACTATAGATTCCCAGCAAAATATGTCATTACCAAATAAGTGGTTATATAATAGAAATTCATAGCTCCGCACAACTCATTTTTTGGCGTCTAAACTCATTATTTTTGTTTGGCGTGGTCGTTTTTATAAGTAGTCACGCTAAACGGCTCACTTACGAATAAATGAGAAGTAAGTAGTTATGAGATTCGGAATAATAATTGGTTACAAACATGCTTACAAAAAGTTGAATTATAAGTGGTTATCCGACTGCATACTTGATTCTTAAAAATAAGGAGTTACACAAATACTATTAGCTTCAGGAAATACATTCAGAGAAATTAAAGTTTTTGCTAGTGTGTAATTTTAGTACTCGTCAAAAAAATTTTAACACAAAACATATATTTAAATACCCAGCAAAATATTGGTAATGACACCTCATTACTATCTGCATTACCCAAAATGATATATCATTACTTTTTGCATTATTTTATAATATAAAATAATGACTTCCTAATAACGGCCTATTGTATTCATTGTTTCTAAATATAAAATAATGACTTACTAAATAAGTACTTTTTACACAGTTAAATTTTATACATTTTTATTTAATATAATTAAATATGTTTTATGACGAGTCCTAAAATTACACACTAGAGAAGCGGTTCCCACTAAATTTTGCTTCACGGACCCCTTGAGATAGTTTTACTAGCTCACGGCCCCCAAACCAGTATTGAGCGAAAGGACTTTATAAATTATGGGGAAACATTAATAAAAGCACCTGCTTATTTTAATTGATGGACAATTTTAAGCAAGAAAATGTTTTTTTTAAATAACTTGTTTTATGTTTTTTGTCGGATCTCTTCGCGGCCCCCTGGAATTGTGGTACGGACCCCTGGGGAAGCGTTGCACTAGAAAAAACTTAAATTTTTCTGAATGTATTTCCTTAAACTAATAGTATTTGTGTAACTCCTTATTTTTAAGAATCGGATAACCACTTATAATTCAACGTTTTGTAAGTATGTGTGTAACCACTTATTATTCAAAATCTCATAACTACTTATTTCTCATTTTTTCGTAAGCGAGCGGGTAAGCGTGACTACTTATAAAAACGACCACGCCAAACAAAAATAATGAGTTTAGACGCCAAAAAATAAGTTGTGCGGAGCTATGAATTTCTATTATATAACCACTTATTTGGTAATGAAAGATTTTGCTGGGTAGTTTGAGGTCTTAGATTTGAAAATCTCGAAAACCTCCCAGGAACATTTTTTACAATCGGTAGCCAACCATACCTATTCTACAACTGGTTACACTGCAAGCGATTCCATGGAACTGGTTCCGGAACCAGTTACTGGGATCCTGACTGACGTAGAATCAGTTCTAGAACTAGTTCCAGAACTGATTCTTGGGCAATCGGTTCCACTTTGGAGATATAGAAGTGGTTGCTTTTGGGACAATTTCAAACAAAAATAATCGGTGTTAGAATCGACACTAGAAGGGGTTGTGAATGAAAAGTAGCTATGCTACAACTGATTCTTTGGAACAGAAAATTTTCCTGGGCTGTAGACTGCCCAGAAAAATTTTTTACAATCGGTAGCCAACCACAGAAATTTTGCAACTGGTTCCACTGCAACCCATTCCATGGAACTGGTTCCGGAATAATTAATATAATTAAAAATTTGAAAAAAAAATTCTATAATCCTTTCATTGCATTTGCTTTAATAAATCGTTTTAAGGATAATAGCTGTTTGAAAAGTTTGAAATTTGTCAAACTGAAAAATATTTATAAACTCACTATATATTTTCCATAACCGATTGAGGTTTATTTAAAAAGTAATAGGTAAAGTTTGTTTTCAATTGAAGAATCAATTAAAATACATTGAAACATATTGTTTAACTTTATTTATCAATCAATAAAAAACAAACTAGAAAAAATACGTATCGTCTGTAGGGGTTGTTATTTTCAGTCAAATATTCTATTTTTAGAAAAAATAGTTTAAATAATTTCGTTGTTTTCTGTTTTAAAAGAAAAAATTCAAATATTTTCGGTTTTCTTTTTTTCTAAAATAGTTTGTATATATACAAAATTATTTTAATTCAAATTACAAGAAATTCTTTACTCATACACACAAACATAGCCAATAAAAATATGAACGTGTGTGTTGTGTGTGGTGTAGTGTTTTGAAAATTCAAACAAAAAAAACTTTTAAATATGAAAAAACAAATCACAAAATCGTTTTTTTTTACGTTTTGTCAGTTAAAAATTGATTGTTTTAATAGACTTTTCAATTATTTTTATTTCTTTTATGGATTGTTTAAACAATGTTTGAAAATAAACGGCAAAATGGTTTGAATATAATGAAAAATCAGTAGTCCTTTTTTTAATTGTGGTTTCAATTAATTTAATATGTATTTTAGGTTGTTTTTAAGGATAATATATTGTGACTGTACACAATAATCCCAGTTTTTTAAGAGTTCGTATTAAACATGGAGAATAATATGAAATTTAGTGTGTGGGACTGTTACAAACAGTTCGGTTAAACTGAGGGTTCGTCTTAAGCGAGTTAGTATTAACATATGTTTTTTATATGAAAAATGATTGCAAAATGTTGTGACTTTCAAATTGGTTCGTATTAATCGAGAATTCGTCTTAACCGAGTTCGTATTAAGCGAGTATTACCGTATATTGAATGGTGTGTAGAAAACAACAGAGATTCGGTGAAGATGAAGAAATTCAACGAAATCTTAAAAAAAGAAAACATTTAAATTTTTATGCCACGCAAAGGTCAGTGCGATGTTTGTGTAGGTTACGTTGAGGGTAACGTAGTTGAAATGGACTATGAATTGCACAAAGCTAAAAAAGAAGATGCGAGAGCTGCCAAGAAATTTGCTTTTGATAGTATGTCTTCAGAAGTTGCAGTCATTACAATGGACATGCAAACTTCTGACAAGACCATCCAACCGTATATTGTTAATTACTTGGAGTATTCATTCTTTAAGGATTACGAAAGTGTCCCTAGAAACTTTTCCTAAATCAGGTCAGGTGAACGATCTGGTGATGCAACTGTGAATAATATACATGCATTTCTTTTTAAAGACAACGAAGTCTTCTACAAGCTGCGGCACACCGATAGTTTGGAGTTAATTAATCAAAAACGAGGTAAGGTTGTAAAGATTAGTGAATCAAAAATCTTATATGAATCCCCTCTAAAAATTGATGTGTATAAATACAACAGCCTCCAGTCTTTGAATAAACATATGTACAGAGATTAACAATATTTTTATGACAATCTTTATCACAAAAATTTATTTATTTTTAACTTGATTAACAATATTGTATTACTGTTATTAATTTTCATGAATTAAACGTTATTTTGTTTTCGTTTGAATAGTGTATTATTAAAATTTTTACCGCAGTAAAAAAGTATTGGAGGTTATCATTTCAGTGCAATTTAAATTGTGATGGATCCGATAAATATTCAATATTGGATTAGTCGAAACTTGAAAAACTAAATACGCTAAACTTTAAGTGGCTTCATATGGCTTTTAAATGCAAAATTTAATTGTAATCGGAAGTCAAAAAGCCAAAAAAATGCCCTTTTTGGCAGGTCTTCGCTGGAACGGTCGATATATAGTTATAACAGCTCGTAATTATTGTAGATTATCTCTTGACATAGGCGTACCTAGACCACTTTTCTGGGGTGGGCAAACGACCCATTAATTTTCTGCTGTTTATTTGCCCATTCTCACACTCTTAATCATAAAAAACACTTTCGGCATTATGCTTACAATTTTTTCACACAAAAAAAACTTAAAAATGATTCTTTGCCTTCTAATAAAATTTTCATAATTTTCAAAATTAAATAATCCTGGTAATAATCATAATTTACAAAATTAATAAACACACCAGCAAAATCTTTCATTACCAAATAAGTGGTTATATAATAGAAATTCATAGCTCCCCACAACTTATTTTTTGGACTCTAAACTCATTATTTTTGTTTGGCGTGGTCGTTTTTATAAGTAGTCACGCTTACCCGCTCGCTTACGAAAAAATGAGAAATAAGTAGTTATGAGTTTTTGAATAATAAGTGGTTACACACATGCTTACAAAAAGTTTAATTATAAGTGGTTATCCCATTGCTTACTTGATTCTTAAAAATAAGGAGTTAGGCATATACTATTAGCTTAAGGAAATATATTCAGAAAAAGTTAAGTTTTCTCTAGTGTGTAACTCGTCATAAAAATTTAAACATAAAACATATTTACATATAATAAATAAAAATGTATAAAATTTAGCTATGTAAAAAGTACTTATTTAAACTATTACGCGTAAGTCATTATTTGATATTTAAAAACATTGAATACAATAGGCTGTTATTAGGAAGTCATTATTTTATATTATAAAATAATGCAAAAGGTAATGATATATCGTTTTTGGTAATGCAGATAGTAATGAGGTGTCATTACCAATATTTTGCTGGGACTGTATAGTGCATTTATTTTTCTGAAGAAAACCTCGTACAAGGAATGTATTCCAAGCTATATTCTCAGATTATTATGAAATTTAGATAATTTAATAGAGGAAATTCTAAGATCAACCTATCTAATTCGTCCACCTCGGACGAACCCTATCTAACCCCATATTCTGACCACTTAAATTACCGAGGTGGACAAATATAGTGAGATGTTCATCTTACAATTTTTGTTTCTACAAAATATTGAAATTTCATTAAAATAACATAGTAGTGTTTAGTTTGAAGTAATTTCCTTGTTAGATATAAACTAATTATTCGTTTAGAAAACTATGAAATCTAAGATATTTTAATCATCAAAAAAGATTCTGCTTTATTTTTCTATTATTGAACAACTTTGCTGGTCTAATAATTTTTCTTAAAGAAAATTCTTATAGTCAATTTTATAAACAGAACTAAGATAGATATTTTTATTAAATATTTCTTAGGTAAGAATTTTTTAAACAACATTTCTATTTAAGAAGTATTTAAAACAAAAGTCGATCTCAGTTCTGACTAACGAACTGACCCTTAGATTTCCACAAATTATCTGCCTAGGAAACCATTAGACATTTTCCCAAACCAAAAACACAGGATTAATTGATATTAAAAAGTAATATCGTGATAATTTTCGCCATCAAAATTATAGATAAATTCTGGGGTGGTAAAATATCAGTCTAGCGTGGGCTTAGCCCACCCCAGACCGGCCTAAGTCCGCGAATGTCTATTGGTGTCAAGTTTTTCTTGCAGATTTGCTAAAATATCATGTAATATTTCAATGGAAAAATGTTCTATGTGTATAAAATATACTAAATTAGAAAAACATATTTAAAAAAAAAGGTTGCTGCAAAATGTCACATGTGTTGATTTTTTAAATAATCGTGAATAGCTCCTTAATGGAGATCACGATTGAATTTTTTTTCTGTAAGATGTTATCAAATGAGGTAAGGAATTATTAATGCAGACTAGTTTAAAAAAATGTCCTTTAAGGACCATATAAATCAGTTTTTTTGCTCTCCTGAAAACTTGTAGAAATACACATATAACATTTTGCAGGCAGGCCGACGAAATATATCATTTATTGATCAATAGTAGCAAACATTTTTTACGCTACCAAAATATGACAGCGCTACCTGTGCGGTTATTGATCAGGTCGTTCAGAAGATAGTTGTACAACTGTTGTAGAACCCCTACGGGGAATGAGGAGTTAATTGCCCTCCAAGGACCTATCCCGTGACCGGTCAACCGAAGGCGTATTACTAAATTAGTACAAATATGAACCAAAGAGAATGAATTAATTTTCTAAGTATTTGCTGATTCGTTACTTTCACTGTTGCTTTTAAAAAACTTGACCGATACCGAAATATAAAATAAAATTCGCGGCATATTTTTTAAAATATTTTGTTATTTATTTTACTCTTTTATTTATTTTAAACTTTATTTTTTTACAATTTGCTTATTTTAGCTCTTATTTTAAATTTTAGCAAAAAATTATAAAAATTTTGTATTTTCAACGTTTTAAAGCTGTTTTAGTTTTAACAATTGGTATTTCATTTAATTTTCTTTTTAACTTAAGGGCAATTATTTAAATTTTTATTTATATTATCAGAGTTTTTGGGGTAATTTTCTAATTTTTAATTGATTTTTTAAATTAATGATGGCCAACGCAAAAAACGAGTCAACTGCGATTAACACATTGAGCCCCACGTGCCCCACCGGTGGACATTTGTATTTTTACGAGTTGGGACAATGTGACCACCCGTGGTCATTGGTGGATTTACTTTATGGGACATCGTGACCACCCGTGGTCACACGTCGTCTTACATTTGACGACAATGTGATCACCAGTGGAAACATTCTACATACATTTACCATTGAAATTAAATTAGTTCGGTCCCAGAATGTAAACGTAATTGGCTTGGACTTTGCAATTTTGTCTGCCAATGCCTAAAACAATAGTGATTAAATTTATGTAAGAAAACTTCATTTTAGATTATATATTTTAGTAATATATATTTTATTTGGCTTTTACAGCCTTACAAAAAAAGAGATTTTCTCAAAAAAAACATTGTCCTAGTTCAAAAATTCATTTCAGGACTTAAAAAGTAAAATATACATTTATTATTTTGCATTACAAAAAAGAGATTTTCTCAAAAAAAAACATTGTCCTAGTTCAAAAATTCATTTCAGGACTTAAAAAGTAAAATATACATTTATTATTTTGCTTTTAGATCATTAAAAAAAATTCAATTCAATAAACTTAACTTTAAAAAAAAAAAATAATAATAATAAATCTGGATAATGATTTATCTGTGGTTTTGAAAACACACTAAACACATTGCTTGTTCACACTGCACACAAAAAGTGTTCACCCTTTTGGCATTTTTTCGCGCATACGCTGCGTCGTGTTGCTTTGACATTTTTTTATAGCACATAAAACATCTCTTTCTGGTCACTCTCTTTTGACCCTCTAATTCTTTTAATATGTGTCTTTGGGGATCTCTAGATGTCGATGGTGTCATCATATCCGCATCTAAAAGGCCTGAAACAAGTAATTCCTTGAATCGCGATATATTCATCCTTTTTCTATTCAATGTATTAAATATATGTAATGCGTTTACAACTGTGGTAGCAGTTATTAGATGGAACAGTAAACGTTTATACCATTTTACTGTCCGGCGACAGTAGGGAGTATACGCTGCCATCTGATCTGATAAGTCGATAAATGTTTTACCTTTGTTATAGTCTAAGACTGCAGCTGGTTTGATGCATTCTTTACCTTTCTTCGAAAAAGTTTTAAGCGAATCGTCATGTTTTGTTGTAAGCATTAGTACATCGCGTTTGTCTCTCCACTTTAAAATTACTGTTTTGTTTTCATTTTGTTGGGAAACTATTTCACCCTTTTTTAATGTTGCTTTTATTACTTGTGGAGGATTTTGTTTTCGATTGGCTCTTAGAGTTCCAACGAGATGGGTCTTATTTTGAATCATCTTGTCTGCTAACGAAACACTTGTATACCAATTGTCAGTGAAGAGAGTTCTTCCTGAATTTAAGAGTCCATCCATTAACTCAGTTACAACTGACTCTGAAACTGATTTATCGTCCTCCTTCACTTTACCTGTATATACTTTGAATGCCCAGGTGTAACCTCCTGCTACACAAAGTTTAAAAACTTTAATGCCGTATCTATGCCGCTTATTAGGTATGTATTGCCGGAAATGTATCCTTCCACGGAATGGAACGTTACTTTCGTCAATACACACGAGATCTTCTGGATTATATGCCTTTTTGAAATTGGACTGGAGCATATTTAGAGCGTCAGATATTTTTCGAAGACGGTCATTCGGATTTCCTTGGATGTTGTTATCACAAGTATGAAACATCTTCAATAAATCTTCAAATCTGTTTCTGGCCATAAAGTTTGGAATTTGATTTTTATACAGTATGTTCTTAGACCAATAATCTCTTTGTTGTGGTACTTGAAGTAGGCCCATCCAAATAATAATTCCAAGAAATCTACGCATTTCTAAAGGATCGGTATCAACCCATTTTGCTAGCCTTTGTCTCTGCGATTTATTGGAGGAGTTTTCGACTGCAATAATATGTTGCGCAGCAAACCTGTTAGTTTCTGTAACAAACAGATTTATCAAGTCTTCGGATATAAAATAGTTGAACACATCTATAGGAGTTTTTCCAGTTAAAGCAGCAGCAACATCAGGGTTCACGCCTGTACACATCGGAGACTCAACAAATGTCAATCGATCTCCTTCAACAGGCCCCCATGTTCGAACTCCACCAACAGGTTCCAATGTTCGAATATTTTTCAAGTTTGCAAGAGGAACATCTTCGTCAGAATCTCCATCCAAGTCCATTGCTATATCTTCATCACTATCGTCGAAATCATCGTCATCAAATTCTGAATCAGAACTTTCAGAATCTGGCTGAAAGTCATTATCATCAAATGAATCATCTGAAAATCCTGTAATTTCGTCTTCACTCGATTTTTCGAGCTCAACAGCAATGTCATCACGTGTTAAAAGTTTTTTAGACATCTTAAATTAAATCTGCAAAAGGAAAAAAATAAAAAAATATAAAAAATAAAAAAGATAAAAACATAAAAATATAAAATTAGAGCATGCCCACTGGTGGCCACTTGGGCCCAGGATGTATTTTGACATTCTGGGACAACGTGACCACCGGTGGTCACAAAAAAAAACAGGTCAAAAACAACCAAAATACATTTGATTTATCAAAAATAAATATCAGAAAATCACAACAATTACAAAAAATCAATAAAACTAAGTAAAAAAATTATTGTCCCAGGGTGTCAACTAAAAAATAACCACTCGTCAGCACGCGGTCTACCAATGCAGACAAAAAAATGTCCACCGGTGGCCCGCTGTCGTCTAAGTGTTAAAGGACCTATCCCGCGACCGGTCAATCGGGATATCCACATATATTTGTGTGTGTGTTAGTGTTGTTTTCTTTTCTATTTTTTTCTTTTCCATTTTTTTTATTTGCTTGTAGTGTTTGTTTTTTCTTTTCCTTTTTTATTTGAACAGAAACGAAAAATATATAACTTTATCTAGATTAGAATATGCTTCTTTTATATGGAGTCCCAATGCTGCTTTTCATATAGCCCGTATTGAGAAAATTCAAAGGAAGTTTATTAAATTTGCGCTCCCATTTTTAAATAATCATAATTCTTTTGATATTCCGTCTTTTTTAATTCCCTCTTACGAGGATAAATGTGAATTTATTTCTTTGCGAACTCTTGAAACTCGTCGGAAAATTGCGGCCTTAACATTTTTGCATGGTATTATTTGTGGTATTATTGATTCCCCTGAATTGTTAGATTTAATTTCAATTTATGTTCCTCCAAGATCATTTAGAAATATAAGTAAGTTTTTCCACATTGATATTCACGCTACTCAATATGCTCTGAATGAACCACTTAATAAATCTATGAGGTTATTTAATATGTGTTGTAATCATTTAGATATAAGTGTTTCTCAATCTGATTTTAAAACCTTATTAAATAATATATTTTAAATTAGTTTTTAAGATGCTAGTCTGTAAGGATAAATTGTATCCATAGACTGAAATTAAATAACTAAATAAATTTACCATCAGCCAGCCATTACGCATAAGCAACATTAGCTCAGACGGTAGAGCGTTTTCCTTACAAGCAGGAGGTTGTGTTATCGAGCCCTACTTCGACGTCAATTAGATTATTTTTAATTCTTAATTTTTTATTAGTTTATTTAAAAAGCTATTTTTAGACACACCACCTTACTGTCACAAGGTGTCTAAACTGTGGCAATTGGTCATTTCCAATGACAACGCAATGTTAAAGTGATATGTCTCTTTCAAACAAAAAGAAAGATAAACGACCGGTCTCCGCCCCCTTGGGACCTATCCTGCGTGTCATCTTGGACCGGTCCCTTTCCCCGTAGGGATTGTTGACTATTAAATTGTATCTGTCGAACGCACCCAATGTCTTCATAACTTTTGGGGGATATTTCTTCCGAATGCTGATTGGTCCGAATGCTGATTGGTCCGAATGCTTATTGGGTATAATTAAACTCCTGCGATTCCCATTTTTTAATCCTATGTAATAAACCGTGTGACAATTTTTATTTTCATTCGGTCTGTAAGTAAAAGACATCTCAACATGTTTTTTTTAGGAAATAGCTCCATCAAATACAAAATTAACAAAAAGAGTAAGAAGGTTCAACTGTATTTATTATTTTTAAATCGTTGACACAAATAAGTCTGTTCAAAAATTTTACAATTGATTTTATTCCTAAGCAAGTGAGTTATAAGAGAAATAAATATTTCTAAAACAACATAAAAAATAGTTTATAAAAATATATTTCTATGTTTGTACTGTTTTACTAGGTCAGTTTCCGGATATTTTTTTATAATGGTTTCTAGTTCATCGACAGCGGCTATACGCGAAAGCACTAAAATGTGGCTAATTGGACAGGTATCACCAGAGCTATGCAAAACCAAACTTCCTACAAAAAAGGAGGTATTAAATTTTTTACTGTAAAATCTGCCACAAGCTAAAGGGTTCTTCAACAGGGACGCTACAAAAGTAGAAAGACATGGACAGCAAACGACGCCATATTTCTTGCCGCTCTTTTGACATTTCTCTTCAGTAAGGTTTGCCATTTCATGATGGAAAGATATACGAGCCAACAACGAGTCGAAATTATTAAAATTTACTACCGACATTCGGAGTCAGTGGCCTCAACGTTAAGAGCGCTACGTCCAATTTATGGTCGTCATAATGAATGGCTTCGTCAATAAACAAAATATGCGTTATTGGTCAGACAGCAATCCACACGTACTCCATGAGTCATCATTGCATCCCGAAAAAATTACGGTTTGGTGCGGTTTATGGGCCGTCGGCGTCATTGGGCCGTACTTCTTCCGTGATGATCAAGACCGGCACGTTACTGTGAATGGGAATCGCTACCGTTCAATGATAACCGAATATTTTTGGCCCCAATTGGATGATATGGACTTGGAGGACATGTGGTTCCAACAGGACGGCGCCACAAGCCACACAGCGAATGTCACAATCAATTTATTGCAAACCAAGTTTGGAGAACGTGTTATCTCACGAAATGGTCCAGTCGATTGGCCGCCTCGGTCGTGCGATTTGACGCCGTTGGACTATTTCCTGTGGGGCTGCGTCAAATCTATGCCAACAAGCCAGCGACGATTGATGAACTTCGTACGAATATCGGCCAATTTATGATTGAAAACCGTCGAAAATTGGATTCAGCGTCTGGACTTCTGCAAGCGTGCCCGTGGTGGCCATGCAAAAGAGATCGATTTCCATACATAATGGCATCGAACCTACTTTTACAGGAATAAAGAATTTCATTGATATCCAAAACCGTTTTTGTTTTATTTAAAAAAACTTTTGTAGCGCTCTTATTGAAGAACCCTTTACTATTACAATTCAGATTGGAAAAATAAAAATTTATTTTAACAAAAGAGATTTTTTAATTTAAAATAAATTTTAAAAAACATATTTTAAATAAAAAAATTTATGGCGACTTAAAATAATATTTAAAATATGCTGGTTTTATGAAAAATAAGCAAAAATATGCTCTATTTTCGCATAAAAAAGCTAAAATAAGCTTAATTTTTTAAGAAAATAGCCAATATTTGCAAAATAAGCAAAAACAAGCAAAATTAAATAAAATATGCAAAAAAAAGCTCTAACAAATATAGCTTAAAATTCTTATAATTTTAAGATCATAACTTGTAGTTAATCTAAATTGTTCTATTTTTTCAAATAAAAAACATGCTCTGGCTTCTTTTTGGTTGGCCTAGTTATTACATATACAACCGTTACAGCAGTAATTACATATGCACCTAAATCCATACTTTTTGGTTGTGTATAGAGTTGCCATCCGTCCTCTTTTCCCCGGACACCGTCCTATTTTTTAGGGTGTCCGGGGCAGTCCTCCTCCTTTTTTAGTAAGTGTCCGGGGTTGTCCTACTTTTTGCACTTTTCTCCATAACCTTTTTTTATTGCTTCTAAACTTTTGAATTGTTATCATCGCTGTTTGTTGCTGTTATTTCAAATGACTTGGCATCATTTACTTTGATTGCCAAATTTGAAGCTTATCAGTAAAAGGCCAACTGCTGAATTAAAAAAAATTAACATTGCTTTAAATGATGAAAATTTATTAAATGAATTTCTTATCCTGAAAAATTATGTAAAAAACTTAAATTCAGTTAACACGACTGATAACAAGGTTTGGTGCAATTTTTTTTATTAAAAATGATGTTTGCTATGAAATGATAAAACTTGTTGAGTTCTGTTTTTTCTTACCAGCACATAATGCCAACGTAGAACGTATATTTGCTTTAATAAAAAAAATTGTATCCAGAAACTATTTCTGATATTATTAGTGAAATATAATTTTAATATGAACTGTCAAGAGTTTTATGAATATTTGAAGAAATGCGACAGTGAATATATTGATTCAAATTGGAAGCATTGAAAAACATTCATGAAACCCTTTACAATTCGTATCAAGATTTTATAGAAATGTACATTCCTGAAAATGAATGCAATGAATTGGTTAGTCGTTATGTTTTTTTTTGTTTGTTTATTTATGTACCACTAATTTAAAGTTCAGAATGATTTTTTTGTTTTTTGTAAATTTTTTTTAGTGCAAATAAAAACTGTTTTATTTATAAAATAAATTTTTATTTTTACATTTTATCGCGTTGTTGATTTTTGTAAAATTAATTTATTAAAAAACGAGTAAAAAAGTTAAAGTACGGCATGCCGACTATATAATACCCTACACCAGTCTGGTTAAAAGCCAACTAATGTTTGGATGCCAAATTCTAATAGGTTAAAATGGATTTGTATCAAAATTTTCTATAAAATAAGAGAAAAACGGAAATATAGCCCATATGGGCGATAGGTCCAAATATGAACCGATCCTATCTAGAATCAATAAATTTTGTCCTTGGGATCATGTGAGTCAGCGAATCAAATTTCATTGAAATATCTTCGTATTTGCGAACTGCAGCGTGTAAACAGGCCTATTTTGGGGGGAGACTTATATAGGCACTAGGTGTAAACATGGACCGATTTCAACCAAAATCAATAGGCTTCGTCGTTGGGCCGACATATGTCGGTATACTAAATTTCATCAAAATATCTTAATGCATACGTGCGACCTGTAGAGTGCGCACAAGAATGCATGGACAGACAGACGGACGGACGGACAGACGGACATCGTGAAACGAACCAAAAAGTGATTCTGAGTCGATCGATATACTAAAAGGTTGATCTAGGTCCAATATTTTTTGGTGTTACAAACATCAGCGCAAAATTATTATACCCTGTCGACGTAGTTTTGTAGGGTATAAAAATTGCCCTCTTTTTTAAGACAAATGTCCTCCTTTTTTGAGGTTGGCGTCCTCTTTTTCTCAAAATGGAAATGGCAACCCTTGTGTACAACTTTCTGTTATTTATTATAAAGCTTTTAATACCGAATTTAATAATTTATTTCACTAATTTGAGCACTAACAGAAAGAACGATGTACTTCAAGAGTTGCCAACTTTCAATATTACTTTCGAAAACATAACCAAACAGTTCATGAATTGCAAAATTATCATACTACTACGTTTTTATGCAATTAGATTTCAAAACTACGATACTGTCCATAGCATACTTGAGAATACTTAATTTCATTGAAATTTAATTGGCATTACTTGATCTCAATGCCAATGCCAAAAAAATTCATTACCATTCAATGCCAATGAATTTTTTTCAATTGGCATTGATTAAAACTGTGGTAATGAAATGTACACCCAATTGTAATGAAATATACATATGTATAATTGCAGAAAAAAGCATTGTATACAGAGCTATAAGTATCAAAAATATTCGCTATTTTATCAAATTGTGTTAAGTATACTGCTGTTAACTCATATTTTAACACAGGTTAGTCTCGATGGATTAGCCTCTAGTAATGTAAACTTGACGAAATAGCTAATAGAAGATATGAAATAAGCGATTTTAAATTTTTTTTTCTTAATTTGTCCTTTTATTAAAACATGGAAACAAATGCTTCTTTCATCAATTATAATTGGGCATTTAGGCATTGAAAAATGCCAATTGCATTGATCAATTGTAATGCCAAAACAATTCATTGGAATTGGTCAATTGTAATGCCAATGAAAACATCAACTAATTGGTTCATTCAACTAACTACTCCCAAGTATGGTCCATAGCCAATAGGGCTAAAGGCCGCAAATGAGTAAAAAAGATATAGTATTTATATATTAGTATTTTATATTTTTTGGAAATAAAACGCTTTGAGTTATTCAAATCTGATGTATTAATTTTGATAAATATTTTATTCTTGTATATGCTTGATCCCCGAGATCAAATGAAACACACTTTATCCCGTGAATCAAGTGTGTTAGATATAGGGATCAAGTATATTCATGGTATAACACACTTGATCCTTTTATGGCAATTTATACATATTTTTAATTATTATTCAAAAAGTTGTAAACCAAGAATATTTTTTCAGAATTTAAGACACTTATTTCCGAAACCTTTAAAAAAAAATTTAAAACAAAAAAAATATTGTTCAAAATGTTCGGGTTCATGTGTGTCGCACATCAAATTTTTAAAATTTAAAAAAAAAAATTCATTAGATCAAATTACTAATTTTAAATGTTTTACAATTTATTCCAATATAATATCATAATTGATTTACACATAAAAATTATTTTAACATCGGGTACTGTATTTTGAAAGTGATGTTATATTTGATGACTAAAATGCTGAAAGTACTACAATATTGCTAAACCTTAAATTTATTTTATGTGCCACCGGTTTTTGAATAAAGAATCGTTAATTCTTTTATCTAGTATACATATTGTCTTATTTCTTTTGGCGATTTGGGAGTGCCTCGTCTTTTTATATTAAGTTAAAATCACTGCGTTTGCAGCGAATAATAACTTTTAATCAAAATTAATGCACGGAATCTGTATCCTACAACGCTATCATCCATTTAATGCACTTAAGTAAAAATACCTTCAGTTACCAAATCACTTAATTTTTGCAATTTTTTCAAAAGTTTCATTAAATTTTTGCAATTTGATATTAAAAAAATACCAGCGATGATAAAAGTTTCTAGGAATTGCTCATATCTTAGGCTATTTAAAAATATAAAATTTTTTCAATAACCTACTGTTATTCAATAGTATAGATTTTATTAAAAACGACATTGTTAGACTTTACATAAAACCCATTATGCACAGTTTCAAGGCGGTTCATTTTTTCGAAAGTTTATCGAAGTTTTTTCGAGAAAATGAATAGAAATCGATATGAAATAAAGTTGTAATTTTAAGGTTTCTCGAACACATTTTTTAATCGAAAATTTTATCGATTTTGACACTTTATAATATCGTAATTTCTCAATTTATCGTATTTTTTATTATTCGCAAGTTTGGTTCGTTTTCGATACTCCGTCCAATCTACTTCAAGTTTAAATATTGAAATTCCTCGATATTAATTTTCAGCCAAAAATTACGCGATTAATAATTTTTTTTCAGGTTTGGCAGGCAATACCGCTAAAATACCGTTATCGATTCAAAACCCTTTCAACTGACTACCGTTACCCCTAAAATACCGTTACCGAAATTACCGAAATACCGCTATCTTTAAAATACCGTTACCGAAATAACTGAAATACCGTTACCCTTAAAATATCGATAACGAAATAAATTAAATATCAATACCCTTAAAATACCTTTATCGATATAAATGAAATACCATTATCCCTAAAATACCGTTGCCGATATTTTTAATTTTCTGTTTTTGGCAATTGCACTGTATTATTGAGTATTTTTCGTACATTAAGTAGGTAAATTGGTTCTGTTTTTAATCTCGTTTGTTTTTCGTAAAAAAAAATAGAGGGATGCATCGAAAAAACTGACTACCGATATCCTTAAAATACCGTTACCGAAATAACTAAAAAACCGTTATCCTTAATATACCGATACCGAAATAAATGAAATAGCGTTACCCTTAAAATACCGTTACCCAAATAATATAAAATAGCGTTACCCTTACCGATAACCGCATCGTTTCGGTTACCATCCATGTTTTTTTTATACTTTTCAGTGTTAAAAACGTAGTTTACTTAATAAAAGTAAAAAAGGATATACATTAGGGCGGGTCAATTTGTATGTAGGCAAAAATAATAAAAAATCGTAGGAGGGGAAATGATTCTACGAAGAATTCTAAGTAACTTTGCTCTAGAAACCATAGGTGTAAAATGGATTTCGAGCTTGCGGAAATTTCAAAATATGTTCTGAGTAGTGCCTCACTGCAATGTTTGTGTAAAATTTGCGTTAACATGTAAGTATTGTGAACGAGGATAAGAGTTTTGGACTTTTTAGATAAGAGTCTTCATCGGCTTTCCTTATTATAAAAAAAAAAATCTCAAAATATTTATATTTTTGATTAACTGCTAAGCAGATGACATAAATCAGCCTAAAAATGCACGCACGCTACAGGTTGGAAATGTTAAGATATTTTGATGAAATTTGGTATACCGACTTATATCACACAGGGACGAAGTACACTGAATTTGGTTGAACTCAGTCAATATTGGTTGAAATCGGATATTTTAATGTAATTAGATGCATCGACTTATACTGTATCTGCCCAACTTCGAAACCTATTGATTATGCTTCAAATCGTTCAGTATTTAGACCTAGTGTCCATATAAAGGTTTCTCCCAAAATTTACTTTCTCGCACTCTACAGGTCTCAAATATGAATAAATTTTATTTATTTATTAAATTAAGTCTATGGAATATATCATAATTTGATTGGGAAGAACCAACAAACACTTGATTTAATTTTGTTCTGATTCCACCCATATTTTGAAAATAAAAATTAAGTTTTTTAAATTTAGCAGCAACATTCTTTAAACATTTACGTCCTCGGTTCGAGGTTTCTGAAAAAACTGAAACTGACGAACCTTTACATCAGATGGCCACAAAGATGGTTTAAAAAGCTGTTTATAAAATGCAGCAGAAACACCAAGTTTGAACGAAACTTTCCTCATTAAACTTAAGTCAGCATCCTTTTTGATTAATTTAAAGCATTCTAAATACATTTTTTGGATTCCAGCATATTTCGCTACATACTCCATAATTTGGTCTGCAGTAACATTCGGCTTAAAGGATGACAAATGAACCCATTTTTTACTAGCTACAACATCCAATTCACTATTAGCATTATCCCCAAAAATCACTTGATTTCGCTTTCTTTTCGGCTTAACAATATTCCACATTGAATTGTTTGCTGGGAAATCATTTTCAACATGAGAGTTTATAGTGGCAGCATAACTAACCGTATTTTCGGATGTATGAGAAATAGAAATACTCTCATTGTCATCATTTGCTTGTACGTTAGTTTTATCAGAACCAATAACATTTACATCAACTTGTTTACTAGCATCAGCGACAGCACCACGACCGACATCATCATTAACAGCATCAACAAACACATCATGATTATTAGCATCAAGCATTAAACACATAGACGACTGCAGCTACACGACTACAGCCTGTCAAAAATAAAATACACACGTTTATATGAAAACGATTATTTTGACACCAACACAGCTACACGGCTACACGACTACTTTTGCCGCTGTAGTCAACTTAGGATAATTTCTATTTTTGTTGGCTACAAAACAAAAATAGTGTTGACAATATAACAAAATATCTAAAACAGGACAATTTTTCCCACTAGAGGCGAAATAAAATCGCTAGTTCTGACTAAAAAATCACCGTTATGGGAACACTAAAGAAACAGCTGTTTATATTTTACAATTGTTTGAGGGTTTCATTAATTTATATTTG
Source organism: Leucophora obtusa (assembly GCA_949987735.1). Classification (NCBI taxonomy): domain Eukaryota; kingdom Metazoa; phylum Arthropoda; class Insecta; order Diptera; family Anthomyiidae; genus Leucophora; species Leucophora obtusa. The sequence continues at coordinate 173,767,667 of OX465295.1, read as the reverse complement.
GAACTAATTTTATTGTGATGTTTTGTAAAAAAAATGGATCTTACAAAATTAACAAAATATTCCTCAGCCATTATTTTAGAAGCACAAACCAATAAAGATTAACATTTATCAAAACGTCAAATTTGTTGCATCATCTGTTTACTATGTTGCTGTCGTTTTCAAAAAAATTAAGTAGCTGACTATACGACTACAATTGCAGCCAGCAGCATTTGTAGTCGTGTAGTCATGTAGCCGCAGTCATCTATGTGTTTAATGCATCATCATTAGCATAAAGACCAGCATTACATCCAGCACTATTATTAGCAGCAGCACCAACAATAGCATTATTACGATGACTATCAGAGAGTGTAAGAAAATTAGCAGAAGTAGATGCAGGGGGTGAACGACTTTTTTGTTGTTTATTATTAGAACTTGATTCGGCAAGTGTTTTTTTGTTTTCTAACGAAACACTCTCAATAACAGTGTTCTTGTTGATTACATGAGCATTTTTTAACTCTTTAATATCATCAACATTATTTACTTTTTTTGTAAGATCAATGATCATTAGCTTTAAGTTGTTTACTTCATGTGTTAAACGACTTATACAGCGCACTAAATCACTTGACGAATCCAAACAATTGTCACAGTTGAATAAAATGTTTTTATTACTTTTTAAGACATTATATTCATTACACTATGGAACATTTTTGGGATTATTGTCTGGGGGGTGAGAAATTCCAAGTCAGGGTGATGGTACTAGGTGAGTATAGTAAAACCCTCAAAGGGTTTGGCGTTCGTATGTGTCATTTTTTTTTATGACCTTTTAAATTTTTTCCTTATCTTGATGTTTTTTCGCTTAGTTGTAACTCGAGAACCACTTGTCCGATTTTGATGAAACAAATTTAGAAAAATTTAGAATTACAATTTCTTTAATCCGTTCATATAACATTTTTCTTTATAATCAACAGTTTTGCCGGTAAAAATAAATTTGTGGAGAAAAAAAAATATTTTTTTGCCTAAAAATTAAAATTTTTTATGAATTTAAAAAAAAAATTTTTAATTTTTAGGCAAAAAAATATTTTTTTTTCTCAACAAATTTATTTTTACCGGCAAAACTGTTGATTATAAAGAAAAATGTTATATGAACGGATTAAAGAAATTGTAATTCTAAATTTTTCTAAATTTGTTTCATCAAAATCGGACAAGTGGTTCTCGAGTTACAACTAAGCGAAAAAACATCAAGATAAGGAAAAAATTTAAAAGGTCATAAAAAAAAATGACACATACGAACGCCAAACCCTTTGAGGGTTTTACTATACTGACCTAGTACCATCATCCTGACTTGGAATTTCTCACCCCCCAGATTGGCTGTTGTACTGTGTTATCAGATGTAATGTTAGCACAAATATTATGATAACTGAGCTGACACAAATTGCACTTTATTATAACAGTGTCCTTTTTAATGATGTTCAAACATTTTGAACAAACAACTTACTTTAAAAAAGACATAGCGAAACACACGTCTTACTCAATTCGTTGCAAAGCGAAGACTGCAACTGAAAAGACTGAAATTAGGTACGCTGATTCACATGGGCCAACGGAAAAGCTTATTGATTTGTTTTAGAATTGGTAAATTTTTAGATCTAGTGCTTGTAAAAGGTCCCCCAAAAATTTGATCTCCGTACTCTATAGTTCGCAAATATTAAGATATTTTAATGAAATTTGGTATACCGACTTATATTGTCCCAAAGAAGAAGGATATGTATTATGGTTAAAATCGGTCCACGGATACACCTAGTGCCCATATAAAGTTCACCCAAAAATTGATTTTTCGCATACTACAGTTCGCAAATACGAAAATATTTTAATGAAATTTGGTACGTTGATACACATGGGGCCAAGGACAAAGCCTGTTGATTTTAGATATTATCGGTCCATATTTTAACCTATCTCCCATATGGACTATATTTCCGATTTTCTCTTAAATACATATAACATTAGATAAAATCTAAATTTCTTACCGTTTTTCTAACCTTTTATCGTTTTATCGACAAATTTTGACACAAGTCCATTTCAAGCCATCCGAATTTCAGATCAAAACATTAGTTGTTGTAGGATATCATATATTCGGGCATAACGACTATACGATACCTTACACTAGTCTGGTTGAAAGCCAATTGGCTTCGTCCTTGGGCCGCTATAAGTCTGTGTACCATATTTTATCAAAGTATCTTAATATTTGCGACCTTTGGTTTGCGAATATGCTCATTTTTAGGGGACCTTTATACGGGCACTAGGTCTAAACATGGACCGATTCCATGTAAAATCAGTAGGCTTTATTCATCAGCCCATTTGAATCAGTGTACCAAATTTCATTAAAATATTTTCGTATTTGCGACCTGTAGTGTACAAACAATTCAATTTCGGGGCACCCTTTATATAGGCACTAGGTCTAACCATGCACCGATTTTAACCAAAATCAAATGGGTTTGTCCCTGGGCCAAAATAAGTCAGTTTACCAAATTTTGTAAAAATATCTTAATATTTGCGATTTGTACCGTCCGCACAAGAATATATGGATAGACAGACGGACGGACGGACAGACAGACGTATGTATATCGTTACATCAAAACAAAATGTTATTCTGAATCAATCGGTATACTTAAAGATGGGTATAGTTCCAATATTTTTTCGAATAACAAACATAAGCACAAACTTATTATACCCTGTCCAAATAATGGTGCAGGATATAATTAATAAAACTCATTATTTAAACTCATAAAGCACTACTTAAAACATATTTTGGAATTTCCGCAAGCTTGAAATCCATTTTAGACCTATGGTTTCTAGGGCAAAGTTGCTTAGAATTCTTCGTAGAATAATTCCCCCCCCCCTACGATTTCTTGTCACAAAAATTGACCCGCCCTAATATACATAGTTATAAAAAAAAATTGAGCTGTAATAGAGATTTGAACCACGTCCCTCATAAAGTGATATTTCGTCTATATCTGAACTTCTAGACATCTACACCACAAACGATTGAAAAATTGTATAAATTAAATTTGAATTTAAAATATTTTGACATATCTATAAATTTAACAAAGGGAAATTTACCCCCTGTTTTTATAAAGCGAACGGAATTGTTCCTCCAGAGGAATGTGTGTATTTTGTTTTTGTTACAATAGCAAAATACACACATTCCTCAGGCGGAATTATTCCGTTCGCTTTATAAAAACAGGGGGTTAAACAAACAACTGTACCCAGCAAACAATTTAAATTTATAAAAACGAGGTTTTGTAGCTGCACACCTGGACAACTGTAAACTTCGTTTTATATCTAAATTCTTTTGTTTGTTTTATATTAAAGATTTCAACTTAAAATGATATGAATTCAACCAGAGTTTAGGACAACGAAATTATCGAAATCGATTGCCAAATTTTATTAGTAAAAATGTTTAAATTGATTTGACAGTCACGGGGTTACCGGCTTGTAAAAATGTGAAGATATCTCGATGTCAGTTGCTATCAATAGGGTCGACATATACGACTTAAATGTTCACCACACAAATAGTTATAAAAACTAAAAATATGAGCCGTTTTTTCTAATCACTTGGATTTAATAAATCCAAAAATTATTTTTAAAAGGATTTTCTGTCCGACACTTCTTTCACCCTAATTTTAAATACCGAATTCGATGATGAAGGATTTTAATTTAACTTTTAATTTTCAATTATATTTTATATAAAACAGCAATAAACAGTCTGCCTTTTCAGTTTTATCACTTCAATTTATATTTTTACACAATTGAAAAATTCCATTGCAATATTTAATATTCACTAATTGGATTTAATTAAATTACTTACTGTAGAGTGAAAAATTGCCATTTCTATTTCAGGTATTTCTCCATGTCCTAGATGGAAAATATGTATTTGGTGAGGTGTAGTTTTTTTTCTAAACATATTTCATAAATAATTAAATAAAAACCTTTTATACGTTAGTTTTTAAATTTTTTTGTTTCTCTTTTAATTTTCATTCGTATTTTTTTCTGACATTAAATTAATAGGCTGTTTCATATATTTGTGCTTTTATGTGGATTTATTAAATCCAGCTTTTCTTTGGATTTAATAAATCCAGCTTTTTTTTTGGATTTAATAAATCCACTTTTTGTATGAAAAATTCTAAATCCAGGTGATTAAAAAAAAACGCTAATAAAATACAAAAATAAAATTTGAAAGCAAACACTTTTTATAATGCCCTTTGCGGGCCTTTTTATATTTGTTTTTATTTTTAAGTTTACGTGGAAGTAAAAAGGATAGATTTTATATTTTATGAGAATAAAATATATAGAATAAAATATCAAATAACAGTTTAACTGTAAAAATCAAAAAAAGTAAATATAACGCAAGTTTTTCTCTATTAAAATTGAATTTTATAAACTGCAGTTAAACACTAAATTCTATGTACTTTGATTTATGCAAATTTGTGTTGCTGACTAACTAATCTTATTCTCATCTTAATTCAGAGTGTATTGTCTCTTTTAAAATAATTATCTTCAAACAGGACGGTTTTAAAATCTTTTAGATTATTTTAGTATAAACATATTTTTATGCGATTTTGCTCCAAACTTTAATATCGATGGCTGAGTGAAGACAGACCCTAACTTAATTCTTAATTTCTATTAAAGGGAAGGCAATACAAATCTAAAAACTTTCGATATAAAGTTTTCTGAATGAATTTTTTTATTAATACAAAAACAATAAAATAAAATGTATAATCAAAGTTTTTCAGATTTTATTTTCCTCTAATGAAATATTAAGTCGAGTTAGGGCCTTTCTGTATTAAGCATTAAATTTATTTACGAAAAATGGGAAAAGAACAGCATATTCGTTCTTACACATAGGGCATTTCTTTTAACTTTTACATTCATGTTTGTTGGGTATTATGAAGTTTAAAGACGTATATTGAAATAAAATAAAAACAATTTGAATTATAAAAAAATGTTTATGAAACTATATATATCATTACGGTTTGGCTCAAGGGGTAAGGTGATGAACTTCTAAACCAAAGGACGTTGGTTCGAATCTTGGCTGATGTTGGAATAAAACAAAATTGCTTTGAATTTAAATTAAAGAGAAATAAAAAAATAAACAAAGAGAAAGGTAAAAAAAGAAAAATGTTTTTTTTTTGTTTTTATTAATCATATTTTTCCTCGAAAAATATTTGTTGTTTCGATGAAATATCGAATCTATAAATCAACAATTTTTCGGATATATATCACCTTGCACGCCACATAGGAAAATACCCTCATTCTTGGTATTATATTGAACTCGATATCGAAGAAATTTTACGAGAAAATGATACAGTTTCGATACAAGCTCGACTCATTTGGCATACTGGGATAAATAGTAACAACTCACCCGACAACCAACAAATATTTAAACAATCACATTTATAAAAGTAGAAATGATTTAATATCTCAGCAATATGTTTTGTAGCAAATCATTTTTCAAATAAACTCCTTGTTAAGGCAAGTAGGACGGGCAGTGGTTTCAGATCCCTGAATTATTAATTATAGTAAAATTAAATTACAAAATTTTCTACTAAAAGTAAGTCCTGTAGAGAGAGATTATAACAAATAACCCACTAATATTTGTATATTGCTTTAAATCCATGTAGATTGTAAGGAGTGAGATCATAAAAATGTTAACACACATAAAGTTAAATAAAAAACAAACCACTGAATTTTAAAACTTCAAACCAAATTTTTATTAAATGAAATTTAATACAAAATCAAACAAAAAACCGCATGGAATTCTAACCACTACGAACAAAATTATACATTGTGCTGACTCAAAAATGGAAGAAGTCTCTTCTGCAAACACTCCTTGATATAAATTTCGCTGCTTATAGAGCCAGATGTAACAAATGACTGGCTTCTTTGGCCGCAGCTAAATATGGCTTGCCATACTAGGAATTTTTTAGGGAATTTCGTTTGCTTTTTCGACTTAATTTTTTCTGCAACATTTCCTCGAACATCAGAAACATAAAATTCTTGACCAGGGAGCTGCGAAAAATCAGCCAGGACATAAGTTTCGTCGTCCATTACACATACAACAGTTGTATTTTTGTATAAAATTTGATTTCAATTTTCGAGCTCTGGTTTTGGCCTCCAAATTTTTAAAAGCGTTTCTATCGGGAACTTTTTGAACTTTGTAGGACTTTAGTCCTGCCTTACGTTTCACTTTACGTACAAAAAAGTCCGAGCATTGGACTAACCGAGCTGTTTTTCTGCCAGATTTGTTAGGAGCTCTCTAAAGGATGCTTTTAACTTTATATGCCTTACCAATGTTACGATAACCAGTCGTTGTTCCTGTTCCCGGCTTCCTTTCAATTGTTAGGTGTTCCAGATACATTTTTACCACTTTTGAAATTCTCTTGGGCAGTTTTTTTGTATGTCCATGTTTGGTTTTGCTGAAAATATTTAATTATTTTTGAACGCACTTTTCTTTCATCGACCATTCTGTAAAAAATTGCTAATTGAAACTCATGATGTAAATTAATTTATTAACTGACATATTTTTAAAATGTAAATTGCCGAAAAAAAAATATGAGAAGCTTTAAACCAAAGTTATAGTCAAAAATGTGTGTTAACATTTTTATGATCTCACTCCTTAGTTGATACCTAATAATATATGGCTCTTAACACACTACCATTTCACGAAAATGTTAAAAGACCTTTACAAATTCTATACCATGCAAATACATGTAAAACCAAATATACATACATACATATATGTACATTAGGGCGGGTCGATTTAATAATGGCCCATGGCTCAGTGAAAATCGTATTCTAGGGATCAAAATAAGAAACTTTGCCGAAGGAATCATACCTCTAAAACGAATTCTACTACCCTCCAACTGTTGACTTTTGTCCCGTAGGGTCAAGTTTTGAAAAATCCCACTTTGACCCATTTAGAGTGCCCCAATCGAGTCCAAATGTATGACCGACCCCACTAACTTTGGAGGGCCGATCCACCCATGCCAGTGGCACACCCCCTGGAACTCCCCTGGGGGGTTCCCCATACAAACATTTTAAAAAATCACCATTTTTGGCACTTTATTTTATTATTTTTTATTTATTTTTATTATTTTATTTATTTTTTCTCCTTAGAAATTTATTTAGTCAGAACATATGTAAATGAAAAAATTAATTTAACTTAGTAATAGAAAAGAAAATAAAAAAATTACTGTTTGAAGTCTTTTTTGCTTTCAAGTCTGGGCAATTTCGCACGGCTCTCTAATGTCGTCACCATAACAGCCTCTACATTTTCCGGTATAACTCGTTTGGAAACGCTAGCTAGCAATTGAACGTGTCGTTCTGTTGCAGGTCGTAAAATAGGTTGTGTGGGTTTTTTAAGCCACCACAAGACACAGCTGCATGTCGTAAACTTACTTAAGCTAAATCGGTTACAGGTAGAATTGAGCATAAAATTATCATAAAGGATTTTCCAGAAGTAATAAAAGGCGCACTTGCTTAACAGAATTTGTGGTCAGATTAACGTTTAATTTACATGTAAGTACTTTATGGGCAGTTTTGACAACAAAATCTGTTACAGGTAGAATTGAGCATAAAATTATCATAAAGGATTTTCCAGAAGTAATAAAAGGCGCACTTGCTTAACAGAATTTGTAGTCAGATTAACGTTTAATTTACATGTAAGTACTTTATGGGCAGTTTTGACAACAAAATCGGTTACAGGTAGAATTGACAACAAAATCGGTTACAGGTAGAATTGAAATTACCATTTCATTCTTATTACCTCGTCTCCTAGACCATATATAACGCAACAGTTTTTGTGAATGCATTAAGTCGTTGTGAAGAACTCGAAGTGTGAAGTGCTAATTTGAGATAAAAAAATATTTAAAAAAAAATCATTCCAAATCAAGAAGTTTACAATGAATCCACCATCCTCTACACCGCAAGATGAAGCAATAACAACATCAACAACTATCGAAAACCCAATGAGTCATATACCCAGGCATGATGTTACTGTTTTTGGTGTGTCTACTGATTTGACTGATCTTAATTTACCAACCCATCTGGATATCTTGAGATATTATTTTTACTTGAGCGAACAAAAAAAGTTGTCCTATAAAGCATTCACTATTCAAGTACAAGATAAGTTGATTGGAATTTGGGAAAAACTTGGTATGGAAATAATGCTGAAAAAAAGTGTATGTAATATATTGAATAGATTGCTTGACAAATATCAAGAGCAAATCAAGAGAAGAAACAAACCCCAACAATTTACAGAGTATGTAAAATCTCTGGAAACAATTTTTTTCATTGGAACATGTAAATGCGATTTGAAGGCAGCTCCATGTGCATGCGGTTTGGTTCCCGAACGCCTCAAAGAGTTTATGCACGATCAACATAATCAGAGAAGTCTAACAATGGATGGATTTGCGATGGAAATTGAAGAGCAAGGAGCAACGTCTATGTCATCAATACCAAGATCCCGATGATTCAACATACGCACCGCCACCGGTTCAAGAAGATTTGGATATAAGCACAAGTTCACAATACACACAGAGATACGATTGTTTTAACTTTGCCTTGGTATGTGACAGATTTGGCGTGCCTGATAGAGTAGCATCAGCAATGGGAACAGCTCTTTTCCAAGATTTTAAAATGAAAGATATCCATGGCAAACCTCTCATCATGGATAAATCGAAAGTTCGCCGAGAAAAAGAGAAATGCAGACAAGAAGTGCTTCGCAAACGGTTAGATGATACCAATTTGTTAGCATTTTCATTCGATGGCAGAAAAGATGATACTTTAACGAGAGATACAATTGATGAGAAGTATCATACTAGAATGGTAAAAGAACCTCATCTTGTTATTTTGAGAGAACCGAATTCTGAATTGATTGGTTACGTAAGACTGGAACATGAAACCGCTGAATACAAAACAACCAAATTAAATGATTTTTTCAACGATAAAAATATATCACTGGATGCATTAATTGGCATATGCACTGACGGTGAGCCAACAAACACTGGCCCAAACGGTGGAATTATACGACGATTTGAATTGCTGTTAAAAAGACCATTGCATTGGTTCGTTTGCCTTCTACACTTCAACGAACTTCCGTTTCGGCATTTGTTTGAAGCTTTGGATAAATCAACCAGCACTGGACCAAGATCGGCAACCGGAAAATTGAGCCGTCAAATCGAAACTTGTGAAACTCTTCCGGTAAGTTATTGCTATCACTCATTTATTATAATTGTCAACCGTTTTTAATTGTTTTATTTTTATATATTTTCAGGTGGTGGACGGCTTTCAGAAAATTGAGTTGAAAAATATGCCCCCTGCTCCAGAAAAAATTGAATTTTCCACCGATTCCAAGTACTTATACGACATGGCCCATGCAATTTCTAGCGGCGTGGTTTCAGTGGATCTGGCAAACATCAAACCAGGGAAAATTGTACATTCTCGGTGGCTCACCAAGGCCGCTAGACTATTACGATTATATGTGACAACGGAAAATCCAGATGCAAATTTAAGAATACTGGTTGAATTTATAATTACATGTTATGTGCCAATGTACTTCAATATCAAGTATTACAGCTCTGTCGTGTACGGTAGTAGATTATTTTTCAAATTCATTAGTTGGTCAAGATTTCTAGAACCTCGTTTACGCAAAATTGTCAATAAAGTAATTACAGATAATTCATATTATGCGCATTCGGAAAATATCTTGTTATCAATGTTGTTTGATGATAGCAAAGAAAAGCGCGACTGTGCTATCAAGATAATTCTACGCTATCGAACCGATGTTGACGACCCAACGGGACTTAGAGCTTATAAAAAACCAGATATAAACTTTTATTGCACAAGTTACACGGAAATGATCAATATGAATGACATAAATGACGTATTTGAACCACCATTCACGCGAAGCATTCCATACGATACTTTGAAAGAATATTTAAATCAAGATGATCCACCGTTTAATAATCCAAAAATTCCATCACACATACAAGAAACAGAACGACACGTTCAATTGCTAGCTAGCGTTTCCAAACGAGTTATACCGGAAAATGTAGAGGCTGTTATGGCGACGACATTAGAGAGCCGTGCGAAATTGCCCAGACTTGAAAGCAAAAAAGACTTCAAACAGTAATTTTTTATTTTTTCTTTTCTATTACTTAGTTAAATTAATTTTTTCATTTACATATGTTCTGACTAAATAAATTTCTAAGGAGAAAAAATAAATAAAATAATGAAAATAAATAAAATAAATAAAAAATAATAAAATAAAGTGCCAAAAATGGTGATTTTTTAAAATGTTTGTATGGGGAACCCCCCAGGGGAGTTCCAGGGGGTGTGCCACTGGCATGGGTGGATCGGCCCTCCAAAGTTAGTGGGGGTCGGTCATACATTTGGACTCGATTGGGGCACTCTAAATGGGTCAAAGTGTGATTTTTCAAAACTTGACCCTACGGGACAAAAGTCAACAATTGGGGGGTAGTAGAATTCGGCAAAGTTTCTTATTTTGATCCCTAGAATACGATTTTCCCTGAGCCATGGGCGATTTTGCCTCCCTACAAATCGACCCGGCCTAGTGTGCATGTATGCAAAAACACAAGCTAACAGTGTTGCCAAGTATTTTTTAACAAAGCCCCCTAGATTATTAAAAAAACACCCCCTAGATTTACTCTACAACTAAAAAAATCCTAATAAAAGTTTTTTTCTTTAAATCTGCTTAACTTTTTAGCTTTTATTTAAAATTATTAAGTCGAAAAATATGAAAAAAATATTTTAGAATTGATTCTATTTTTTCCATTGTAGTACCACGAAAAATTTTATTTTCAATTTGATTTTTTTGAAAGTAATGAAATAAAAAAGATTTTAAACAAATACAGGAAATTATTTTTAGGCTTTTAACAGCTTTAAAATAACAGTTTTTATTTTATTTAATATCTTAGGATTAATAGTTTTGTTTAAATGTTTTAATTACATTTTTTATTTTTTAATACTTTTAAGGTAACAATTTTTATTTTATTTAATATCTTAGGATTTATATTTTTGTTTATGTTTTTTATTACATTTTTTATTTTTTAATACATTACTAAAAGTTAAATGATAAGAAATTTTAATTTTTATATACATTTTTTATAGAAGATTCAGCTGCAAGAGATGTTGTATGAACTTTTATTTGTCTCTCATGATACGGAAAAAACGGATTGCAACAAAATCGGTAATTCGGTTTCATTATTTTAATTTACATAAAAATTTTTGATTCTCTTAAAGGCACTGAACTGAAATGAAGGCACTGAACTGCAACATTCCTTTTTTAAAGTAAAACGTAAAAAAAATCTAAAGGCACATAGAAAAAACAAAACGAAGTGGAATATGAATTTGTTAGCGTGCATTGTTGCCAAGTTGGGGTTTCCCTCCTCTAGATTTATTGGGGTTTTTTTGTCGTTTGGGGGTCGTTAGGGGGATTTCTGGGAGGTAAAAAATCTGAGTTAAGGGGTAAAACTGTGATTATTTTTGCAAATTTTTGGAATAATTTACACTTTTTTTAAAATTGTTTTTAAACTTAAGTCACTGTGCTTAAATGTTGAAGCCATTTTTTAGGGTTTGACTACAAAGCCGTGGAACCTCAAAGCAATTACTGTATTTCAACAGTTTTATTTAAAACATTTTAAATAAAAGCTAAAAAGCTAAGCAGATTTAAGGAAAAACTATTTTTAGGGGGATTTTTTTAGTTGTAGAGTAAATCTAGGGGATGTTTTTTTAATAATCTAGGGGGCTTTGTTAAGTTAAGTTAATTAAGTAAAAAAAACCAACCCATGTGAAAATCGAAATATATATGAGCATACATGATCATACACTGGCTCGTATGTGATCATGCATGGGTATACATAGTCATATACGTACATGCATAGTTCAATATATGACCATACATGATCTCATATATTTCCATATACCGTTGGATCCGAAATTTGAGGGTATATGGAGGTATATGACCATATATTATCATATATGATCATATATGAGCATACATGAATCATATGTGAGCATATATGGTCATATATAAACATGTACGGTCATATACCCTCAAATTTCGGATCCAAAGATATATGGAAATATATGAGATCATGTATGGTCATACATTGAACTATGCGTGTACGTATATGACAATGTATGCCCATGCATGATCATATACAAGTCAATGTATGATCATGTGTGTTCATATATATTTCGATTTTCACATGGGAAATTTTAAAAATAAAAAAATTAATAAAAAAAAATAAAAAAAATATTTTTAAAAAGAAGGTGTAAATACCTTTAAAATAAGGCATTGATCTTTAAAATCCATCCACAAGTGTTTGCGAAACATTAGTTTAAAAGTTGTAATGTCGAAAGATTTTTAACGATTTTGAAGATTTTCAAATGCACACAACTCTGTCAAAATTTTTTTTTTAATTTTTTTCCGGAAACACGTAAAATATTTTTTAATGAAGAATACGTACTAAAATTTTGAAAGACATAGGAGACATCAAAATAAATTTTTTGCAAAAATCGTACGGTCTGACAAGAAATTACTCATATGCGGTTTAAATTCTAAGTTAGACAACAACTAAACGTAAGTATCTGTGGCGCAGGAGGTAGAGACACAGCCTTATAGCCTTAGAGATTTGAGTTCAAACCTCAACCAAGGCATTACTATTTTTTTTAAATAATTTTTTTATTGATTCAAATTAAAAGACACAATTGATTTTCTGTTGTGAATATAATTTGATTCAAAAACAAAATATTCAAATTTTCAACTTGAAGAAATTCAAATTTGAAATTTGACAAAAAAAATGTATGTCGAGTTTAGCCTAGAGGAAAAGCAATGGGCTGACAAACGAAAGGTCGCCGGTTCAATCCCAGTTCGCGATATAAATTTTTTTTTATTCAAATTAAAAGACACAACTGTTTTTTTTTTTTTTGTTGATATAATTTTATTTATAACCAAAATATTCAAACCTGAAGAAATTCAAATTCGAAATTTGACTGAAAAAATTTAAATAGAGCTGAGCTTAGAGGGAAAGCAATGTGCTGACAAGCGGAGGGTCGGGGGTTCGATCCCAGTTAGCGACAAAAAAAATTTTAATTTTTAAATAAATTTTGTGGAACGTGTTTTTCTATTTATAGAATTTATAATCCACAAACATTAAAGTATCTATTAACACAACAAAAATTCAAAAATTGTAAATAAATTTCGATAGTTACAATGGTATTAAAAATAAATAAATAAAAGTGATTGTACCTGGAACTACAAAAATTCAGTTGGCGAAAAATTCGGTTGGAACTACGAATCTGTTTTCTGTGTGTACATTTATACCAATTTCCGCTTAAAAATTCATGCGGATTTTAATTCAGTAGAATGTGGATAAAATAATAAAAATTTATATGACTCCATATATGGACGTACGTGACATATATTATCATATAAGTAACAATACATGAATTCATATATGAAAATGTATGGCATATATGGAGCAATATATGCAAGGTATTATCATATACGGTGTCACACATTTCCATATATGAACTTTTATTTTGGATGCATTTACCCATATATGCTCCCATATATGTCAGATATGTTCATATATCATTCATATATGATCCCGGTGAAAAATGTCCATATATGAACATTTATGGTTCAACCATATATGTTTGGATCCGAAAAATGAGGTAACACCTAAGTATATGTTAATATATGGACATATATGAACATATATATTTATTGAATATATGCGAATACATGCGAACGTTGCTGTTCTTTATTATAAGGTTGTACTATAGATATAAATTTATCTATGACATTCAAATTAGTCGCTACATATGTTCCTTTTTTTATTAATTGCATTAAATATAATTCCATATTTACCAAATATGAGTTCCTTTTACACATATGGAAAAATGTATTCTTCCAAATATGTTCATATACAAGTCCCTTTTGCATAAATTGAATAACATATACTTCCATATTTGTCCATATATGAGTGCCATTTCCATATATGAAATAACATATGCCTCCATATATGTCTGTATATGAAATCTTTTTCCATATATGGAATCACATATACTTCCATATATGTTCATATAAAATCCATATATGTTCATAAGAAATCCATATTTGTTCATATGTGTCCATACATAAACCATATATGAACATGTTCGAACGTATATGAGCATTTTTCACCGGGATCATACATGCAACGATATATGGCAATATATGAGCATATATGCTCATTTTCAACCGGGTACTGATTTCTCTAATTTGTTCCCACTGTATAGACAAATTTTGGCAGCATTTCAGCAGATTCAAATTTTGGCTCCAAACATTAGTTTTCTTTCAACCAGACTGGTGTAGGGTTTCATATAGTCGGCATTAACGACTTAAACTTCTTTGAACGCATGGAGTTTACACAAATATACAGTAGTGGACTAAAGTGCATACATTAATTCAAGATTTTTCGAAATGTGTTATAATTTTTATTTTATTATAGAAACTTAAATGATTTTTTTTAAAGCATAAAACTGAAACATTCTTCTTCAATAAAAACCAAAATACAGTAGACTATATCATTAAGAAGTTAATGAAAAACATAATTGCAAATTGTGACCGCTTTTATCCAGTATTGTTCATATTTGAAATTTTCGGCAAGTTCTTTCTTTAATATTTTGTCGCAAGTCCTTTGTTCTTTAAAACAGATTTTATGCGAGAAGGATTGCTTTCCACGAGATTTTTAATAGTTTGAGGTGGAATATTAGCCAATTCCGCTGAAACTCCTGACCAAAGATCATCTAAGTTGGTCGGTGCTCGTTCGCATTGGGAGAGTCTTCTTTTGACAATTGCCCACCAATTCTCGATGGGATTCAAATAAGCGCTCTGACCTGGCAACTTCAAAAACTGGAAAAACTACACTTGGATATCACAAATTGAACAAAAGTTATTGATACAACACTTAATAATTTTAATGACTAATTTTGAATTGATGTGTTTTATTTGAAAACAAATACGGTATAAAATTCGTTTACCAATACCAATTAATAGTTGTGTGTGTTATCAATATAATCCACAATTCGGTTGGTTCTACAGAAACTCCAATTTAAAGTCATATTTGATTAGGATACCCGTATTTGTAGTTACCACTTTCTAATATTGAAATTTTTTTTAATAAAGGTTATAGATAACACCAATTTTCTTGTAGTAGTAGTAGTAATTTTATTTTTATTTTCAGCAATATAAATAATTACAGAATAAAAAATTAATATATAAATATACGACTCTGACTATTGTCGTCAGCCGTTTAACCAATGTTAAATACTAACAGTTCAAGATAAGTGTTTAGTTATTAAATTCCATTATTAAAAAATTTCTGTATTTTACACAAGTTTTTATATAATTTGCCAAAGAATTCCAACTAACAGTTATTCCATTTAGTATTTGTAAAATTTCGTCTTCATTAAGAACAATCTTTTTTAAATAGATAATTCTGAACTCACTGAAAGTTCTAAAACGACCTAGAAAATGTTCTATGTTTTCAATTTCCCCAGAGTTACATAGTAAGCAAATATTTAATGCATTTACTTGAAATCGGTTCCCATTTAATTTTATCAAATCACTTCGTGCTTTGAATATCCATGTTATATTGTCTTGATTACATTCATCTGATATATATCTACTTCCAAATGGTATATCAACTTTTTTATAAATTCTGCTTGTATGAGCTATTTGTAACAAGGTATTTTCATGGTATTTTGACTTGAGCGAGTTAAGGAGATTTATGCGATTACAATTCCATTGTTGTATATTGATGTTAGATTCAGTCCAACTGATTCCAAACTCTGCTCCAAGTTTATTTAGTACATCAACCCACACCCAGGAAAAAGATTGGTTGGATTTCGATCAAAACCATTAAAATTGAATTTGCCAGGACGTTATTTTATTTGCAGTTGCCTATAATTGAATACTACACCAAAAATATTTTGCTATGTATTAAAAATAGGGAAAATGAACTAAAAAACAATCCTTTTAACAAATTATTGCTATCTCCAATCAATTTTAAAATTAGTATCAGTTTACTAATTCTATGCAGTAGAAGCAGCCATTTATTTAGTGTATATACAAGAAAATTGGTGTTACCTATAACCTTTATTAAAAAAAATTTCAATATTCGAAAGTGGTAACTACAAATACGGGTATTCTAATCAAATATGACCTTAAAGTCGAGTTTCTGTGGAACCAACCGAATTGTGGATTTTATTGATAACACACAAAACTATTGATTGGTATTGGTAAACGAATTTTTTACTATATTTGTTTTCCAAACAAAAAATATAAATTCAAAATTAGACTTCAAAATTAATAAGTGTTTGTGGTGTAGTCGGTAGAGAGTTGGCCTAGTACGCCGGATTTCCGAGTTCAAATCCCGGAAAATACAAAAATTTGTTATATGTTTTTTTTTTTAGTTAAAATAAAATATTCATATTTATAAACAGTAAATATGGCTAAGAAAATTAAAAGTAGTTGTGGTGCAGTGGGTAAGAGTGTTAACTATTAAACTGAATGGCCGGGTTCAATACCAGAAAATTCAAAAAAAGTTTTTTAATTTCAATAAAATTTTGTGGAACATAATAATATTTATGTGGAACATAATATTGAATTGGACAACCGAATATTGGCTTTCATGACGAAAAATATAATTTAATATAAAGATAGTTGTCGTAACCACACGAATTCGATTGGCAACAAATTCGGTAGTCACAACTGAGACTGTTTTCTGGGTGCAGAGTAAACGTTTTTGCAGCAATATTTTAATGATTTTGTGCGGCAAACGGTCTTCTTCGTATTGAAACATTGTTTTGCACACATATCCCATTTGAAGATCCAACGTATATAGATGTCCATTTTCTATACCAGTTTCGGCCAACAGTATATATAACGGCGTGAAATTTGGGAGTCTTAATATTTTCTTTAAGAAATATTCTTGTAGCTTATCAACATCTTGGAAGTTAGCAAAGCCCAAAACTTGTGCGCCATATGTTTGCACTGCTCGACAGACCGCTAAAATTAGCTTCCATTTGGATGCCATAGAGATTGTGCCTTTCTTTAAAAAATTCTACCATGTTAGATTAATACTGTTTTTTACTGCTTGATTTCTTTGTTCAATGTGCTTGCTAAAAGTCATTTTGGGTGTTAAGGTAACCCCCAGGTAGCAATATTCTGAGGCTATCTTTATTTCATGTCCCTTATAAAACCATTTTTCTTTATGGGATAATTTTCCACCTTTTCTGAAAATCATTATTTCTGATTTCTGCAAATTCAATTCCACATGCCAAGTATTGCAGTAATGTTCTAATTGATATATCATTTTCTGTAGTGTATTTATATCGTCAGCAAGGATCACTATATCGTCTGCGTATAATAATAATCGTACATTTATATCTCCAATAAATAAGCCACCTTCTAGATATTCATGCAGATCATTTAAATATAGAGCAAATAGTAATGGTGACAATAAACATCCTTGTTTTACACCACATTCCGTAGAAAACGATTGCGAAATTTCATTACCTTGCCATACAGCAGTTTGTGTGTTTTTATAGATACATTCTATAAACTTGACTGCTTTCGATGAAACTCCCAGTGTATGTAACTTATATATCATTGAACTTCTCGACACCTTGTCAAAAGCTGCCTTAAAGTCTACGAAAAAAGCATAAGTTTTTTTCTTTTCCGCAAAATTGAAATTTAATATTGACGACAGGCTATATATATTGTCGGCCGTTGAGTAGTTTCTTCGGAATCCAGCCTGATATTCGTTTAGAATTTTATTACAGTTTTCCCAATTAGACAGTCTTTCGTTTAAAAGCCCCATCATTATTTTTGGTAAACAATTCATAAAAGAAATGCCACGATAATTGCTTGGCAACGAAGCATCACCTTTTTTGTGAATCGGGTATATTATACTAAGGATAAAGGAGTCATCTACGCATCCACGATCATACAATATATTACAGGTTTTTATTATTTCTTCCAATAGTTCTACTGGCGCATTTTTAAAAAACTCGTACGGCACCCCATCTTCACCAGGAGCCTTATTTGATTTTATTTTCCGAAGAACTTCTTTTATTTCAGATAATGATATAATTTTATCCAGCTCAGGGTCATTGACATGAAAGTACGCATATTGAACGTTAACAGTGTGTTGAATAGGGTTCAGTAGTTGTTTTTTCTTGTATATAATGATTTATTTTTTTTTTTAGTTCATTTTCCCTATTTTTAATACCTAGTAAAATACTTTTGATGTAGTATTCAATTATAGGTAACTCCAAATAAAATAACGTCCTGGCAAATTCATTTTAATGGTTTTGATCGAAAGCCAACCAATATTTTTCTATAATCTTTATTAAAAAAATTTCAATAATCGAAAGTGGTAACTACAAATACGAGTATCGTAATCAAATATGACCTTAAAGTCGAGTTTCTGTAGAACCAACCGAATTGTGGATTGTAATGATGACACACGCAGCTATTAATTGGTATTGGTAAACGAATTTTAGACTGTATTTGTTTTCCAAAAAAAAGATATAAATTCAAAATTAGACATTAAAATTAATAAGTGTTTGTTGTGTAGTAGGTGAGGAGTTGGCCTAGTACGCCGGATTTCCGGGTTTGGATCCCGCGAAAGACAAAAATTTAGATATTTTTTTTCTAATTTAAATAAAATATTCATATGTAGAAATAGTAAATATGGCTAAGAAAATTAAAAGTAGTTGTGGTGCAGTGGGTAAGAGTGTGGACTATTAACCTGAGTAGCCGGGTTCAATACCTGAAAATTCAAAAAAAGTTTTTTAATTTCAATAAAATTTTGTGGAACATAATAATATTTATGTGGAACATAATATTGAATTAGACAACCGAATATTGGCGTTCAGGACAAAAAAATATAATTTTATATAAAGATAGTTGTCGTAACCGCTCGAATTCGATTGGCAACAAATTCGGTGGCCACAACTGAGACTGTTTTCTGGGTGAACCAATTTTTAAAAACGTAACATTTTTGTAATCTGCAAAGTGGTAATGTTATTTGCATTTTAAAACTTAAATTTTGCATTTTTGCAATAACCTGGTCTGGGTTTTTGCCTGCTGTAAAAGCAAATCCAAGCCAATTTTTCTAAAAAATGTTATCAAAAATTATTCTGTTGCTCTGAGTCTCCATTAGACATTAGTATTAATATAATATTAAAGAGAGCGTCGACAGAATAAGGGTGGAGAACAGGGCTGCCAGATGATTTTGATGAAAAATCGGCACTTTTTCCCAAAAAAATCGGCATTTTCGGCACTTTGACTTTTAAAAATCGGCAAAAAAGTCGGCACTTTCAAAAATACTCATTTGTGTAATATTTAGGTTACTTTACATAAAAAAAATATGTGGAAAAGACATTCCGTGTAAAATAATATGTTTTAAGTTTAACAATTAAATAAAAATAAAGGCTTAAGATATAAATGAAATTATAATAAAAAAATTTTAGTTGAAATTTTATGAATATTTTTATGATACATATTCAGATATTATCTGAGCAATACTATGTATATAAATTAATTTACAGCTTTTAAAAATAGTTCTTCTCCGAACTTAGGGTACCCGTACGCCTTGAAATATTATGCAAATATTGGCCCTTTTTTAATCACTCGATTTATTTTATTTTGTTTAAATATTCACATTTTGTTCTTTAATTTTCAAAGTTTAATATATTTATCAAAATCGAACATTTATTCGCTAATATAATGTGAAAGAAAATCATTAAATGTGAACACCGGGATGGAATTAAACTAAATCAAAAATAGATTTATAAATAAAATAAATCCGTTTTGGATTTAGCTTAATTTAATTCCAGAAATTGCGTTTTCGAAAAAATAAAATTTTTTCTTTCACATTGTCTTAGCGAATAAGTATAGAATTTTAATAAAAATATTAATATTTGAAAATAAAAAAACAAAATGTGGATTTTCTAACAAAATAAAATAAATCTAAAAATAAATCCAGCGATTAAAAAAAGCCCTATTATTACTAGGGCTCGTATATTCATGCATTTACAATCGCGTTTTATGTACATAGGATGTAGTATTTAGGATTAAAACGAAAAATAAGCACTTAAAATTTAAAAAATATACATTTAAAATTTTAAATATATTGATATTATTATCAATTCAGTTTTAGTATTACATATTTGTCTTTAAAATTAGTTTAAACATAGAAAATTGCCATTAATCATCGTCAGAAATTGATTTATGTTTGATATTTTTGTATTCGGGATCAAAAAAATTTTGAAAAATACTTAGAAATCAGAATAGAATAAAAAAAGTGTAAAAATATAAAGTGCAAATCCTAACATGATATTTAGAATTTTTAAAAATTATTTTTTTGTGCAGTGTATAGGCATAAACACAGTTTTAAAGTAAATACAAAAAAGTATGCTAAAAAATATTCGCTATTAGCAAATAATGCAAAAAATATGTATTTATACCACAATATGGAAAAAAATATTTTAAAAACATGCATTTGCAGCAAAATATGAAAAAAAACAAGCATTAACAAATCGATGCCATTTTGCTGAAAATTTGTTGATCGCAAAGATATTTTGTTAACATTCTTTTTCAGCTAACGATAACAAACATGAATTTACATGAACTTTCGAAATGTCAAATATACACCCAGGAAAAAGATTGGCTGGAATTCGATCAAAACCATTAAAATGAATTTGCCAAGACGTTATTTTATTTGCAGTTGCCTATAATTGAATACTACACCAAAAATATTTTACTAGGTATTAAAAATAGGGAAAATGAACTAAAAAACAATCCTTTTAACAAATTATTGCTATCTCCAATCAATTTTAAAATTAGTATCAGTTTAGTAATTTTATGCAGTAGAAGCAGCCATTTATTTAGTGTATATACATGAAAATTGGTGTTACCTATAACCTTTATTAAAAAAATTTCAATATTCGAAAGTGGTAACTACAAATACGGGTATCCTAATCAAATATGACCTTAAAGTCGAGTTTCTGTAGAACCAACCGAATTGTGGATTGTATTGATAACACATACAACTATTGATTGGTATTGGTAAACGAATTTTTTACTATATTTGTTTTCCAAGCAAAACATATAAATTCAAAATTAGACTTCAAAATTAATAAGTGTTTGTGGTGCAGAGAGTTGGCCCAGTACGCCGGATTTCCGAGTTCAAATCCCGGAAAAGACAAAAATTTATATATTTTTTTTTTAAATTAAAATAAAATATTCATATGTATAAACAGTAAATATGGCTAAGAAAATTAAAAGTAGTTGTGGTGCAGTGGGTAAGAGTGCGGACTATTAACGTGAATAGCCGGGTTCAATACCAGAAAATTCAAAAAAAGTTTTTTAATTTCAATAAAATTTTGTGGAACATAATAATATTTATGTGGAACATAATATTGAATTAGACAACCGAATATTGGCTTTCAGGACGAAAAATATAATTTTATATAAAGATAGTTGTCGTAACCGCATAAATTCAGTTGGCAACAAACTCGGTGGCCACAACTGAGACTGTTTTCTGGGTGTAGAATGTTGATGCTAGATTTGATGTTTTTGTACTTTCTTAATTTGTTGTATACCATTTTGATTTAGATTTTTTGTTGATTTTTACTGCGTGCCCTCCTTTGAAATTATGTTGTTTAGTTAATTCGACCTTTTTATTATTAATTTTAAAATATTTTGCATATTTTCTTTTTTGATGTTTTGTACTTATATATTTGTATTGTGTATTTCAGTACTATTCCTGATGATGCTTTTCAATGAAAATCGAAATATTGAAAGAATAATAAATAAATAATATTTATATTAAAACAACCTTGACCTCGAGCCTGAACATTTTATTTTTTAAAATTAAATTATATTTTTCGTCGCGAAAGCCGATATTCGGTTGTCTAATTCAATATTAAATTCCACATACATATTATTATGTTCCACAAAATTTTATTGAAATTAAAAAACTTTTTTTAAATTCTCTGGTATTGAACCCGGTCATTCTGATTAATAATCCACACTCTTACCCACTGCACCGCAACTACTTTAAATTTTCTTAGCCATATTTACTTTTTATACTTAAGAATATTTTATTTTTATTAAAAAAACTACATCTAAATTTTTGTCTTTCCGGTATTCGAACCCGGAAATCTGGCGTTCTAGGCCAACTCCTCACCCACTAAACGACAAAAACTTATTAATTTTAATGTCTAATTTTGAATTTATATGTTTAGTTTGGAAAACAAATATAGTATAAACTTCGTTTATCAATACCAACTAATAGTTGTGTGTGTAATCAATACAATCCACAATTCGGTTGGTTCTACAGAAACTCGACTTTAAGGTCACATTTGATTAGGAAACCCGTATTACCACTTTCGAATATTGAAATTTTTTTAAAAAAGGTGATAGATAACACCAATTTTCTTGTATATTGACAAAATAAATGGCTGCATATCCGTGCCGTTACAGATAACCTATTTATTCATATACCTAATGGAAATGCTGATACCCCTAACCAACAATATATTTTCACTTGAATGGGCAAATATTCTAATAATTCTTATTAGGTTGATAAAACATATTACTTATAATGGAAAAGTTGTATGGCCTAGGGGGGAGCTTGAATCCAGTTGGAGTTTTATTATATGTACTTCGTCCCGTGGGCGAAGTATACACGAACAAAGGCTTCATTAGTTTAATCGTAAAGTAAAAAAACTTATCTGTAATCAATTCAATGTGTTAAAATAATATAGAAATATATTTTTATCTTTTTTTTATGCATTGAAACTGTTGTCAAGTAAAATCGTAAAAAAGTTCTGTTGAAAATAGAAATTTTCTATTTTATTACTTGACATTTAATTCTATGCACAAGAAAAAGATATAAAATGCAATCTTTTTATTTTTTATACTCTTTTTATTCATTATGAGAATGATACGTTACTTTTTTTACGATACTTCCAAACTAATTTGTGCTTAAGCCAGCCCGATTAAAGTTCCCAAATTAACCCGACTCACCTGCCTACTATTCTCGTGAGTCACTAATCGTATTTACCATATTCCCTCGTTTCCCCGAATTAACCCGACTCACCTGCTTACTATTCTCGTGAGTTACTTGGAAATATTTACTAATCGTATTTACATCTCCTCGTGTTCCCGAGGTAACTCGAACCCAGTTGGAGTTTTACTATACTTCGTCCTTCGGCGAAGTATACACGAATAAGCCAACAAGGTCGGAGTTACCGAAATAACCCGACTCACCTGCTTACTATTCTCGTGAGTTACTTAGAACTATTTACTAATCGTATTTACAATATTCCCTCGTTTCCCCGAATTAACCCGAATCACCTGCTTACTATTCTCGTGAGTTACTTAGAACTATTTACTAATCGTAGTTACCATATTCCCTCGTTTTCCCGAGATAACACGACTCACCTGCTTACTATTCTAGTGAGTTACTTAGCAATATTTACTAATCGTATTTACCATATTCCCTCGTTTCCCCGAATTAACCCGACTCACCTGCTTACTATTCTCGTGAGTTACTTCGAACTATTTACTAATCGTATTTACAATATTCCCTCGTTTCCCCGAATTAACCCGACTCACCTGCTTACCATTCTCGTGAGTTACGTAGAACTATTTACTAATCGTATTTACAATATTCCCTCGTTTCCCCGAATTAACCCGACTCACCTGCTTACTATTCCCGTGAGTTACTTAGAACTATTTACTGATCGTATTTACAATATTCCCTCGTTTCCCCGAATTAACCCGACTCACCTGCTTACTATTATCGTGAGTTACTTAGAACTATTTACTAATCGTATTTACAATATTCCCTCGTTTCCCCGAATTAACCCGACTCACCTGCTTACTATTATCGTGAGTTACTTAGAACTATTTACTAATCGTAGTTACCATATTCCCTCGTTTCCCGAGATAACCCGACTCACCTGCTTACTATTCTCGTGAGTTACTTAGAAATATTTACTAATCGTATTTACCATATTCCCTCGTTTCCCCGAATTAACCCGAGTCACCTGCTTACTATTCTCGTGAGTTACTTAGAAATATTTACTAATCGTATTTACCAGATTCCCTCGTTTCCCCGAAATACTCGACTCACCTGCTTACTATTCTCGTGAGTCGCTTAGACATATTTACTAATCGTATGTACAACCTTTTCCTCATTTCCCCGAAATAACTTGACTGACCGCTTACTATTCTCGTGAGTCGCTTAGACATATTTACTAATCGTATTTACAACATCTCCTCGTTTCCCCGGAATAACCCGACTCACCTGCTTACTATTTTCGTGAGATACTTATAAAGATTTACGGGTCGTAGTTCAATACCTAATCATATCGAACCAGTGACAGAGCTATCAACGTTTGGAGGAACTGCAACCACCGCCAGAGTTGCCGAAGATCATCCTGTGCACCGAATCATCGACAATGTTTAAAGAATAACAGTCATTAGATTAAATAAGTAGTTTAAGATCTTGGTAAATAAAACTGTGTGCGATACAGGATCGTACAATTGAATTGAACAAAAGAAACGATTGCTGTTTTATTTCAAAGGAGGCAGACCTCTGACGAACCTGGACAAACTGAGTTTTACCCCGGCCTCAGACAAAACTGCATCACAAACTGATGCTAATTTTAAAATTGATTGGAGATACCAATAATTTGTTAAAAGGATGGTTTTTTAGTTTGCTTTCCTTATTTTCAATACCTAGTAAAATATTTTTGGTGTAGTATTCAATTATAGGTAACTCCAAATAAAATAATCTTTTTCCTGGGTGTATTCAAAAACATTAAATTGTTTTGTTAATTAGATGAAATGAGT
The DNA here is from genome assembly GCA_949987735.1 of Leucophora obtusa. Classification (NCBI taxonomy): domain Eukaryota; kingdom Metazoa; phylum Arthropoda; class Insecta; order Diptera; family Anthomyiidae; genus Leucophora; species Leucophora obtusa. The sequence continues at coordinate 173,742,688 of OX465295.1, read as the reverse complement.
ATTTCTTGCTTGTTTTTTCCGAAGCTATTTGAATAAAAAACAATTATAAACACAGCATTTACCAAATTTGATGTGATTTTGACAGCTCGTGTTACGATAAAGTTATTTTTTTTTTTTTTTTTTTTTTAGAAAGAGAAGCAACACTCAGGAAATTCTTCCTATTATTTAACGTGTTGCTTCCTTTGGAAAGGGGATAGAGAAGAAGTAAAAGGTGGTGAAAGAAGAAGGGCTTCAAATATGGCAACACTGTAATTGCGCGCGATGTTGATTTTTAGAACAGTTGTTGCGCGCCATCTGATGGTGAGTTGGCGAACTTTGTTGAAGCTTTTTAGTTCATAGCCCTGTTATATTATTTTACTTCGGTGTGGTTAAGTGCTATGGGAACACCGAAGGAGGACGCTGCGATATGTATGAGGTATAGAAAAAACTCATACATATTATTTTTCATTAATTGATGTTGCCTTGGCTGGGGCTCGAACCCGCAACCTCACGTGTAACAGTCCAACGCGCTAACCATTACACCACAGCGCCCACTTTACGGATTTGTCATAATAACTATATTATAATATCAGATATAAAACAAACACTAATACACCCAGGAAAAAGATTGGTTGGAATTCGATCAAAACCATTAAAATGAATTTGCCAGGACGTTATTTTATTTGCAGTTGCCAATAAGTGAATACCACACCAAAAAAATTTTACTAGGTATTCAAAATAGGGAAAATGAGCTAAGAAACAATCCCTTTAACAAATTATTGGTATCTCCAATCAATTTTAAAATTAGTATCAGTTTAGTAATTCTATGCAGTAGAAGCAGCCATTTATTTAGTGAATATACAAGAAAATTGGTGTTATCTATCACCTTTATTAAAAAAATTTCAATATTCCACAGTGGTAACTACAAATACGGGTATCCTAATCAAATATGACCTTAAAGTCGAATTTCTGTAAACCAACCGAATTGTGGGTTATATTGATAACCAGGCACCAGAAAACGTTTTTTTTTTATTGTTTTTATCAAAAATAAATATCACTAAAGTTCAAAATGTTTTTATTTCTCAATCGAAAACAAAAAATTTCAAATGTACTTTAAAACAAAAATATCCCTCAAGTTGAAATTCCAAAAATACCTTTAGGTATAAATATCAAAGATAAAAAATTGATAAAAAAATAAAACTTTTTAAAACGTTTTAAAAAACGTTTTTTTTTTTGTTTTTCATCTTTGTACTAAGTACAAAAATATGAATAGAATTTTAAAAATTTTGTTTTATTTTTATGGTGGAGATACTATTCTGGTTTTTGGTTTCAAATCTGTAGAAAATCATATAATACCCTGGAGTGAACTGTTGAGCGGTATATACATACAAACATATATTGCAAATATTTTTTTTTTGCTAAAATGTTTGCCAATTGACCAGCATTTTGCACTAATATTATTCATTTTCGGAATGAAATCGCTGTATAAGTTTTCTAATTAAATTTTTGCACCATGAAACCTTTTTCGCATTCCGCCATTAATTCGCAATTTTTTAAGTGCAGATTTTTTAAATTTATAACCTAGGGACCATAATACCCATATCTCATACCAAAGTTTGGTAATTAGTTCGCAAAAAAAAATTGCCAAAAAAAATTTGCAAAAAAAAAATTTTTTCCATTAATGTATTCTCTTGCAGAATATAAATTGCTGATTAGGTTTCTTAACTATTTTTTTGTATCATAAAGGCTTTTTTCGCATTCCGCCAATATTTTGCAATTTTTTGAGTGCGGTTTTTTAAAATTTTTAACCTTAGGACAATAATTCCCATATCTTATGCCGAAGTTTGGTGGTTAGTATGCAAAAAGTTTCGCGAAAAAAAATTTAGCAAAAAGGAAAATTTTTCCATCAACATACTCATTTGAAGAATGTAAATCGCTGACTGAGTTTTTTAATTTATTTTTTGTACCATAAAGCTTTTTTTCGCGTTCCGCCATTATTTTGCAAATTTTTAAGCGCGGTTTTTTTTTAACTCACAACCTAGGGACTATAATACCTATATCCTATACCAAAATTATCTGGTTAGATTGCAAAAACAAAAAAAATTGGGAAAAAAAATTTTACAAAAAGGAATAGTTTTGCATCAATATACATATGTATGTATATGTATGTAACATATGTATAGCAGAATGTTAATCGCTGATTAAGTTTAAAAAATTTTGGGTGCGGTTTTTTAAAATTCATTAATTTGGGACTATGATACCCATATCTTATGCCAAAGTTTGGTAGTTCTTACGCAAAAAATTTCGCGAAAAATAAATTTTGCAAAAAGGAAAATTTCTGCATCAACATATTCGTTTGCAGAATGTAAATCGCTGACTGAGTTTTATAATTTATTTTTTGTACCACAAAGCTTTTTTTCGCGTTCCGCGATTTTTTTGCCATTTTTTAAGTGCGGATTCTTAAAATTCATAATCTTGGGACTATAAGACCAATATTCTCATATCAAAGTTTGGTGGTTAGTTTGCAAAAAAAAATTCGCGAAAAAAATTTTCCGAAAAGAAAATTTTTTGCATCAGTGTATTTGTTTGCAGAATGTAAATTTCTGATAAGAATTTTTAATTCATTTGTTGTACCATAAAGTTTTTTTTCGCGTTCCGACATTAGTTTGCAATTTTTTAAGTGGGGTTCTTTAAAATCCATAATCTAGGGACTATAATACATATATCCTATACCAAAATTAGCTAGTTAGATTGCAAAAACAAAAAATCAAAACTATTTGCAAAAAGGAATAGTTTTGCATCAATATATTTGCTTGCAGAATGTTAATCGCTGATTAAATATCAAAATTAAAATTTTGTACCATAAAGCCTTTTTTCGCATTCCGCCATTATTTTTAAATTTTTTAAGTGCAGTTTTTGTGGTTAGTTGCTCACAACTCCTATGGTTTTAATGACCACAGTTTGTCTTTTGCACAAAATTATTCAGCCTATCATGCTTTGTAGAAGTCTTTTCGGCTGAAATTTTTATTACTTTTTAATAACTATTGGATGCAGAAATGTGTCTGTGAATGTTGTTTTAAGAATTTTTACAAAATTTATATGTAATTGTAATCAGAAAAAACTAAAAAAAAACGTTTTAAAACGTTTTATTTTGTTTTTTCCTCAATACAAAAAAAAACGTTTTTTTTTTTGTTTTTTCCTCAGTACAAAATAAAAATAATTCTCAACTTTCCTGAAAATATCAGTTCGGATATTTTTTAAATTTTGTTTTCGAAAAGAAAACAAAAAATAAAAAAATTGATGAAAACAAAATATCCATCAAGAAAAATAAATTCATTTGTACACAAGTGATTTTTTTTTATTGAGGAAAAAACAAAATAAAACGTTTTAAAAATATTAATATCGGGTGCCTGTTGATAACACACAACTATTGATTGGTATTGGTAAACGAATTTTTTACTATTTGTTTTTCAAGCAAAACATATAAATTCAGAATTAGACTTCAAATTAATAAGTGTTAGTGGTGTAGGCGGTGAGAGTTGGGCTAGTACGCCGGATTTCCGAGTTCAAATCGCGAAAGAGACAAAAATTTTTATGTTTGTTTTTAAATTAAAGTAAAATATTTGAATTTGAATTTAATTTATTTATTTGATGTCCTGTACAACAAGACAAAAAGTCTTATAGTTAAAGTACAGGATTATTATATGTAATTATTAGAATATATGTACAATAAAAAAAAAGAAAGAAAGAAGAAAAAAAAAGAACATATATATAAATAAATAGAAAGTACAACATTGAAATTTTTAGAAAAAAGAAAAAAAAATAAAAAAGTACATCATTAGAATTAAGATTTAACATTAAAAATTAGAAATTATTACAATTGAAATTGATCAAAGTTAAACAGAGCAAAGTTTATAAATGTTTACACTTAATTAAACAAAATTTATATGTTAACTGTAAAATTCGTAAATTGATTTCTTAAACTGCCCTGCGTTGCTTAAAAATTGTATGTTTGGCGGTAGCGAGTTCCAAAGACGAATAGATTCTGTACACTCTAATAAAATTTTGTTGAAATCTACTCTTTTAAATGTAGGTAACTTGATACCTACTATAAATTGGGCAAAAATAGGCATTGTGCTTAAAATTAAAATACATAGACACATTGTGTTTAAAAATAATAGACATCATGTGTGTAAAAGCACGTCTTTAACTGTATCAAAAAGGGTTCAGCAACTTTTGAAATTTGTTTAAATTTTAACTTTATGTGTCTAAAAAAGCTATATTAAGTGCTTCAATCTACAATTAGGATGTCTATCAACACGCTTATTAATGCGTATATATATACAATGAATATATTTTTTTTTAAATACTGCATATTATACTCTCTTAAAAAAATGCATTTAAAAGATGTATATACGATGTTTTTATTAACAAAAGCAATTCTTCAGGAAAGAAAACAATAACAATTAACATTAATAATAACGAATAACATGAAAAATATTAAATACAATATATATAGTTAAAACGTACACCTATATTGAGAAAAACTTCTTCTTATAGACAATTACTAAAAAGTCTTCAGATTTCGAGATTACAAGGATTCTTTTTTAGGAAACGTAATGGATTTTCTATACAAAAAAGTCCTCAGAATCTGAAAGTGTTTCTAAAACAAAAATTCTAAAGAAATTTCTATAGAAAAAAATCCTTAGAACCAGGGGATTATTCTTTAAGAAAGAGTCATATGAATCTGGGGTTATTTTTTTTTGTAAAAATTTAGTATTTCAGGGCTTTTCCATACGAAAAATTCTCAAGGATCTTGAAATGTTTTTCTTTACGAAAAGTGTTTTGAATTTGAGAGTCTAAGAGTTTTAGTATAAAAACTTTACCAGAATATCCCAGTGTTTTTCTAAAGGAAAAATGTATAAAGTCTTTCTAAAGGAAAAATGTATAAAGTCTTCAGAAGCTCTCTGTTTTTCTACAGAAAAACTCCATCTATATCTGAAGGTTTTTCTAAATCTTAAGGTTCTTCGTCAGTATCTAAAGGGTTTCCTATAAAAAAGTCTACACAATCTGAAGATTCTTGCATAGGAACAATTTCTGAGAATACGGTAGGTTTTATATTTATTTATTTATTTATTTATTTATTTATTTATTTAATTTCAGTCTATGGATACAATTTATCCTTACAGACTAGCATCTTAAAAACTAATTTAAAATATATTATTTAATAAGGTTTTAAAATCAGATTGAGAAACACTTATATCTAAATGATTACAACACATATTAAATAACTTCATAGATTTATTAAGTGGTTCATTCAGAGCATATTGAGTAGCGTGTATATCAATGTGGAAAAACTTACTTACATTTCTAAATGATTTTGGAGGAACATAAATTGAAATTAAATCTAACAATTCAGGGGAATCAATAATACCACAAATAATACCATGCAAAAATGTTAAGGCCGCAATTTTCCGACGAGTTTCAAGAGTTCGCAAAGAAATAAATTCACATTTATCCTCGTAAGAGGGAATTAAAAAAGACGGAATATCAAAAGAATTATGATTATTTAAAAATGGGAGCGCAAATTTAATAAACTTCCTTTGAATTTTCTCAATACGGGCTATATGAAAAGCAGCATTGGGACTCCATATAAAACAAGCATATTCTAATCTAGATCTAACAAAAGATGTATAAACAACCTTTTTTGTAAAATGATCAAAACATTTATCCAAATTGCGTCGAATAAATGCAAGAAGAGAATATGCTTTGGGAATAATGAAGTTTAAATGACTAGTGAATGATAATTTAACATCAAAAACTACACCCAGGTCCACGATTTCATCCACAGATGTTAATACATGACCATTCATTGTATATTCAGAAATGAGAATATTTCGACGTCTATGCAAAGACATACTATAACATTTTGCAATATTAAAGGGTAGACCATTGCGATCTGACCAGGAAATTGCATTATTTAAGTCTTCCTGAAGGTCAAAAATGTCACCGACAGAATAAATTGGCTTGAAAATTTTAAGATCATCAGCATACATTAAAAACTGAGAATTTTTAAAGCAATTGCTAATGTCATTAATAAAAATGTTAAATAACAACGGTCCAAGAATGCTGCCTTGAGGAATACCAGAAGTTGGTATAAAATAATCCGAGCAAACTCCATCTACAGAGACTGTAGCACATCTGCCAATTAAATAATGACGGAACCAACTAAGCATATTAGAATGAATACCAATCTTGGAAAGCTTCAATAACAAAAGTTCATGTGGTACACGGTCAAACGCCTTAGCGAAATCAGTGTAAACTGTATCAATTTGAACACCTTTTTCAAAAGAAGAAATACAAAAATTTACGAAAACGGACAAATTTGTTGTCGTTGATATCCCAGCCATGAAACGATGCTGTGACACTGAGATGTGTCGTTTTAATTGAAAAAAAAGTTTATCGTACACGATGTGTTCGAAAATTTTAGCAATATTAGTTAATTTAGATATAGGTCGATAATTGGTAATATTATTTCTACTGCCACCTTTAAGAATTGGAAAAATAGTAGTATATTTTTGAATAAAATAAAATTGGAAGAATCCTCCGAGTTTTGCTTTCGCAAAAAGTCCTCAGGATCTAAACGGTTTTCTGTAACAACAAATCTTCAAATATATACAGGTATTTCAATAGAAAAATGCCTTCATAATGCGGAAGCTTTTCTATTGGAAAAAGACGGCAGAGCTTTTAGCGGATCTCCACAAAAATGTCAGAAGAATTAAATAGTCTTAAGAGAAAAAGTTCTTTGAACCTGGGTGTTTTTATATAGAAAATATTATCTGAATTTAAGATCCCTTTTATAGAAAATCTTTTTAAAATCTGGCGATTTTTCTATAGAATTAAAATGCTTTTGTTTAGAAGAAACTTTTGAAGCTGGGGATTTTTATATTGGAAACAGGTCTTCTAATGTTATGGGTTTTCTCTTAGAAATAGTCTTCAGGATATTACCCCACAGAAAAATAACATCAGAAATTTAGGTATTTCTTGTTTTCAAAATAAAAAGTTACGTATAAGGACAGTCTGATTTCCTGCAGATTTGGAGAAATTTGGATATATCATAGACGTGACAAAACTACTAACTCTTGGTTCTAAATATAACTGCCAAAATTGATATTTCAGGGTTTCAAATAGGTAGCAAAATTGTTAGACACTTCTTTGTGTGAAAACTGTTTAATATTTTTAGTACACTATTTAATAGATCCTAAAAATAACTTTTATTTGATACCCAATTTGTATTAATTGCCCTGGAACCAACAAGAAAAAGTCCAAAAAACGGAAATAGAGGCAAAGGGCCGTTAAAAGGGTAACCATACTTATTTTTACCGTCTCTCTATCTATTATAATAAGCTATTTTTATATAAGTTACATCGAAATAGTTGGACAGCAAGTGAAATATCTTGCTTGTAAACTGCCACTATAATTTGCCACAGAAAAGTTGCGATCATTCTTTCAGATTCTTGACTCTGTAGTAATCTAGATTAAATTTCCTTTAAATTTTTCATTTAGATTTTGCCCAAAAACGGTGATTTTCTGTTTGAAAGGATACAAATAAACCTTACAAATATATTTATTAAGAGGACAAAAATACTTACCACCAAATCATCAATGTTTTATATGTATATAATTAATGAAATATAGCTTCACATCATGGTACTTTAAGAAATGTTATTTTTTCTTCCATATTCATGAACACGTTACGTTTTTTTATTGTATGAAAAAATACTAATATTGATTGACAATTGTTAGATACGCATTAAATTTAAAATCAAACACAAATGCGTATATACAAAAATTTACTATATTAAATGTGTAATTTAATTTTATATGTGTTTATAAAATTGGAAACATGTTTATAAACATACCGTTTGATATATTTTGTGCCTAATTCTAAATGAAAAGTGCGTAAATCAAATAATTAAACATATTATGCCTAATAACAAGCATTCTGCCTATTTTTACATAACAATTTGCACACTCAATAGCAGTAAGTTTACATGCCTTTTTTAGAGTGTATAAAATTGCCATTCAGAGACCAGAAACTCATACAAAACGGGAACTATATTATTATTTCTTTCCGATTGTGAAAAGGATAATCGATTATAAAGATATTTATTTTCACGTGTGTTCACGATCTTATACATAAGCGTAAGTGCCTTTATTTTCAAAAGATCACAGAGTCTTACTCCATATAGTTTTTGCTCATAGGGTGTAATATGGGAAAATCGTCTCAAATTATAAACATATCTCAATATAGCATTATATGTTGAGGTTAATTTGTTTAAGCTTACAGAATCGCAGCACGCAAATACTTCGCATCCGTATAATAGTGTTGGAATAAGGTAAGTTTTCGCAAGTAGTGCTCGTATATGGACTGGTGTTAAATGTTGGGTACTCCACAAAGACCGTAACATAGAATAAGTTTTACCGGCAGCAGCATTTACATGATCAGTCCATGTTAGAGTTTTATTAAAAATTATACCAAGATTTTTAGTTTTCGTCACTATTTCAATTCTTTGATTGTTAAGAGTTATATCTAAGACATTAGGTGGCTTAATTGATTTTTTGGTTATTATAAGGCATTTGGCCTTAGCGGGATTAAGACATAAACCATTTGCTGTTGCCCATATATAAATTTTCGAGAGATCAGGATTTATTTTATCTATGCAATTATTAAGTTCATCCTTTTGACTGCATATATATAATTGCACATCATCAGCATACATATGTGATTTACAAAAAGAAAGTTGATTGGGAAGATCATTTAAATAAATTGTAAACAGTAGAGGACCAAGAATCGAACCTTGTGGAACGCCTTTAAGCACCGGTAGTGCCCTAGAATTTTTATTGTTTGCGTGCACATATTGTTGACGATCAGTTAAGTATGACGCTATTAGACGATTTGCAGGAGAAGAAAAATAAAACATTGTCTCCAGCTTCATACAGAGTATTTCATGATTCACAGTATCGAATGCTTTTGAATGGTCCAAAAGTATAAGAAATGCAATGTTCTCATCATCAATATACTCACGAATTTCCTCCGACACATCAATAAGGGTAGTTACACAACTATGTTTAGGACGAAACCCAGATTCATATGTATAAACAGTAAATATGGCTAAGAAAATTAAAAGTAGTTGTGGTGCAGTGGGTAAGAGTGTAAACTATTAACCTGAATGGCCGGGTTCAATACCAGAAAATTCAAAAAAAGTTTTTTAATTTCAATAAAATTTGGTGGAACATAATAATATTTATGTGGAACATAATATTGAATTGGACAATCGAATATTGGCTTTCATGACGAAAGATATAATTTAATATAAAGATAGTTGTCGTAACCGCACGAATTTATATTAAATTATTATTCACAATATAAACAAAGTTCTTTACACAAAATATATAATAAATATAATTAAATTGTTGTATTAATACGTTTTTTAATTAACAGCACCGGTTGATTTGATCCAGTGTTTATTTTTTTTTTCATAAAAACTATAAGCCCTATTTAAAATACTTTATTTGGTATTGTTCGAAAAATACACAAAGAAAGAAATAAAACAACAAACAAGGAAAAAAAAATAAATAAATAAGAGATGGCCACCATAACAAAATCTCATCACTCAAATTCTTAAATAAAAATGTATAGACCACGGAGAGTTTTAAACAAAAAAAAATAAAAGCAAGACCAACAATAATACAGTTGAAGAAGTAAACAATAAAAATATGCAAGAATTAAACGAAAACACAGAAACAACAATAACACCTAAAAATAATCCCGCTGAAAAGCGGTTAAGGACTCTCTTTTAGGAAATATACATAAAACCAGTGGGTTTCTATACCACTCTTCCTCTGTTAACCTTTAAGCATTAAACACATAGACGACTGCAGCTACACGACTACAGCCTGTCAAAAATAAAATACACACGTTTATATGAAAACGATTATTTTGACACCAACACAGCTACACGGCTACACGACTACTTTTGCCGCTGTAGTCAACTTAGGATAATTTCTATTTTTGTTGGCTACAAAACAAAAATAGTGTTGACAATATAACAAAATATGTAAAACAGGACAATTTTTCCCGCTAGAGGCGAAATAAAATCGCTAGTTCTGACTAGAAAATCACCGTTTTGGGAACACTGAAGAAACAGCTGTTTATAATTTACAATTGTTTGAAGGTTTCATTAATTTATATTTGGAAATAACTTTATTGTGATGTTTTGTAAAAAAAATGGATCCTACAAAATTAACAAAATATTCCTCAGCCATTATTTTAGAAGTACAAACCAAAAAAGATTAATATTTATCAAAATGTCAAATATTTAGGATTATCTGTTTACATGTTGCTGTCGTTTTCAAAAAAATTAAGTAGCTGACTACACGACTACAATTGCAGCCAGCAGCATTTGTAGTCGTGTAGTCGTGTAGCTGCAGTCGTCTATGTGTTTAATGCATTACTTTTTATTTTTATTCGTGAAGTCGGGAAAGAAAACAAAACATGTTGGTAAACATTGTAAAAAAATGAGAGATTGAGTGTTTTTTTTACACATTTCCCTATATAATAAGCATTGAGGTTGAGTGAGTTTTTTCAGATTTTTAAGAGAATTTTCAGATTTTAAAAAGGATTTAAGAGATTCCAATGTTCCTTCAACATGGAAAAAATTAACGTGCCAACAAACATTTGTCAATAGTGTTTTTTAAACTAATATTGATAGTTAATATAGTTTTTTTTTAAAATATGGTTTATTTTAACAAAAATAATATACATTTAAATTAACAAGAACGGTGAAAATGAATTATATATTATTTGTATAATAAAATAAATTATTTACAAAATTTTCAAATAATATTAACAAAAATTATTAAAAACATAAGTTGAATTATATATTATTTGTATAATAAAATAAATTATTTAAAAAATTTTAAAATAATATTAACAAAAATTATTCAAAACAGTAGTTGAAAAAAATTTACTACATTCATTAAAAAACCCCTAAATGGAAAATCAAACTTGACAACACTGATCAAAGCAGTTTTTTTCAAAAGCAAAAAACGAAAAAATGTTTCTCAAAATGCTCTTCCGACTCATTTTTTCTCTTAACAACATTATCAACATGTTTTCTTAGCCTCTGCCAAGTTCGCCACACAACAACAAAATTTGGTGAGGACGGTAGTCTCTCTATAGGTTTATACTTGTTGATAAAACTCCTCGTCTTACAAATACAGAGTCACCTCTTAAGTTTATTACGATGATGGATAGACGTTTTGATAAACTAACAGAGCAGATTCAAATTATTATACAGAATAAATTTAAAGAATACAAAGAGGAACTCTTGAGTGAAATTGACAAGAGACTTAATTTAATACAAATTGACTTGCAACAGTGGGTTTCTATACCACTCTTCCTCTGTTAACCTTTACTCTTTATTTTTGTTCGTGAAGTCGGGAAAGAAAATAAAATATGTTGGTAAACATTGTAAAAAAAATGAGAGATTGAGTGTTTTTTTTACACATTTCCCTATATAATAAGCATTGAGAATTTTGAAAAAGTAGCACAAAAAGTCGTTTTTTCTAAATAAAGTCGCACAAAAAAGTAATTTTTCAAAAAAAAAGTAGCACACTTTTTTTAACGGTTTCTATTTAAACAAAACACATCCAACGAAAAGAAATAACAATTTAAACAAAAAAAATAAAAAATCCACCGAAAAATGTATTATTTTGAAAATTTGTTTCTGTGTTTTTTACAAGTTCATTAATGGGAACTCAGTCTTCTATTTTGGTATCTAGCAAATTCGGAGTTGATAGCATCGAGTCACAGGTTTTGACTTTTAACTTATTGGTTAAATTAATTTTCATTAAAAATTAGTTCTTATTCCATTAAACTAATTTTTATGTTATTTTGTCTTAAAATTTAGGATTAAACTAATATATTTTATAATTCCAATTTTGCATAGCTATTAATTTCATTCGTATTTGAACTAATTTTGAAAGCAAATTTAGTTATAGTTTAGTAATCTGTGTTTCCTAATTTCAAAATTTTGCAAGTTAGTTCAAATAATATTTATTTTTAAATCATTGATGGAACTAAATCATTGATGGAACTTATATTAAGTTTTAAATTAGCATTTGTCGTAAATTTGTCACTTTTCTATGGATTAAACTTCAAAAATCTTACTACACTGAGAGAATTATCTGCATGATATCAATGAATTTTTGCATTAGATCTATGAATTGTCACTGGAATTCTTCCATTGAAACTTTTCATTAAATTAAGGCAAATTTTTCATAAAAGTTAATGAAAAATTTCATAATATTTATTGAAAATTTAATACGACTAATGTAAAAGTTTCATTAAAAATATTTTCATTAAAACTATGAAGCTTTTTCATAGAGTTTAAAAAAATTTTCATTCCTATTGTGAAGAACACTTCATTAGTTTAGTGAAAAAATTTCATTAAAACTCGCCCAAGGAATTCTCTCTGTGTATTTTAAAACGATAGCACATTAACACTTAAACTTTGAATTCCTTTATTATATTTTCATGTCTCTGCTATCAGGGTCACATATGGGTGGCGCTATTTCCCATATTTTTAATTTCATAATCAGAAAATACAGTATTTCTCGGAAGCTAAGCGAGATACAGCACAGTGGCCAAAAATTCGTACCTTTGTAGGTATAAATTTCTCCTTAAACCACATTTACACACGAGAGAAAAGTGTTAGAGATAGAGCAAAAAACGCCTATAATTTGCTTAAATCATTCACAATAGAGATATTTCGAAGTGTATTTTACTACAGTAGTCGCTCGGTTATATGAACTAATTCAAACAGAGCCTGTTCACTAAATGGAGAAGTTCACATAACCGAGAGAATATAAAATAAGTAATTCAAATGATTTTTATTACATTTAGTTTTTATTTTTAATAAGTTTTTTAATAATTAATGTACATGAAAGTAGTCGGTTATATTTTTTTGTACTTTTTTGCTTCAAGGGATTTCTGTAGTGCCTTGTCCCTGCATTTTTACAATGCCAAAATATCATTAATATCAGATATATTATTTTCCAAGCAATAACTTTATTGAATGCTTCGATTGCCTCCGTTGTGCTAATTTCAGCTGTTGTTACGATGCACTGCTCTTGATCATCATCTTCAAATTCGCTATCTATATCTTCGCTACCAATGTCTTGATTCCACGTCTGAATCTCTTCCCGTGAAAGCTGTTCACATAATAGAGATAGGCTGTGTTCACTCTTTAGAACCTCCTGTGTTTAAATTTTGTTGTTCACTATTCTGGAAGTTTACATAACTGGATATTCATATAACCGAGCGGCTACTGTATATCTCCAGTAGTTTTTTCTCGCGTGCAAAAGTGTCTTTATAATCTACAACTCTCAATAATAAATATGGTGATATCTTGGGTTGGATCCGGAGTGTCCAAAAATCCACATTTTAAGCGATATTTTACTATAAATTTTTTACACCAAGTAAAATTTCTCTTGAATTTATCCTAAATTCTTTACTTAAATTGTCCATATATTTAGCAGCTTGTCCATAAATTTAGTCTACACGTGTGAAAAATGTTAGATTTGACCTGATCTGTTAAATATAATTAAATATCATTCTATATAATTATTTTATTACTGACTTTACAAAAAAAAGGGGAAAAAGTCGCACAAAGTTAGGAAAAGTGGCAAAATTAGGCTAGTTTGAAAAAGTCGCACATAAAGTCAAAGGCCATCGAAAAGGTTGCAAATTGCAACTTTAGTCGCACAACGGTAACACTGTTTGAGGTTGAGTGAGTTTTTTCAGATTTTTAAGAGAATTTTCAGATTTTTAAGAGGATTTAAGAGATTCCAATGTTGCTTCAACATGGAAAAAATTAACGTGCCAACAAACATTTGTCAATAGTGTTTTTTAAACTAATATTGATAGTTAATATAGTTTTCTTTTTTAAAATATGGTTTATTTTAACAAAAATAATATACATTTAAATTAACAAGAACGGTGAAAATGAATTATATATTATTTGTATAATAAAATAAATTATTTGAAAAATTTTAAAATAATATTAACAAAAATTATTAAAGACAGTAGTTGAAAAAAATTTACTACATTCATTAAAAAACCCCTAAATGGAAAATCAAACTTGACAAAACTGATCAAAGCAGTTTTTTTCAAAAGCAAAAAACCAAAAAATGTTTCTCAAAATGCTCTTCCGACTCATTTTTTCTCTTAACAACATTATCAACATGTTTTCTTAGCCTTTGCCAACAACAAAATTTGGTGAGGACGGTAGTCTCGCTATAGGTTTATACTTGTTGCTTGCAAGCAGTATGTGAAAGAGTGTCTTTATTAGAAACCACTGCCACCACTACTATTAATACAATTAAAGAGCGTGTAACCAAACTAGAGTCAGAAACTACGGAATTTAACAAAATGAAAACCGAAATAATTGAACTAAAGAGAAAACAACTAAAACAAGACAACTCAGTGGTAGCCAATAGTATACGAATACGTGGTGTACCGTACTATGATAATGAAAACCTGTTTAGAATATTCAGTCAAATATGTGATAATTTAAATATTTCAACGCCTCAGATTGATAATATATATAGACTCCAAAAAATATATAAGGATAATAAACAATATTCGCCAAAAGATGAAGTTATAGTTTAACTTCATTCGCCATATGAAAAAAATTTCCTTTTAAGAACAATTTCGAAATATAGACGCGATAATAAAGCTACTTTATGCCTCAAACATGCTGGTTTTAATAGTGTTGAATCAATTTATGTCCATGAAAATTTAAAGCCTCACAATCACAAAATCTTTCAAACTGCTCTGAAACTGAAGTCAGATAAATTTTTAAGAACAGTATTCACTCTACGCGGTCTTGTGTATATAAAAAAGCAAGACTCTGAAGACCCAATTCATATTGAATATCTTGAACAACTACAACATATTTTTCGGGAACAAGATATCATCCTACATTAATATTGTCTTTAGTATAATCTTAATTATTTTGTCAATCAAGTATATTTCAAATAATTACATCAATTTATGTTCCATCATTACTATTTTAGACGCCAATTCTTATAAATTAATTAAAATTATTTTCTTATTAGTAATAAAAATAATAATTTTTTTCATGATCAATGCTAGCGTTGCTGTTAGGGTATTTTTCTTAATTTTTCTAAAATATGACTTCAATAGGTGGTAACGGATTGCATTCCAAAGACGTCACTGCATACATGGTTAAAATTCTTGGTAAACAGAGTAAACAGTCACATAAACGCTCAAAGCTTATTCAGCAAAATTGGTGAATTCAGATACATCTTTGAAAACACAGACTTAAATATAATTTGTATATCTGAAACATGGTTCAGCGATTCAATAACAGATGCTATGGTCTCAATGAAAGGTTATAAACTATACAGAAATGACAGAGAAGATGGCGGTGTGGCAATCTATGTCAAAAGCGGACTGGTTTGTAAAGCTAAAACCAGAAGTGATAAGAACTCCAGCAATCACGTTGAACATCTTTTTCTTGAAGCATGCAGTGAATGAAGAAAGTTTTTGATTGGTAGTGTGTACAGGCCTAGTAATAGAATTGATCTTAGTTATTTTTATAAAATAATGGAAGAACTAACTCCACTTCATAATGACGTTATAATAGCCGGAGATTTTAATTCAAATCTGCTAACTGAGACAAATTTAACCATAAATATGAAATCGTTTGGTGTTAACCCTATAAATAAAAATACGCCAACTCATTTTTTCATCCACCACTAGTACACTACTAGATTTAATTTTTGTATCTGATGAATCAAATATTCTATTATATGATCAAATATCTGCATCGTGTTTTTCCAGACATGATTTAGATTTCTCGCCTATAACATCCCACTACAAACTCCTACAACCACAGTACAATATCGTAATTTCAAACGTGTTAATCAACACATTTTAGGGGAAGAATACAACAAAATTGACTGGAACTGCATTTATGATTTCTTATCAGTAAATGATCAACTGAGATTTTTAGAATCTAACATCTTATCTCTGTACAACTTAGTTGTCCCAACAAAGACGATAACTCGTAAACAAAAACCATGGTTCACTTCACAGATCAAACGAATTATCGAGAACCGGGACTATGCCTACTCGCGTTGGAAGCGCTACAAACAGATGACTTGCAAAATAGATATCGTGCAGCTAGAAAGCTCGTAACCAAATCCATTAGACAAGCTAAGTCAAAATATTATGCAGAAAAATTTGCAAATTCAGCCAACACGCGCAAAACTTGGAGAACAATAAGGGAAATTGGAATAGTAAAACAAAAAATCAGCGAAGAAACCTCAATTTCAGATCCAAACGCCATTATTGAGAACTTTGTTAATATACCAAAGCCACAGGCGGATCACTCATATTACAGCAACTCATGTGGAACTTTTCCCAGGAAGCCTATTCAGTTTTGATTCACACAGAGAACAAAAAATTTGAAAATTGGTTGAAAATATGAAAAATCATTTGCTTAGCAACAAATTTAGTACCGATTATGTAATTTTCTTAGTTTGGACAGTAAAAATATTCTAATTATCAATGATTTTTCAATATAACTCAATGTATGTTGTGATACTTCAATAACACTATGGAACATTTTTGGGATTATTGTCTGGGGGGTGAGAAATTCCAAGTCAGGGTGATGGTACTAGGTCAGTATAGTAAAACCCTCAAAGGGTTTGGCGTTCCTATGTGTCATTTTTTTTATGACCTTTTAAATTTTTTCCTTATCTTGATGTTTTTTCGCTTAGTTGTAACATTTTGGCAAAAACGTAGTTTAACATAACTCGAGAACCACTTGTCCGATTTTGATGAAACAAATTTAGGAAAATTTAGAATTACAATTTCTCTAATCTGTTTCTATACCGTTTTCCTATATGTGCAACACTTTCGAAGTTAAAAATGAATGTATGAAGGGAAAAAAGTATTTTTTGCCTAAAAATTTAAATATTTTTTTTTAAAAATTCATAAAAAATCCAAAATGGAAAAAAGTGCCAAAACTAATTACTTTCGCGTAAAGTTACATAACTCATGAGCAAAAAAAGGCATAGATCATGAAAATCGATGCACGCGTTTCTCATTTATTCACAATTAGGTAAATGTATGAATTTCAAAAATTTGCTCCAGATATGCACAACATTATTTGGAGAAAACATTGACACTCACAAGCCGAACTCTCTCATATTTTTCTACTGTACTAAAAGAGAAATATTGATGTGGCAACACTGGTTCTGTAATGTTCACATAAAACATGCATTGTCATTATACTTCTTCTCTTTCTCACACTGGTTCTGTGGTTTTTGTCATTCAACAAGTGCCGACGAACGCGAACAGTAAAAGTGATTTTTCTCCAGTTTTTTAAAAGTGAACAAAAGAGAACAGAATATGGAACTGTGCAAGCCAGATATAAATAGCTTTTGCTACTGATGTGGTCAATATGTCTCAACACATAAAAAAAGGGGAAATTTCAGTACTGATTTTGTTCAAACATACGAGATGTACTTCAACCAAAATGTTATAGTGAACGAAAATTGGGTACCAAATATAGTGTGTAAAAGCTGCTACAACCGTCTAATGGATTGGAAAAATAGAAGACGTGAAAGTATGCCATTCGCTATCCCAATGACTTGGACTTATCCTGGCGAAGGTCACAATCCAATGAATTGCTATGCATGTGCGAATAAAGGAGCCGCAAAAAGGATAAGAAAATCGTATAATTACGTTGGTGTTGCAAGTGCCGCAAAACCATTGCCTCATTCGGACCACATTCCTGTGCCAAAAGCTTCTAGCCCAGATATTTTCTCTTCTACGACTGTTCCGACATATCATGCACGTGATGATTCCCCATATGAGCCATCAGTATCCAATGAGCCAATTTTAATAAATCAAAATAAGCTTGATTCAATTGTTGTCAAGTTGGAATTAACACAGCATAAATCGGAAGAGCTGGCTTCCATTTTGAAATCAAACAATTTGTTGGCACCCGGTGTGAAAGTCACAGCTTATCGAAGTCGTCAGGCAACACTCCAAAGTTTATTCCTTGTGAATGATGAAAAAACTTCTGCATATTGCCCGGATGTAGGAAAATTGATGGACGCAATGGAAATAAAATATGAAGCAGATGACTGGAGATTATTTATTGACAGTTCAAAACTCAGCTTGAAGGCGGTTTTACTGCATAAGACCAATAAAAAACCTTCAGTTCCAATCGCCTACAGTACAGAAACGAAAGAAACATATGATGCACTGGAAAATATTTTAAAAATGGTTAACTACGCCAAACATATGTGGCGCATATGCTGCGATTTAAAAGTTGTAGCAATGCTTTGCGGTCTTCAAAGCGGCTATATAAAATATATGTGCTTTTTGTGCGATTGGGACACACGATTTTCCGGTGACCAATATGCATGCCACGGATGGAAACTCAGAGAGCACAGCAGGTTACAAACGGCCAATATTATTCGTGAGCCTCTAGTGCCGAAGGAGAAGATATTGCTGCCTCCACTGCATATTAAACTTGGAATTGTTAAGAATTTTATCAAAACTGTCGCCAAAAGAGATGAAGTTTTCTTGTGTTTGAAACTAATTTACCCGAGACTCAGCGAAAGTAAAATTAAAGAAGGTAAGTTATAATATCACATTCATTTCCCATGATTTTCCATCTTAACAAATTAATTTTTTCCAATCAGGCGTACTAAATGGTCCAGATATACGAAAGCTGATTAAAAGTGACGCATTCAACAATATTTTGATTGACGCTGAATTGAATGCATGGCAGGCAATCAAAGAAGTAATAGAAGGCTTGTTGGGAAAGCATCGTTCTAACAACTACGATGTTTCTGTCGCAAGGATGTTAAGAGCATTCTCGGAAATTGGTGTCCACATGTCCTTGAAAATCCATTATTTACATCATCATCTGGACTACTTCAGCAAACAATTGGCTACCGATCTGATGAACAAGGTGAACGCTATCATCAAGTTGCTATGCCATTTGAAATGAGGTAATACTGATTTTTTATTTTTTCAAACTCATTTTAATAAAACAAAAACTTACAGATATAGAGGCAAAAAGTCGCCGAGTGCAATAATTGCGGAAATTTACTGGTGGAGTAAGTTAGTGTGGCAAGACAAGGATGATCTTGATGATAAAGAATTTTCAGGAGATGCAGAAGGGCCAACAGTGGAGTCACACATTGACATTATGTGTGGTTCAGAAACTGATGATAGCGATGAATGCGATGCCACTAGTCCCGAACAACCACCATCGAAAAAGTCTAGGCAATATTTATTAAAATAAATAAAAATAAATAAATAAAATAAAAATAAAAAATTATAAAAATGTTTACTTAATTTTTTTAGTAGTTTATGGCCAGAAGTCTGGAGTTATTGGGGAAAATTTATGAAAAAGGCTATAAATGACACTTTTTTGAATAAAAACAAATATCAATATTCTTGTCAAAATGGGATACCTTCACTTAATTGTAAATAAAAGCAGAACGCGTTAAATTTTGTTTATAGGTTATGTGACTTTACATGAAATTAATAACACTTGATCCTTTTTTCCGTTTTGGATTTTTTATGAATTTAAAAAAAAAAATTTTTAATTTTTAGGCAAAAAAATATTTTTTTTTCTCCACAAATTTATTTTTACCGGCAAAACTGTTGATTATAAAGAAAAACGTTATATGAACGGATTAAAGAAATTGTAATTCTAAATTTTTCTGAATTTGTTTCAACAAAATCGGACAAGTGGTTCTCGAGTTATGTTAAACTACGTTTTTGCCAAAATGTTACAACTAAGCGAAAAAACATCAAGATAAGGAAAAAATTTAAAAGGTCATAAAAAAAAATGACACATACGAACGCCAAACCCTTTGAGGGTTTTACTATACTGACCTAGTACCATCACCCTGACTTGGAATTTCTCACCCCCCAGATTGGCTGTTGTACTGTGTAATTGGTTCCATCAACTAATATGGAATCTAATAATCAATTGTGGTAATGATCGGTAGACCCAACCGTAACTAAATATAAAAATTAGTACGTAGAACCACCAGCCTATAGTAACAAAAGATTTTCAACACTCACTGATTTTTAAAACGTTAATATAAAAATAAAAAAATACAAAAGTCTTTTCTGTAAAAAAAAAAACAAAAATAAATAATTTTCGGCAAAATTAAAAAGGTAAAAGCTAAAAAACCAAGAACAAGGAGAAATAAATTCAACTCAGGTTAGTAAAACTAACAGAAGTTTGAGGTCTCCTTTATTTAGTTAAAGAATCTGAAGTGCATGTTCCCATATGAATTCAAGATTTTATTAATATGATCCCGGAAAAACTCATCTGGTAGGAAAATATTCCAGGAATCTAAAGTACCTTCAAAATCTGAGGCGTTTCTAAACGAAAAAGTATCAATACTGTAAAAATCTGCGGTTTCCATTAAGAAAGCTTGGTAAGTACCGTGATAATTAATTTTTGTAAATACATTATTTTTTGATCTTTTTTGAAATATGTACTTATTTTGTATTGTTTTTATATATATAAAGTAAAAAAGCAGAATAAAATTGGAAACAGTGTATCATTTCATTCGGCAGGAGACGTAAAAAATAATCAGTTGGATGTTCTGAATACGCTATTCTAATATGGTAGACATAACTGCAAATGTCGGAAACTGTAACCGAATAATGTGATAGTACATGTAACTACCTAAATTCGGTTGGCAACAAATTCGGTTGCCACAACGAATCTGTTCTCTGTGTGTTGTGTTAGTCAATTTGACGTACTCGCAAGCTGCTCATCCATCAAATCAAATACAACAGCGGTAGACGGTATTCATCCCACTTTTTTAAAAATGATTTTCCCATATCTTCTACTGGTGATAACTTATATCTTCAATAAAATAATCATGACCAACACCTACCCCCAAAGATGGAAACGAGCAAAGGTTCTTCCAATACCAAAATCGTCTTCGGAGTTTCGACCGATTGCCATATTACCGTACCTATCAAAAGATTTTGAAAAACTACTGCATAAGCAGATAACCCATTATATCAATGATAAAAATCTTCTTACTTGTAAACAATCAGGTTTTCGTGTCAAGCACAGTTGTATTACAGCTCTTACTGATGTAACCGAAGATCTGAGAAAAGAAGTAGATGATGGCTGTAACGCAATGCTGGTGTTGTTAGATCATTCAAAGGCCTTTGACACAGTTGACCACACGATTTTGTTACAAAAACTAGAAAAGAGATGCATTTTTCACCAACGTCTTGTAAATTATTACACTCGTATCTTAATGGTCGAGTACAGTGTGTAGAAATCAACTCGTCAACAAAATCAAATTTCCTTCCTGTCACTAGGGGTGTACCACAGGGTTCCATTCTCGGACCTCCTCTTTTTTCGATTTATGTGAATGACTTGCCAGATCAACTGATACACTGCAATATCAGAATGTATGCCGATGATGTTCAATTATACATTAGCAGTAAAAAGGGAAAAATCGAAGATTGCACGCAAAAATTAAATGATGTATTACAACGTGTATCTTTTTGGGCTTCTGTAGATGGACTAAGTCTAAATCCAAAAAAATCAAAATGCATTCTACTACGCAAGAGAACACAAAAAGTAGTTGAAATACCCAACGTTTATATTAACAACCAGAAAATTGAAATCGTTAATAAGCCAAAAATTTAGGTGTAATATTTAATAACGCATTAAGCTGGTCAGATCACGTTATAAACGCTTGTGGAAAAACCTATTCAATGCTTCGAACGTTGTGGCCTACTCAATGTTACACCCCGTTTAAAATCAGATTTCTGCTCGCAAAAACGTATTTAGTACCTATTCTAATTTATGCCTGTGAAATTTTTTCTAGTTGTGATGCTAAAAGCACATCGATGCTAAACGTAACATATAACAATATCACAAGATACGTTTTTGGGCTTAAGTTTTATGGAACTTATGAACATATTTATTATTTATTTATTATTTATTAATAGATAAAAACCAAGGTTGGCAACCGATACCGTTATAATACCGTTATCCGTTTCAAAACCCTTTCAAATTGACAACCGATACCGATACCCATACCGAAATTCTTGATTTCAAAAAATACCGGTATTCAAAAACCTTTTCCCTTAATACCGGTATCGTACCGGTATGCAATCGGTTTTAAAAAATTGTTTTTTTTCACGTTTTTAGCAAAAATACAAATTTTTTTAATATAAAATTGTTAAACAATTAAACTTTATTATCCATTGTTAATAGAAAATCATGTTATAAATTCAAAGTGCGGTTATCAGCCTTTAGTTTGCATTGGCAACATTGTTTTTAATTTATTTAACTTCATAAATATTCTCTAACTTGTGACAAATTTAGTAAATATAATTTAATATATAAACTGGTTTCTTAAACCTTTAATTGAATTTACAGTTTCTTTTAGAGAATCCTTTTATTAATTTTATAAACTTTTTTTTTTATTTCATTATATGATCTCAATACAAATATAAAAAATTTGTAGTGAATCAACTTGTGTTCCGAAAATCAAAAACAAAAAAAAAACACTCTAATATAGGGCCTATATTCTGCAAAATAACCATTGGTACTTTTTTGTAAGAGAGCATAACTTAAATGCCTTTATTCCCTTATTTTATTTAACGATGCTTATATATATATATCATTTTATACATCACTGGAAAGCTTATAAAAAAATAAATAATCTAATATGGAAATAAGTATAACATTTTATATTAAAAAGACGGAGTATGTAAAAAACGCATGTTTTTTAAACTTTTTGTATGGGAGCACATTTCAAATTTACGAAATTAAAAAAGAGTATATCACAGGATTAATATATCCATCAAAATATGAAGTTTGATGTACATATTTCCTATGTTTAGCACAGAAAGAGGCCTAAATTCTTTAAAAATGTACCAAAAAAGGTGTTTCGGGGAAAATTTTGGCAAACCTGATGTAGTGCGAATATCGAAAAACGCAAAAACACGTGTCCGCTTAAATTTAATAAGGAATAATATATATGAATTCAGCAGACATAGCAATATAGTTCTCCATATAAAGTACCCAAAATTTTTGAAAATTTTAAAACAGCAAATTCGAAAGAGCAAAAAAGTACCAAAAAAAAGCTACCAGTGAAAAGCCCTCAAAAATTTCTTTCCAACAATACCACACTTGCACATGGTTTCTTTGGTCGAAATATCTTAAAAAGCAAAAAAACCTAAAAAGGACCCATTTTTGAACCCCTTTTTGGACCCTTAAAATTCCGAGGTGGCCGATAAGCTGAGACTGGTCGATCTTAGATTTTTTTTTCAATCACATATCAAAATTTCATCAAAATCGGAGTGTTTAGGCTGAAGTACTTCCGTTGTTAGAAATTTTTAATAACTTAAATACTTATCCTTTATAAAAATTTAATAAAATGGAGTTTTTTATAATTAAGAACGTTTTTTTTATATTTTTGTAAATTTTTTCAATAATACCGGTATATACCGGTATTAATGTTTCGGTATCGGTTATACCGATACCGAAATGATTAAAATACCGTTACCGATACCGATACCGAAACAAATAAAAAATCGATACCAATACCGATACCTATACCGTTATTCGTTTCGGTTGCCAACCTTGATAAAAACAGATTTTGTACATATTCAGTTAATTTACAATAATACAATCATTTATCTACACACACAGAACAGATTCGTTGTGACAACCGAATTTGTTGCCAACCGAATTTTGGTAGTCCCATGTACTATTACATAATTCGGTTGCAGCTATCGACATTTACAGTTGTACCTATTATGCTAGTACAATGTAAAATAGTTGGTACAACCGAATCACTTTAGTACTACCTGATCGAATTTAACTTTCAGTAGATCCAACCGAATTTTTTTAGAAACCCCAATCGAATTAAATAAAACACCGTTTCCATAATTTGTTACCTTTTTTTATTTTTTTATACTATATATTATTATAAATAAATTATTTATATTTATTATAGTATTTAAATTATATTTACTGAAAAAATCGTCAAAACTGAGAAAAATTAATAAAATTGAAAAAATCGCTGTAAAAGGAAATAACGCATATAGTAAAAAAAAATCGCCAAATTGCGTGTATTTTCAAAATGTGCACGCACATGGATGCAAAAAATCGCTGAAATTGAAAAGAGTTTCAAATATCAAAAAAATCGCTAAAAATTTAAAAAAAATCGCCAAATTTAAAAAAAAGTTTGAAAAAATCGCCGAAATTGAAAAAAAAAATCTCTAGAACTGAACAAATTGCTAAAAATGAAAAAATCTCTAAAATTGAATAAAATCGGCAAAATTTAAAAAAATTATCCGCAAAAGTAAAAAAAGTCAAAATTAAAAATAATCTTCAAAAGTAAAGAAATAGCCAAAATAAAAAAAAATCCAAATTTTAGAAAATTGTTCAAAAATTTAAAAAAAACGTCAATATTGGAATAATAAATTCAAAATTTAGATAAAAACGCCGAAATTGGAAAACAAAAATCACCAAATTTAAAAAATCGTCTCAATTTAACCCTCTAACCGGCCTAAGCTTTTTTGCAATGAAATTTATACCATGTGTTCCTCACGAAAAATAAACAATAAGTTCTTCTACAAAAAAAAATCATTAAAAATTATAAAAAATCGCCGGAAATTGAAAAATTGTCAAAAATGCAAAATATCATAAAAATTTTGAAAAAAATCTTCATAACTTGAAAAAATTGTCAATATTTGAAAAATTGCCAAAATCGTAAAATTTAAAAAAAATCCACAAAAATTAGAAAAAATCGCAAAATTTAAAAATTCGTCAAAATATGAAAAACCGTCAAGAATTAGAAAAAAATCACCAAAATTGCAATAATTGCCAAAATTTAAAAACTCGTCAAAAATTAGCAAAAATGAACAAAATTGAAAAAAATCGTCAAAATGTGACTAAATCGTCAGGATTTAAAAAAACGACAAAGTTGAACAAAATGGCCAACATTTGTTTTTCCTTATTCCAAAACAGTTTCAAGTTATGGGCGATATTCCAAATAAAAGCCCTTTTGTCTCTACGAGACTTATTTTTAGAGAAAAACGCGATCTTAAAATCTAGCAATGCAACTCTTAATTTAGTTCCGTCTTCGGGGTAACATTTTTTCTGCAGTTCTTTTAGTTTTCGAGATATAGACGAGCAAAATTTTATTTAAGTAATTTTCTCATTTATTTTTTCACAGGTAACTCACTATGACTTCCTTGTTGCAAACCCGTTATCCGTTTTTACTTATATGATTTGGTTTTTAAGATATGGGCGATATTCCAAATAAAAGCCCTTTTCTCTCTAGAAGGCTTATTTTTCGAGAAAAACGTGATCTTAAAATATAGCAATCCTAGTCAAAATTTAGTTCCGGTTCCGAGGTATTTGGAATGGGTTCTGACCCCTGGTGTAAACATTTTTCCTAAAGCTCTTTTAGTTTCCGAGATATGGACGATTAAAACTTTATTTAAGCGATTTTGGCATTTATTTTTTCACAATTTTGAAGACTTATTATGGCTTCCTTGTTCTAAAACTCTTGTCCGTTTTCATTTAGTTCTCAAAATACGGGCAATATCTCGAAAACTAAAAGTGATAGAGGAATAATTTTGCACCAGAGGTCAAAACCCACCCCAAACCCATACCCATACCGAAACTAAATTTTGACTTGCATTGCTAGATTTTAAGATCGCGTTTTTCTCGAAAACTAAGCCTCGTAGAGACAAAAGGGCTCTTATTTGGGATATATCTGTGGAAAAACAAATGCGATATATAAATATTGGCGTTTTGTTTCAGTTGTGTCGATTTTTTTCAAATTTGGATGATTTTTTAAATTTTGGTATTCTTGGAGTTTTTTATTTTTAACGATTATTACAAATTTTGACAATTTCTTTCAATTTTGACAAACTTTACAATTTTGGCGATTTTTTATAATTTTGACCATTTTTCAAATTTTGACGATTTTTCAAATTTCGAATTTTTGACAATTTTGGGACTTTTTGGCGATTTTTCTAATTTTTGACGATTTCTTTTAATGTTGACGTTGTTTTTTTATTTTTGCCAGTTTTTTTTCAAATACTGACAATTTTTTCAAATTATGATTATTTTGTCAAATTTTAACGATTTTTTTAACTTTGAAAATTTTTTCAATTTTGGCGATTTTTTAAATTCTCGAGATTTTTTCAAATTTTTGACGATTTTTAAAATTTTGACGATTTTTTCAGATTTTGGAAATTTTTTCCAATTTTGGCGATTTTTAAAAATTTTGTAGATTTTTTTAAATTTTGACGTTTCTGTGAATTCGATGACTTCTTTAAAATTTTAACGATTATTTTTAAATTTTGGGGACTTTTTTTTAATTTTTGCTATTTTTATAAATTTTTGCGACTTTTTGTCAATTTTATCGATTTTTTTTGGTGTTACAAACATCAGCACTGACCACATAGTGGTGTAGGGTGTAATCATCCGTATTAAACAGGGTTCGTAATCAACACGTACTTGCATACGTACTTGCATTTGCATTCGCACATGTGCTTGTACGAATTTGTATTTGCACTTCGCATATTCTGACGAAGTGCAAATACAAATTCACACATGCACATGTGCGAATGCAAGTGCAAGTACGTATGCAAGTACGTGTTGATTACGAACCCTGTTTAATACGGATGATTATACCCTACACCACTATGTGGTCAGTGCTGATGTTTGTAACACCAAAAAATATTGGTCCTAGACCCACCTTATAGTACACCGATCGGCTTAGAATTTTTTTTTGTTTCGATTTAACGATGTCCGTCTGTCCGTCCGTCCGTCCGTCCGTCTGTCTGTCCATGCATTCTTGTGCGCACTCTACAGGTCGCAAATATTAAGATATTTTGATGAAACTTGGTACACCGACTTATGTCCACCCAAGGACGACGCCTATTTATTTTGGTGAACATTGGTCCATGTTTAGACCTGGTGCCCATATAAGGGTCCTACCAAAATTATATTGTTTATACGCTGCAGGTCGTAAATATTAAGATATTTTGATGAAATTTGGTACACCGACTTATGTCGGCCCAAGGACGAAGCCTATTGATTTTGGTGAACATCGGTCAATGTTTAGACCTAGTGCCCATATAAGGGTCCTACCAAAATTATATTGTTTATACGCTGCAGGTCGCAAATATTAAGATATTTTGATGAAATTAGGTACACCGACTTATGTCGGCCCAAGGACGAAGCCTATTGATTTTGGTGAACATCGGTCCATGTTTAGACCTAGTACCCATATAAGGTCCCCCCAAAATTGGCTTGGCTAGAAACTGCAGATCGCAAATATTAAGATATTTTAATGAAATTTGGTGCGCTGACTCACATTATAGAAAATTTTGACACAAGCCCCATTTTAACTCATTCGAATTTCGGATCCAAACATTAGTTGGCTTTTACCCAGACTGGTGTAGGGTATTGTATAGTCGGCATGCCCGACTTTAACCTTTTTACTCGTTTTAGTTTGCAATTGTCCCAAAAGCAACCACTTCTATGGCACCAAAGTGGAACCAGTTGCGCTAGGATCAGTTCTGGAACTAGTTGTAGAAATAAAATAATTTAGAATATACATACAAATAAGAGATTTTTGCTAAAATTACATACCTTTAGTTTATATGCCCATTTAGATATTTTTAGGATTTTAATTATTTTTTTCAGTTTTGTTTGTTGACAAATGAAATAAATTCACTTTACTTAAAACTCAATCATATTAATCTTTCGGTTGTGTTTATTTTTCTTTGGCTATGGTGACCAAAATTATTAGAATGAATTTTTGTGTTATTTTAATTTGGATCCCACAACCGAAAATCTGTTACACGACTAATACAGCTTTTTTTTAATTCAGTACATGCAACTATCAGTTGGTAGAAAACAATTAGTATAGCGTTAGTAAAGAATGATTTAAAAAATTTGGTTGGTGGAACTAATTTATTAGGGAAAATAACTAAATTAGAATTAATAAAAATACATATTAATGACAATATTAATTGTATTTGGTCTATAAGACGCGTTTGAAAAAACAACACTTTACTATAAAAAATAAACAATGCCCTGTTGGCTGTCCGTCTCCAATATACACAAATTGCCTGCACTTGTACGTACAAACCATACGTCAATGTGGCAATATTTGTGAAAAGGTGACACGGA
Source organism: Leucophora obtusa (assembly GCA_949987735.1). Taxonomy (NCBI): domain Eukaryota; kingdom Metazoa; phylum Arthropoda; class Insecta; order Diptera; family Anthomyiidae; genus Leucophora; species Leucophora obtusa. The sequence continues at coordinate 173,714,369 of OX465295.1, read as the reverse complement.
GGAAATAAGAAGATAAACAGAGAAAATCTGAAGTAGAATGTTTGTATATGTCTGTTTGATCACTTCTGAAATTATTCATATAGAGACAATCTGACAATAAAAATATAAACAATAATACAATTTAATGGAAGATCACTGATGAAGCCTGTCCATAAAAAGGCAGAAACTAGATCTAGTCTGATTTGCAAATTTAATGTGTTTATAACTTTTGAGGAAGGTTTATTCTTCTTCTTAACCTCAAACCTACTAAATTAGAATTAATAAAAATACATATTAATGACAATATTAATTGTATTTGGTCTATAAGACGCGTTTGAAAAAACAACACTTTACTATAAAAAATAAACAATGCCCTGTTGGCTGTCCGTCTCCAATATACACAAATTGCCTGCACTTGTACGTACAAACCATACGTCAATGTGGCAATATTTGTGAAAAGGTGACACGGAGGAAATAAGAAGATAAACAGAGAAAATCTGAAGTAGAATGTTTGTATATGTCTGTTTGATCACTTCTGAAATTATTCATATAGAGACAATCTGACAATAAAAATATAAACAATAATACAATTTAATGGAAGATCACTGATGAAGCCTGTCCATAAAAAGGCAGAAACTAGATCTAGTCTGATTTGCAAATTTAATGTGTTTATAACTTTTGAGGAAGGTTTATTCTTCTTCTTAACCTCAAACCTACTAAATTAGAATTAATAAAAATACATATTAATGACAATATTAATTGTATTTGGTCTATAAGACGCGTTTGAAAAAACAACACTTTACTATAAAAAATAAACAATGCCCTGTTGGCTGTCCGTCTCCAATATACACAAATTGCCTGCACTTGTACGTACAAACCATACGTCAATGTGGCAATATTTGTGAAAAGGTGACACGGAGGAAATAAGAAGATAAACAGAGAAAATCTGAAGTAGAATGTTTGTATATGTCTGTTTGATCACTTCTGAAATTATTCATATAGAGACAATCTGACAATAAAAATATAAACAATAATACAATTTAATGGAAGATCACTGATGAAGCCTGTCCATAAAAAGGCAGAAACTAGATCTAGTCTGATTTGCAAATTTAATGTGTTTATAACTTTTGAGGAAGGTTTATTCTTCTTCTTAACCTCAAACCTACTAAATTAGAATTAATAAAAATACATATTAATGACAATATTAATTGTATTTGGTCTATAAGACGCGTTTGAAAAAACAACACTTTACTATAAAAAATAAACAATGCCCTGTTGGCTGTCCGTCTCCAATATACACAAATTGCCTGCACTTGTACGTACAAACCATACGTCAATGTGGCAATATTTGTGAAAAGGTGACACGGAGGAAATAAGAAGATAAACAGAGAAAATCTGAAGTAGAATGTTTGTATATGTCTGTTTGATCACTTCTGAAATTATTCATATAGAGACAATCTGACAATAAAAATATAAACAATAATACAATTTAATGGAAGATCACTGATGAAGCCTGTCCATAAAAAGGCAGAAACTAGATCTAGTCTGATTTGCAAATTTAATGTGTTTATAACTTTTGAGGAAGGTTTATTCTTCTTCTTAATCTCAAACCTACTAAATTAGAATTAATAAAAATACATATTAATGACAATATTAATTGTATTTGGTCTATAAGACGCGTTTGAAAAAACAACACTTTACTATAAAAAATAAACAATGCCCTGTTGGCTGTCCGTCTCCAATATACACAAATTGCCTGCACTTGTACGTACAAACCATACGTCAATGTGGCAATATTTGTGAAAAGGTGACACGGAGGAAATAAGAAGATAAACAGAGAAAATCTGAAGTAGAATGTTTGTATATGTCTGTTTGATCACTTCTGAAATTATTCATATAGAGACAATCTGACAATAAAAATATAAACAATAATACAATTTAATGGAAGATCACTGATGAAGCCTGTCCATAAAAAGGCAGAAACTAGATCTAGTCTGATTTGCAAATTTAATGTGTTTATAACTTTTGAGGAAGGTTTATTCTTCTTCTTAACCTCAAACCTACTAAATTAGAATTAATAAAAATACATATTAATGACAATATTAATTGTATTTGGTCTATAAGACGCGTTTGAAAAAACAACACTTTACTATAAAAAATAAACAATGCCCTGTTGGCTGTCCGTCTCCAATATACACAAATTGCCTGCACTTGTACGTACAAACCATACGTCAATGTGGCAATATTTGTGAAAAGGTGACACGGAGGAAATAAGAAGATAAACAGAGAAAATCTGAAGTAGAATGTTTGTATATGTCTGTTTGATCACTTCTGAAATTATTCATATAGAGACAATCTGACAATAAAAATATAAACAATAATACAATTTAATGGAAGATCACTGATGAAGCCTGTCCATAAAAAGGCAGAAACTAGATCTAGTCTGATTTGCAAATTTAATGTGTTTATAACTTTTGAGGAAGGTTTATTCTTCTTCTTAATCTCAAACCTACTAAATTAGAATTAATAAAAATACATATTAATGACAATATTAATTGTATTTGGTCTATAAGACGCGTTTGAAAAAACAACACTTTACAACAAAATTTAAGGTTTACAGATGGTTACCAATACTAATTGAAATAACAAAATTTTACTTTTGTTTAAATTGGTTGGGGTTACAGTTTTTGCTGGTAGTTGTAACTTCTTAATAGTAAAGTTTACAATTTTTGGTTATCAAAGCCAATAGATTACTAATAGGACTGTTTTCTGTAATTATAATAAAAATGTTGTTTTATAGGTAAAACAATGGTAGTGTTAACAGATTTCCAACTGATTTATTTTGTGTGTGTATATATGGCATAACATTATTGTTGTGTGCCAGATTAGCACTTACTACTATTTTTAATTAACGTTCATTTTCATGATTTATTCATATCTTTAAATTATTTATTTTATTTTTTCAAGTAAATATAAGATTAAATTTGAAATTATTAATCGAATTCGTTTATTATTAATTTTCTATACTTTAAACAAATTTCGAGATATTTATATAAACAATAAAAATTTGAGCCATTTAGTATATTTAAAACTTTATTTTCATTAAGAAGCCTTTTACCAAAATATTTTAGTCTGTAAGTATTATATATAGGGCAAACACCTATAAAGTGAAATGTATTTTCAGGTTCATCTAAATTACATATTGTATATATACCATTTGTGTTATTCCGAAAAGCTCTTGCGTTTATATCCAGCAAACCACCTCTCGCTTTTATTACCAAACTAGTTATCCGTGTTGAAACATGGGCTGTTAGAATAGGCGAAGCACTAAAATCCAATTTCGAATATATGTATATCATGATACTGTGAGTTAGATGCATCGGTTATAAACTTCTCCCTTTCCTTTATTCTTAACTGATTCAATATATTTTTCCAATTATAGCTAATTGGAGAGTTTGTATTATCATGCGGAATTTGTAGTTTTTGCATTAGATCTTCCCACTCCATAGACCAATAAAGCTTATTAGTTATGATATAATCAGCTAAAATGCGCGGTAATCTATATGTATTCATGTTCAAAACTTTATTTATGTAACAAAAGTGTAGCTTTAGAGAGGAAATATATAAGGGGTCTAGACCAGTTTCAAGGTATAGTAAATAATTAGGTGTTGTGTTTGGCATATACAGCATCCTTTTTAGAAAAAATCGAAATAGCTTCTCAACATCATCATAACTTTGAAATCCCCACACCTCTGCAGCATAAAACATGATTGATCTAGACGCAGCATGAAATATTTTAAGTTTGTTCATGTTAGAAATATGTGGATTATTTATGTATTTAGACCAAGTTGAATTAATAGCAAGTTTAGCAGAAGATAATTTATTACTTAAGTGTTTTTTGAAAGACACGTTATAAGTTATTTCGATACCAAGGTATTTGTAACTGTTTACAATCTCAATAGTATCTTCTCCATATTTCCACTTCAAATTTGATGATATTCTGGCGCCGGAACGGAAAACAATTATTTTCGATTTATCAAGATTGACTTTTAGACACCATGTTAAGCAATAACTATGAAGTTTGTCAATCATACTTTGTAATTCAGAAGGTGAGTCAGATAAAATGACGATGTCATCCGCGTATAACAAAATTTTAACATTGATACCAGCAACATTGACACCACCAGGTAATTCATCAACTAAATCATTAATATATAATGAAAATAAAATTGGGCTCAGGATACACCCTTGTTTCACTCCTAACTCAACAGGAAATGCATTAGAATAAGAATTACCATCCCAAATTCGACTTTCAGATTTATCATAAGTGCAATGTAAAATTCTGATTATTTTGGAAGAAAGTCCTAGGCACGAGAGTTTGTAGAATAGGCAATTTCGAGGAATAGTATCAAAAGCCCAAGAAAAATCTACAAAAAACGCATATGTGTTCTTACCGCTGGCTTTATTAATACAACAATATTAATATTATGAACATATGTATTACTCCTTATTCAAAGAAAATTTTCGGTGTACAGTTTGATGACCTGATGAAAATCAGAACCCTAATATTTTTACACAAAATGCTAACAACTCGTGAGCCAGATTATCTGTATAATCGAATCAAATTCAGCCGTTACAGGAGAAATAAAACCCTGATACAAATAAAAAATCATACACTAATATCAAATTGGCAATTTTACATCACTGCAATTCGTCTTTGGAATATCATTCCACCAATTATTAGAGAAACCAGCAACGCATTACAGTTTAAGAAAAGAATCTTTGAGTTTTACTCTTAAAATTTAATCACTTTAAAAAATGTGTCATTATTATTTTTTTTATTTTCTCTAACTTTACATTGTTTAATAACTAATATTACTTTGTATTATTTATTGTAACTTTATTTTTATAATATTATTTATATATCAGATTGTATATTGTATTTAGAAAATTTTTAAAAAAAGTTAAATTTAAATATATGTATAACAATGTTTGTACTTCTACTACTTTAAGACTCATGTTTTGCTGTAGATGTTACCAAATTAAATAAATAAATAAATAAAATTCGATTGGCAACAAATTCGGTGGCCACAACTGAGACTGTTTTCTGGGTGTACCATTAGCTGGTCTCCACATAATATAATTCTCTCTGCGATTCATTTTGACGCTCGCTGATATAAAAATATTAGAGTTAATAGACACCGAATTATCTAAAGAAAATTTCAATGCAATATCTTTTCAGCCTTAAAATCCCGTTCTTTTAAATTTAAATATTAAAAAAATTTAATTTTTTCCATTTTTTTTTTGTCAAAAAGGTAACAATTATTTATCTTTCTTAGAAAGGCTACTTCATTCAGATGCCTTGCATGCAAAAATATTACCCAGTTGCTAATTATTCTCTCCCACACCCCTCCAAATTTAACCATTTTTATTCAAAATTAACCAATTTTTCTCTGAGTCCATTTCTGGGATTTAAAAGCCAAAAGATGGAGCAGATAAGGTGTCCCTAATGACATAAGCCCTATTACAGCCTGGCGTTAAATGTCGACAAGAGAGCAAAAATTTAAAAAATTCTATTGTTATAAAATTTTGCATGTTTTCTTCAATTTTTAAATTAATGATAGCAAGGCAAACCTTAACCTGAAATTTCTTTCCAATATGTGTAACAACAAATTTTATTTTGCAAAATAAAAATATAATAGTGGTATTCATCTAACTGCATTTATGCCCTCGTAAACCGTGTATTTTTGTAATAGCGTATATTTGTAACTTTACAAACCGAATTTTTGTAGTTGCAGGTACAATCACTTTTATTAATTTTTATTACTGTTGTAATTACCGAAATTTATTTACAGTTTTTGAATTTTTGTTGTATTAATTAATTACTGTAATGTTTGTGGATTACAAATTCTATAAATCGAACAATACGTTCCACATAATTTATTTAAAAATTTTAAAGTTTTTATGTCGCGAACTGGGATAGAACCGACGACCCTCCGCTTGTGAGCTCGTTGCTTTTGCTCTAGGCTAAACTCTATTTAAATTTTTATAGTAAAATTTCAATTTTGAATTTCCTTATATTAGAAATTTGAATACTTTGTTTATTAATAAAATTATGTCAACAACAGAAAATCAATTGTGTCTTCTAATTAAAATCAATAAAAAAATTATCAAAAAAAAATTATGTCGCGAACTGGGATAGAACAGGCGACCTTCCGTTTGTCAGCCCATTGCTTTTCCTCTAGGCCAAATTCGATTTAAATTTTTTTAGTCTTATTTAAAATTTGAATTTTTCAGGTTGAAAATTTAAATATTTTGTTTTTTGTATTTTGAATAAAATTATATCAACAACAGAAAATCAATTGTGTCTCTCAATTTGAATCAATAAAAACATTTATTTAAAAATAATAAAAAAAAAACTAAATACAACGCCTTGGTTGAGGTTTAAACTCAGATTTCTCAGACTATTAGACTGTGTGTCTACCCCCTACACCACAGACACTTATATTTTGTTGTTGTCTAATTTTTAATTTAAATACGCAGAAGTATGTATGAAACGAAAAGATATCAACATTCAAAAATTTTATTATGCCAAATAAAATTTCTGTTCCTAGTATCAATATGTTATTATAATTATCAATATAATGGAAATTAAAGGTTGATGCAACTAAAGTTGACAAAACAAATTTTAAATTGGTTGGAAAAACTAATACTTTGGATAGGGTGATCGATTTTATTGAAACACAACTGATACTAGATTTTTGCTGCCGATATTTTATTCAAATGACTAAATCTTCGATAAATTGTTGGTTGTTGGTATTGAAGGTAATGTAGAAGTTAGTATTTTTTCAATATTGATTAGAAAAACCAATATTTTGGATAATGTGATTATGTTTTGGTTAATCGTATATATTCTGTTCAGAATTAAATTTAACTTTTCTGATGACGAATTATAATTAAACCCCATTTAAAATTATTGAATAACGAAAAAATTTCGTTGGTTCCGATAGAATTCCAACCAATTTATTTTCTGTGTGTATCATTTAAAAACAAATAAAACAGAGGATAAAAAACGAAAACGAAACAATACAAAATAATTTTATTTTTGACAATATTCAAATGTGTGTATAAATACGAAAAAGTTTACACATAAAAATATATTATTTACGAGGGCTCGTAAACTAGTTTTGACATTAATCAAGTATACTTACAATATATACACAGTATACGAGGCGTAAATACTTAAAACGAATACCTTTCATATTTTCATAAAAAATTACCAACATTTTTTCAAAAATTTCATACCATTCGGTTGAAATCTTTAAAAATTTATAAAATTCTAAAATATTTTGATTCTGCTCCACCTTGCTTCGTTAGCAAAATTTTTGTCCTATCAAAGCCTAGTATCATGCAAACTTTAAGAATATATTAAAATCACAATCATAACAAACCCAAACTTTCCCACTCCTTCGCTGAATTTTTAAATGGTCTTGCAAACCAAGAGTAGTTTTAAAAGAAGCTTTACAATTAGTTTCGTAAAAATAAGCAAAATAATGTGCTTTAAACAAAAATACGTAGCATCATTTTGGATTTCTTTTAAATTGGGTTAAGTGTTGCAAAAATTTACAAAAGTAATTTACCAGAAACTGGAGATTTGTGGCAAATGTTTCACAGACAAAATCGTTTTGTCTAAATATCGACTAATATTTATTTATTAAAAAGCTCTGGGACTTGAAAAAATTTACGGAAATTTCTTTAAAAGTGAAATTACACAAAAACTACACAAAGATCAAAAATTATCCAACAAATGTGTAAACAGTCAAGTTTTTGAATAATTATAAAAAAAAGTGGCCACACTGGGTTTTGCTGATTATATATGAAGGACTTATATTCAATAAGGACTTATATACAAAACAAATATACAATTTTTCAAGAAAGCTAAAATCCTTTTATTTCATATTTTATGATTATTTTTCTTACGTTATCTTCTACAAAAATTATTTATAAAATATATCTACTAATTTTTACCCATAATTCGACGCGGAAAGTTAACGTGCATAGTAAAATTAATGTGTTAGTTTTTGTCTCAAACATGCCCAGTCAGAAATCGCCAGTGGTACAAAAAATCAAGCACTGGCATACCACTGGGTAACCACGGTATTAAAAATAAATGACTGGCAGAACACTCATTTGGTACGCTTTGCCAGCGTTTGCAAAAAGCGTTTTACCAGTATTTGTTTTACAAAAATTTCGGTGGTTTATAAAAAAAAACCACTGGCAAAGAATTGGCTTAGAGTGATATGCCAAGGCTTGCAACCAGTGATTATCCAGTGCTACCTAGCAAATGCTACCAGGCGTACAAAAATCAATTCACTGGTAGACCAATGATTTTATAAAAATGCTGAGGCTTCGTGAAAAAATGTTTCTAGTCAGAAGGTTCCGAGTTCAAATCCGGTTGCAAGCAAAAAATTTTTTTTGGATTTTTTTTAATTAAAAATTTTTTTGTTTTATAAAACCAATTTTTTTTGTTTGTGGGAAAGCTCCTTCAGGACCCACTTTTCTTTTGCCCTCCCAACACTGGCATACTAGTTACAAAAAATTGTTTGCCAGTACTAGCATTTTGGCACAGCCAGTAGTTGTCCAGCTATTATCACTCATTTATGTGTTTAGCCATCAAATATTACATGTCTGGTTAGCTCAGTGGGTAGAGCAATCGTTTGCCAATCTGACGGCCTGGGTTCAAATCACGACAGGACCAAAAAAATACATATGAACTTTTTTTAAATTTTATTTTGGAAAATATATTTCCAGACCACCTATTTATTGGTTTTGCCAGCGTTTTGCCAACGTTTAAAATTTTTGTTCCTCCAGTGCTTTTCCGGCGCTTTTTGAACAGCCGGTCCTTTTGTCTAATGATGTTATCATTTTGGGAATGGGAAAGCACTTTTTGCCAGTACTTTTACCACCTGTTAAAGTGCTTTGCCACCGCTTTCCCGTTTGTATTTTTTGACTGGGCGGTTCGGCGTACTTTGATTTTAAGCTAAAATTGATTTGGAAAAATTTTATGGACTTTTTGCAAAAAATTAAAAATCTTCATTTTTTATTTCTGCATTGAAATGGTAACTGATGGTATTTTTATTTAACCCATGTAGAAACTCATTACCAGATATGTGGTTATGTAACTACATACCTGGTAATGGTAACTAGTTACTTTTATTATTACTAGGGCAACCAAAGAAAAGCCCTAAAAGCAATGTAAACAGTAAAATAAGCAGTTAAAATGCAACAATAAGCCCTTAAACTTCATTATTTTTTCATTAAAATCCTCATAAAAATGAAATTTTTTATTTAATACAATGCTACATTCCTTGGAACTGCAGGAATCAGACAAAGTTTTGACATTCTTAAATTTATTTTCATCGGGAAATACATTAATTGCATTAAAGAATTGTAGTAGTATTTTGTTGCATATGTATGTTGCCCATATTATTTGTATCAGTTCACATATATTTTACTAGTGTATTCCTATATTCTGTCCGTGTGAATGGCTGTCCTTATTTAGTCTATTACTTTAATGATATTTTGTTTATCTAAATATATATATATATATCTGTCTTTATCTGTAATTTTCTAGCTTTAAGTTATTGAGTACATATATTTTTACTTAAGGATGACAAATCATTATTAGAATAAACGTTAAACTGGAAGGTTCTTTTGTGTTTGATTTGATAAATACTACAATTTTCAGAAGTGGGATTACCTATATCTAACAATCAACGTGTGTAAATAAAATAAAAATATTTTTTTTTGTAAAAGATAGTGACAATTTTCTGTTAACTTTTAAAATAAAATAAAAGGAAAACAAATTGAAAGTTCAAAAGAATAGTATATAAGGAAAAATCTAGAAAAACTGTTGAATTCGAAAATCATCTAGTGTGCTTTTGTTCTAGAAAAAGAGAAAAGAAGAAAAAAGACGACAACTACAAAGAACAATTGATATTAATTCAAACAAATACACGGCTGCGCAGCTGCGAAGCTGGCTGCAACATCTTAATCTGCCGACACGCTTGTATTAAGATTGAACGAAATACCGGCAAAAGATAGAGGGGAGTGTCCAATTGCTACAGATGAAACAAATGAAGGTGTTGTTGATGGTGAATCTGAAGAAGTAGGCAAACAAATGAGTGAAATCGAAACAGTACAAATGAGAGATAATGATCAAATGAGTGAAATAGAACACATGAGTGAAAATGCCGAGATAAATAACGAAAAAGAAAAAAAATTACTTTGAACTAATGAAAAGAGAAATGGAACTATTAAAAAGGGAAAAAGAGCTTCTAATGAGAGAAAATGAATTTTATAAGAAAAAAGAAGAATTTGAAAGAAAACAAAGTATTTTTACAAATACAACGAATGATGCCATAAATAATAATAACACTGGTTGTAATATAAATTGTATAACAAACGATTTGACAAATGATAACGACAACAATACAAACAATAGAAGCAACAATAGCCCAACTGTATCATTTGGTTTACTTAAGGATTTATTGCCTGATTATGATGGTGCAACTTGCCCTGCAGTTTGGATCTCACAATTTAAGAATGTTGCAACGATGTATGCTGTTGATGAAAGTACTTTAAAAGCTTTGTTCATGGTTAAAGTAAAAGGAAAAGCCCAAGCGTGGCTGCATTCAAAATCAAATTATATGCACGAAGAACTTGGTACTTTATTCGAAGAAATTGTTGATATGTTTAGTTCAAAAGAAAATAAGTTGGTAATGCGACGAAATTTTGAGGCGTGTAAATGGCAGTACAATGTAAATTAATATTGATTATTATAATGAAAAAACTGTTTTGGCAAATAAAGTCGGTCGTGAGTCGCGGGTAACATGCAACCGAGATCAGGTGATCTCGTTGTCAGGATGGCCGAATTGTAGTAGTATTTTGTTGCATATGTATGTTGCCCATATTATTTCTATCAGTTCACATATATTTTACTAGTGTATTCCTATATTCTGTCCGTGTGAATGGCTGTCCTTATTTAGTCTATTACTTTAATGATATTTTGTTTATCTAAATATATATATATATATATCTGTCCTTATCTGTAATTTGCTAGCTTTAAATTATTGAGTACATATATTTTTACTTAAGGATGACAAATCATTATTAGAATAAACGTTAAACTGGAAGGTTCTTTTGTGTTTGATTTGATAAATACTACAGAATTAAATGTGCTTAAATCCGAAAATTTTTCAGAAATTCTGAAAAGGCATGGCCCTATCCGGATTTCATTCTTGTCATATTTGTACTATTAGAATTCAGATTGGAAAACTAAAAAGTTTTTTTAACAACCCAGCTAAAAATCGACATATATAAATACATACAGGTTAATTGTATGTTCATGCATGCTCATAAACATGCATTCATGTCCATACATGGATACATAAATCTCCATGCATGCATCACATATGTCCACACATGTGCATTAACAAAATTTGAGGTAATATCTAAATGCATGATCATGCATGTTCATGCGTGTTCATGTGTGTTCATACATGTACACACATGTAGATATTACCTCAAATTTCGTTGAGGTAATATCATGAGGTAATATCTGTATGTATTCATATATGTCGATTTTTAGCTGGGAACAGAGATTTTTTAATTATGAATAAATTTAAAAAACAAATTTTAAATAAACAAATATATTTCGAATTAAAATAATGTTTACTGATTTTCGAAAAAAAGCAAAAATATGCTCTTTTTTCGCATAAAAAAGCTAAAATAAGCCAATATTTACAAAATAAGCAAAAACAAGCAAAATTAAATAAAATAAGCAAAAAAAAAAGCTTTAACAAATATAGCTTAAAATTCTTATATTTTTAAGATCAGAACTTGTATTTAATCTATCTTTTCAAGTAAAAAACATGCTCTGGCTTCTTTTTGGTTGGCCTAATTATTACATTTCATATTTTTTTTTTTTTTTTTTTGTTGGACCAACACTCAGGGGATGTCCCCTATTAACGCAGCGCATTGTGTTGGTATTAGGAAAATAGGTTATGGGGAGGAGGAAATAGGGAGTAGTGTTTGTGAATATTTGATTTGAATTTCTCTACATTGTAAGTAACAGGGAAGACTTCTGCGGGGAGTTTATTCCACATCCGGCTGGTGCGACTGATAAACGAATTCTCTCTGTAATGCGTTGTGCGATCCACTGGACAATCGACTACAAACGGATGTGCTCTACTTGATAGGCGAGTATTACGATTAAAAACTCGGGCTCTGGGGATAAGTTCACTTATCTCAGCAGAACACTTCCCATGGTAATATCGATAGAACAGAGTCACACAACCCACATTCCGACGATGCTCCAATGAGTCAATAGAGCTGGATACTCTACTGTCATTGATAAGCCCCGACGCCCTCCCCTGCACACGGTCCAGAAGCTCCAAAATAGACTTCGAATCTCCTGCCCATATATGGGAGTTGTATTCCATTTTCGGTCGGATATAGGTGGTATAAATATTGAGTAAATCGGATGGAGTGAAGTACTTCTTGCACCGATGTAGAAAACCTAGACACTTGAATGCTTCTTTCGACACTTGGAAAACATGCTTATTCCAACGGACGTCACATTGAATCTTCATGCCCAGAACATCAAGAGTATCCGATTCCTCAATATCGATATCACCCATATTTACAGATGGCAGTGTTGACCCCAGAGCCCTATGGGTCAACATACAACATTGGGTCTTGCGTGCATTAAAGTCGACCTTATTCACACGACCCCACTCTGAGATTGTAGAAAGGTCACGATTGAGTGTGTCATTCATAATTTGCCTTTTGCCCCCAATCTCCTCAAGGCTTGGCCTACTATTGAAGGAAAATGAATGACAAATGTTGCTGTCATCTGCAAAAGAGTAGATAGGGTTGAAAGTTTGACCAAGAAGGTCGTTGAGAAAGATAAGAAATAGGGAAGGAGAAAGAACACAACCCTGCGGTACCCCTGAATTCAGCTGAAACTCATCGGATGAGATCCCATCTATAACAACACGAATAGTGCGATCTCTGAGAAAGCTCGAAAAAAAACGAGCGAAGTCATTACCCACACCAAAAGCAATAAGCTTTGATACAAGCGCCCCGTGCCATACACGATCAAAGGCCTTTGAAATATCCAGAGCAACCACTTTACTCTCACCAAAACGGTGGATGGACCGACTCCAACGCTCCGAGAGGAACGCTAACAGGTCTCCCGTAGAACGATTTCTACGAAAGCCATACTGTCGGTCATTAAGAAGTGAGTTAGACTCTAGATAATTCACAAGATGGTAATTAATCATACTCTCCATCGCCTTAGAGAGCACAGAGCATATTGCGATCGGGCGGTAATTTTCAGGGTTGTTAGCTGCACCCGTTTTAGGGATTGGCTGTACATTGGCAATCTTCCAGCACGAGGGGAAAACTCCCGCATGGTAAGAAGCGCCAAAAAGGTTAGCCAATGGACGAGCTAGCGTCGAAGAGCACTGTTTCAGCACCAGTGCTGGTATGCCATCCGGCCCCGTTGACTTATTTACGTTGATGTCGGCAAGAACCCTTTTAACTGCTCGAGCTCGAAAGAATATCTTAGGTATAGTACTCGATACTCTTTCAAGCTCGGGCAGTGGTTGATCGCTTTCCGGCAGGAATGAATTTTTTGCAAACATCTCAGCTAAAAGGTTAGCTTTATCAACCGGTTCAGTGAATATTTGGTCATCCTTTATAAGAGTTGGGATAGCTGAACTAGCATTATCCTTTACTCTTTTAACGAATGACCAAAAGCTCTTACTACCCCTAGGAGCAGAAAGAACTTTAGTACGAAGACGTCGTTCGTAAAGAAACTTTTCACGTCTAAGTACTTTGGAACACTCGTATCTCGCCCGTTTGCGAAGCATATCAGTATTGGCGTTCTTGTTATCCCGCCAATTATTGAACGCTAACTCTCTTGATCTGACTGCATTTCTGCAAGTCTGGTTAAACCAACATTTATCTTTTGGTTTAACCAAAATTTGCTTCGAGGGAATGAAATTTTTCATTCCAAGCAATATAACTTGTTCAACCATTTTCGCCGCGGAATCGACGTTGTCGTCGAGGAAACTGAGTTTCCAATTAAAATGCCGGAAAAAATCGTTGAGCTCAGCCCAACGTGCTTTTTCGTAAATAAAAATTGAGCGCTTCGCAGCTGTTGTCGAAACGTTTCGAAGTCCGGAGAACGAAAAAGATGCGGAAATGGTACAATGATCCGAATTGCCGAGAGGTGGAAGTGTTCTTACTTCATACTTGTCAGGATGAGAAGTGAGGAAAAGGTCAAGAGTGTTCTGGTGTTCACCTTCAACGCACGGAATGTGCGTTGGTTCATTCACTAATTGCGCCAGGTGGTTGTGCGCGGCAAACAGCTCAACATAAAGGCCCTCGGGAGTTGTATGGCTTGAATGGCGAAGCCAGGAAGAGTTGTGAATATTAAAATCGCCAGCCACGACGATTTCACTACTCGGGCAACGCTCCTGAATTCTAGAAATGGAATCAGAAAGGACGTCGAAGCCATTAAGGGTATTCGTCCTCTCCATGTTTGGTCTTCTGTATAAAAACCCGAAATGTAAGATATGTGACCTGATTTTGAACTTCACCCAAAGTGTGTTAAATTCCGCATCATTACAGTCTAAATGTTGCTGATACTGGTACACAACATCGTTGCGGATGTAAATTGCAAGGCCCCGATGAAAAATAAAAAGGGATAGGAGTTGATAACCGGGTATGTAGAAATCCTGTGGATCAGCATCCCCACACACCTGGGTCTCACATAAGGCGAAAACATCCGGCCGATGAAAACGAATGTGGGCATATACCGAGAAGAAATTCGCCCTAAGTCCACGTATATTGCAGAAATCAATTCGGAATTTTCCTGTCATTACCATGAATTGAAATTACAACTCAAATCTTCCTTGCGCAAGTACAAGTGCCGGGTATTCGGTTTGTTGTTGATTCGGTTAATCAGTGACCAGTGCTATACCTTCATAACTAACTAACCGACAACAAACAAAACACCAGGCTACTTGCACTATACACAAATTTTTTTAAAAAAAGGAGAGGGAAACAACAACAATGACACTAGCAAAGGCAAGCATAAAAGCCCTTTGTTTGGTCATTGTTCAGAAAAAAATGTATTTAAAAAAAACTGCATTCAGCAATGGTTGTTGTAATGTGTGTTGATTTTTCATGGATGTATGTATGTCTATTATTTTATGGTATTTGTTGTTAGTGTTGTTTTTCTATTTTGTTTTGTGCTTATTTGTTTGTTTATTATTAGTTTAAGTTAATTTTTGTATATTAAAATATTCATGTGGTTTATATATATTGTAATTATTTTTGTTGTATTTTTTATGTTTTTATATTTGTTTTGTAAGTTTTTATTGCACTATTTTATTTATTTATTTTTTTAACACTGAGCACGGACGACATAATTATTTTTAAATATTAAACAATTAAAAGGACAAGAAAACTGTCTAACACAGCGACAACAAATTAAAGAACTTGATAGCACGACGGACAAAACACCACTCCCATTATTACCTTTATATGGCGATGTCGCGAAAAATTATAAGTTACACACCAGCATACGAAAAATCAAAAAAATATGTCGTTACCTATGTATGTGCTTACCAGTATTGACTAAAACAATGATTCTAAAAATAGATTTTCAAAAAAAATGAG
Organism: Leucophora obtusa; assembly: GCA_949987735.1. Classification (NCBI taxonomy): domain Eukaryota; kingdom Metazoa; phylum Arthropoda; class Insecta; order Diptera; family Anthomyiidae; genus Leucophora; species Leucophora obtusa. The sequence continues at coordinate 173,698,637 of OX465295.1, read as the reverse complement.
TTTTATAAAAAAAAATATTTTTTAATGTAAACATTTTTATTTAATAAAATTTTCTCGTGCGGGAATTGAACCTGGGACTCCAGACTGTCAGTCTATAGCTGTACCATCTAAGCTACCTCGACACGTAATATTTGATAGATAAAAACATAATTGATTTGCTGCACACAGAAAACAGATTCGTAGTTCCAACCGAATTTTTCGCCAACCGAATTTTTGTAGTTCCAGGTACAATCACTTTTATTTATTTTTAATACCATTGTAACTACCGAAATTTATTTACAATTTTTGAATTTTTGTTGTGTTAATACATTACTTTAATGTTTGTGGATTATAAATTCTATAAATAGAAAAACACGTTCCACAAAATTTATTTAAAAATTAAAATTTTTTTTTCGCTAACTGGGATCGAACCCCCGACCCTCCGCTTGTCAGCCCATTGCTTTCCCTCTAAGCTAAGCTCTATTTAAATTTTTTCAGTCAAATTTCAAATTTGAATTACTTCAGGTTTGAATATTTTGTCTATAAATAAAATTATATCAACAACAGAAAATCAGTTGTGTCTTTTAATTTGAATAAAAAAAAAAAAATTTAAAAAAAATTTATATCGCGAACTGGGATTGAACCGGCGACCGGCTAAAATCGACATAATTTTTTTTTCAAATTTCAAATTTGAATTTCTTCAGGTTGAAAATTTGAATATTTTGTTTTTGAATAAAATTATATTCACAACAGAAAATCAATTGTGTCTTTTATTTTGAATCAATAAAAAAATTATTAAAAAAAAATAATGCCTCAAATCTCTAAGGCTATAAGGCCGTGTCTCTACCTCCTGCGCCACAGATACTTACGTTTAGTTGTTGTCTAACTTAGAATTTAAACACGCATATGTATGAAACGAAAAAATTTGATAGATTTCAAAATTTTATTATGATAAATAAAATTTCTGGTCCTTGTCTCAATATATTATTACAATTACCAAAATAATGGAAATTAATGGTTAAAGCTACTAAAGTTAAAAAAAAAGTTTAAATTGATTGGAAAAACTAATACTTTGGATAGAGTGATCGATTTTATTGAAACACAACTGATACTAAATTGTTGCTGCCGATATTTTATTCAAATGACTAAATCTTCGATAAATTGGTGGTTGTTGGTATTGAAGATAATGTGGAAGTTAGTAATTTTTCAATATTGGTTGGAAAAGCCAATATTTTGGATAATGTGACAGTGTTTTGGTTCATCATATATATTTTTTGTTCACAAATAAATATAATTTTCCTGATGATGAATTTAAAATAACTGCTCCGATAGAATTCCAACCAATTTATTTTCTGTGTGTGCGTACAAGTCAGCTTACTCGCCAACATACAAAAAATTCAAAAATATTTAGTTACATACATATATCATTACCAGTGTTGAAAAAATATTGAGTCTAAAAATAGATTTAAAAAAAAATTAGAACATTATTTTATTTTTGAAATAATGATAAAAATAAGTCATTATTGGTAATACATTATTTTTTATTTTGAAATAATGAAAAAAGTAAGTATTTGTTAGTAACTCATTATTATATATTTTAAAATAATGCAGAAAGTAAGTCGGTTTCATTACTGGTAGTCAAAAAAAAAAAGATATGTCATTACAGTTTCTACACTGGAAAGCTAAGTGCATTAAATAAGTGGTAGCGATGTACGATATACAGAGATTCCGTGCATAAATTTTGAACGAATGTAATTATACGCTATAACGTGCACTTCAAATAATACGTCAGTAGAAAAATCTGTCAAACGGGTTTCAAATCGATTTAACTAATTTTTAACAAATTTTTAGTTGAAACACTGATTAAAACAAGGATTTTGGTTATCTTCATTTTATTGAAAAATATGGTTTTTTCCAAATAGCTAAATTGTGAATATTTTACCGTGTATAAAAAAAAAATAAATCTATAAACTATGAATTATACATTTGTTGTCGCCAAAATGAATTTTATTGCGAGAATACCACTTTAAATATTTAGACAAACGTTTTTGAATATTAGACGGGTTTTTTTAGTTTTTCCCAAACATACGAAGATTTTTCCAACACTCAAAATAATACGTCTGTTGGCTTGACAGAAAAATTTGTTACTTTAACAAAATTTATTCCTGTTTTTTTGCTTAAAATAAAATTTGTTGGTTTTAACAAATTCTTTTGTTAAATTTAACAATTCTAAATTTAAGTTAAAAATCTGTAAAACTACAGTTTTATTTGTAATTATACTAAGTCGTAAAATTTGTTCAAATTTAGGGTCTCGGCACCCTCCCCGGTACTAGTCCATATAATCTAAGTGCATGTAAGGTCACTCCAAAGGAGCAAATATTTTGTCCGTTTTGCTCGACCTCGCTTAGTTTTCGAGTTATGGGCCATTTTATGAACTGTAAAATTTTATTAGAAATTCCCGAGGGTGCAAGGCCCCACGTGCATTTTTGGATACAGATGGTCAGGGGTAGTCTAAATTTTAGTCAATTTTGCTCAATCTCTCTTAGTTTTCGAGATATGGGCCATTTTAAAAAATCGGGAGGGAAATAAATAGCGCCATCTTTACAACTTCGGATACACTGGTGGCACCATCCATAGTATACTATAGTAGCTACACTCATTAAAAAATTGAGAGCTTGTGCCTATCTCATGTAGTTGTAGTGGTACTAAGAACCATATGTACAAGAAAAATTGCGAACACTACTTCAGAAAATGAGTAAAGCTACTATGGCACCATCTACCGGGTAATTACAGAAACATTAAAATATTATATTTTAACAACATATTTTGTAAAATTATTTTAACTAAAATCTTTGTTTAAATCAGTGTTTCAACTAAAAATTTGTTAAAAATTAGTCAAATCGATTTGAAACCCGTATGGCAGATTTTTCTACTGACGTATTATTTTAAGTCTATATATAAAAATAAGTTGTCCTATGTTCCTAATTTTATAACTGGAGAACTTTTCAAGCGATTTCCAAACCAATACATGCGTTGGAAAGTTCTGCTTTTACTGAAGGTCTGCATCACTTTTGTGATGGTGTGTTTTTTCCATATAGAATGTGTGATCGCTATACAAATTTTTATTTTTCAACGGATTTTTCTGAAATTCGATTGATTCTCATACCGCGGGCGAGGTCGCCATATACTTTTTATTGATAACGCCCAATTTTTCTTTAAAAATAAAAATGTCCCTTTAGAAAAACGTGTAATTCCAAACAATGTAATCGATTTCGTTTATTTCATATTGTGTGTATTTACGATATGGGATACTTGTGTATAACAATTGTATATGAAACTTAAAATATTTGAAATTTTTGAAAAATTTTGTCTAATTTATATGCCACTATACTTGTGTGTACTTACGAAGTATATTGGCTTGTGAGCCATTACAATGCGGCCATACACAAGCTGGCTTACTTTATCCAGGGATGGCCACATTGTAATGGCACACAAGCCAATATACTTCTTAAGTACACACAAGTATAGTGGCATGTAAGTTAGACAAAATTTTTGAAAAATTTAAAATATTTTAAGTTTTATATACAATTTTTACGCACAAGTATCCCATATCGTAAGTACACACAATGTGAAGTACACGAAATCAATTACATTTTGTGGACTTACATGTTTTTCTAAAGGGATATTATATAACAATTTGGTACTTTCCAACCGGTTTCGTCCAAATTTGGAAGACATGATTATTATAGCCTAGCCGAGGTCACTATATGATTATATATGCCCCCTTTTACGCCCACATTTTTAAAATTCTGTGTTTGTTATATAACAATGGATTATCGCTACACCCAGGAAAAAGATTGGTTGGAATTCGATCAAAACCATTAAAATGAATTTACCAGGACGTTATTTTATTTGCAGTTGCCTATAAGTGAATACTACACCAGAAATATTTTACTAGGTATTAAAAATAGGGAAAATGAATTAAAACACAATCCTTTTAACAAATTATTGGTATCTCCAATCAATTTTAAAATTAGTATCAGTTTAGTAATTCTATGCAGTAGAAGCAGCCATTTATTTAGTGTATATACAAGAAAATTGGTGTTACCGATAACCTTTATTAAAAAAATTTCAATATTCGAATGTGGTAACTACAAATACGGGTATCCTAATCAAATATGACCATAAAGTCGAGTTTCTGTAGAACCAACCGAATTGTGGATTGTACTGATAACTAAAGGGCTGCGTGAGTGCAATCGGTTTGTTGTAGTCATTAAATCACATGGTGCTAGTATGTGTGCATTACGATTTAAACCACCCTGTTACGACTAGAAGACAAATCAAAACGTAAGCGAGCTTAAGCATTAACCCTCTAACCGGCCTAAGCTTTTTTGCAATGAAATTTATACCATGTGTTCCTCGCGAAAAATAAACAATAAGTTCTTCTACAAAATTTTTTTTCGTTGCCTACTTTAGGCGATATGGGCCAAAATAGTTTCAGGGTGAATCTCGAAATCTAGCGCATAAAAATTACTAGGTTTAGGCACAAATTACTTCTCTTACCAAGATGTAATTGTAATAAAAAAATTACATTTTTTGTGTTGTTACTTAAGAGGATGTAGCGATTTTCGTTTTTCGAAAAACGCGAAATTAAGCGAAAACGCACCAAAACTTCAATATATATTATTCAAATTTATAAACTTTGCTACCTATAGCAAATATATTCTTTTTGCCAAATTTCAAAAAAATCCCTCCATTCGTTTTGAAGTTAAGGCGATGTCCTTTAAAGGTATCCTTATGGGATCCTGTGCGTCGTTGAACCAAAGTAAGGAACATTTTGAATAGCTTAAGCTCCAATCTTACTTCATGGTCACTATCAATTGTTTTAGTCAATTTAAATATGTTTTTAAGATTTTTGAAAATTTTGGTTGTTTTAAAATATTTAATTTTTGAAATTTTACGAAATTTTATCTTTGACACTTTCTCGCTTCCAAACCGTTTATAGTATGCAAACAAATTCTTCACAAAAAATTTTATAAATTTTGTTTTCTGTTGAAAAAGCATAATTTCTTATTACAAAATACTCCTTTGGCGCATTTCTGGTCAATTTAATATACCCCGCCTGGAGGCGGGCTTGCCGGTTAGAGGGTTAAACATGGCAACGAAGAAAACAATAAGTGATTGTAGTGACACACGATTGTTCGCTACCATTACATAGCAATTAGTACTTTGAACTAGTGTTTAAGTATCGCAATGAATGCTATGGATGCGATGGTGTGTTGTGTGGTATGTAGGTTTTATAAAACGAAAAAGTATAAAAGTACACTCAGATAAAAAAGTTAGCAGTTAGTTAGTTGTTCTTTATTTTCAATTCAATGTTTGATTTACAATTTTTATATTATTATATAAAAAAGTTAGTAAAAAAAAAAAATTAATAATGTTATTAATGCATAATAAATTATAAAAACAAAAAAAATAATTTATATTAATTCTTATTAATATAAATATATATAGCTTTTTGGCGATTTTTTTAATGTCGATGATTTTTTAATTTTGATGATATTTTCTAATTTTCGACGATTTCTTTAATTTTGCTGATTTTTCTAAATTTTGCTATTTTCAAAATTTTGGCGGTTTTTATTGATTTTTTCAAATTTTGACAATTTTTAAATTTAAACGATTTTTTTAATTTTGGCAATTTTTAAAATTTTTAACTTGGTTGGGAAACACTAACCGTAAAATACCGTTAACGATTCGAAACCCTTTCAACGAACTATTTTTAACCCTAAAATACCACTAACGAAGTAACTTAAAATACCGTTAACCTTAAAATAACCTAACGAAATAAATTAAAATACCGTTAACCCTAAAATAACTTAACGATATAACTTAAAATACCGATACCCTTAAAATAACCTAACGAAATTCTATAAAATAAAATTTACCAAATTCATTCCAAAGAAAAACATTTAAAAAGAATCGGTGGTATAATTAAACAATATTGAAAAATAAAATTAAAAATAAATAATATAATAAAACCAATACATAGTAGAGTTTGCTAAAAACCCTACTCATGTTCCTTAATGTATTCGTCGCTTTAGAGCTTTTTTTTGGTATCTTTAGAGTATTTCACATATTAAATAGTTGAAATATTCATTACGATCAACTAAAGAATTTTTTGGGGGTAGACACATTTGTCTATTTTAATTTTTTCATTATACCATTGGCCGATCATAATCGGCTTTTCATACCTACACAACACGAATGAAAACAAAACTCTCAACTAAAAGCATAACAAAAAAAAAATACTCCATTCATTAGCATGATAGCTTTCAATAGAGTAGGTATGTATTTCGGTTACATACATCAGTGTTGCCAGTCTTTTCATACCTTATCCCCAATTTTTAATTTGCCATCCCAAAAAATTTCCAACTTTTATTTTATATAAAAATTTGTTTTCGTTAATTTTTTCGAAAAATTAGTGGAAAAATACCATATTCGTTTATTTTTTGCGGTAAGTTGTACACTCAGACTCAATAAATTTGTGCTTACAACAAATTATAAAAAAGAACAAATAAATTTAAATAACAGCAAAGAAAATTTGAACCAAAATTTTTCATTTTAAATATTTAATAATAAACAGACATTTAATAAATAACAGACATTTTGTTGTGTATGGTACTGCATTAAAAAGTTTTAGCATTTCAGCAGATGGATTAACTTTTGACAATTGAGTAACTTGTAAAGTATACATTTAATTCAAGAAGAACTTCTTATAACTCTTATTAAATTTAAATAACTTTAAAAATTTTAGAACCAAAACGAATTTGAATTTTCACCAAGAGGAATTATAGTTTCTAGGAACATTACCTTGCCAGACTCAAATTTTTGTAGCTAAAAATCATTCACTATTATCATCATTCTTAGAAAAAAATATAAATATTTAGAATTATCAGGATTAAATTCATAAAAATATGAAAAAGCAATAATATATTTTATCCCCAAATGATCCCCTAAAATTTCGTATCATCCCCAATAAACCCCCAGTTCTACAAACGGAAGTTTTTATCCCCATTGATGATACAATTCCCAATTTGGGGATAAATCCCCCAAACTGGCAACACTGTTATACATAAGATTTCAGTAACACTAAAACGATGGTGTTGATATTGTGTTGGTTGCTTAAGTTCACAATAATATGATGTGGTAATGTACTGTTGTCATCCGTGATAAACGATTCATGATGGGATTCGTCTCACTATCCATATGCTTTTTTGCCATCGTGTTTTTTTTTGTTGTTTGTACTGATTCAATCGTTATAAAAAATGCAACCACACAACTTGTTATGGCTTGTAGGCTATCATGTGTCTTGAAATCTCATTTAAGATGAATCGTTCAGCCCTTTACTGATAACACACACAACTATTGATTGGTATTGGTAAACGAATTTTTTATTATATTTGTTTTCCAAGCAAAACATATAAATTCAAAATTTGACTTCAAAATTAATAAGTGTTTGTAGTCGGTAGGGAGTTGGCCTAGTACGCCGGATTTCCGGGTTCAAATCCCGGACAAGACAAAAATGTATATGTTTTTTTTATTATTAATTAAAATTAGAGCCCCCCATTACCCGGTTTTCGGTCTACCCGGTCTCAAAACCGGTCTTACGGTCTACCCGGTCAGACCGAAATCCGGGTAGACCGAAAACCCGGGTAGACCGGTCTACCCGTAAAAGCCATAGAAGAAAGTAACTTTTACATAAAAATTTAAAATGTTTTTTTTTTAAAGTACTTTTTTCAGAAAAAGTACATTTTTATATGATAGTTTTTCTATGGTAATACAAAAAACTCTACTATAAGTTGTATATTCATATAAAAATACCACGGTCTTTTTCGGGTAGTAGTACGGCGTTTTTACATCGTAGCTTCAAATGGGCTGAAGCTTTACAGGAAATATCTAGACATAAATTGGACCAAGAATTATGGATATCTGTTTAGATCGTGGAACAAAAATGTTCCGAAAATCATAATAGAATTCAGAAAGTGCTGCATTTCCCATACATTTATATGAAACATTCACGTTCTTTTTCGGGTAGTAGTACGGCGTTTTTACATCGTAGCTTCAAATAGGCTGAAACTTTACAAGAAAAATCTAGACATAAATTGGACCCAGAATTATGGACATCTGTGTAGATCATGGAACAAAAATGTTCCGAAAATCGTAATAGAATTCAGAAAGTGCTGCATTTCCTATGTATTTATATGAAAATGCCACGGTCTTTTTCGGGTAGTAGTACGGCGTTTTTACATCGTAGCTTCAAACGGGCTGAAACTTTACAGAAAATAAGTCAACATAAATTGGACCAAGAATTATAGACATCTGGGCAGATCGTGGAACAAAAATGTTCCCAAAATCGTAATAGAATTCAGAAAGTAATGCATTTCCCATATATTTATGTGAAAATGCTACGGTCTTTTTCGGGCAGTAGTACGGCGTTTTTACATCGTAGCTTCAAACGGGCTGAAACTTTACAGAAAACAACTCAACATAAATTGGACTAAGAATTATAGACATCTGGGCGGATCGTGGAACAAAAATGTTCCCAAAATCGTAATAGAATTCAGAAAGTAATGCATTTCCCATATATTTATGTGAAAATGCTACGGTCTTTTTCGGGTAGTAATACGGCGTTTTCACACCGTAGTTCCAAATGTGTTGAAACTTTGCAAAAATTATAGGAAGGTAAATTCGATCAATATTTAGAGATATCTGTCTACTTTGTGGAACAAAAATATTCTGAAAATTACTATAGAATTCAGAAAGTACCGCATTTTCCATACATTTACATGAAACAGCCACGGTCTTTTTCGGGTAGTAGTACGGCGTTTTTACACAGTGACTCCAAATGAGTTAAAAATTTACAAAAATTATCTGGATGTAAATTCGACCAACAATAGTAGCGAGTTTTTTAGGTCGTGGAACAAAAATGTTCCGCAAATCTAACTAGACTCCAGAAAGTGCAGTGATTTCTATACATTTCTATAAAAATGCCACGGTCTTTATGGGATAGTAGTACGGCGTTTTTATACGATAACTCCAAAAAGGTCTAAACTTTACAGAAATTATCTGGACGTGAATTTTATCCCCAATTATAGCCTTTTGTGTAGGTCATGGAACAAAAATGTGCCGAAAATCACAATAGAATTCAGAAACTACTACGATTTCTATACATTTATATGACAATGACACCGTCTTTTTCGGGTAGTTGCACGGCGTTATTACACCGTAGCTCCAAATAGGTTAAACACGTAAACGAGTTATCTGTATATAAATTGGACAAAGAATTATAGACATCTGCGTAGGTCGTGGAACGAAAATATTTCAAAAGTTACACTAGAATTCAGAAATTGCTGCATTTTATATACAGTCATATGAAACTGCCGCGGAATCTTTTTAATATCTCGAAAACTAAGCGAGATAGAGCAAAATGGTTAAAATTTTTGCAAAAAGGGTGTTAATACACCCATAAAACCTGTTTAGTGAAATCAAATTTTAGCTAACTCTGCTAGATTTTAAAATTGCAAATATCTCATAAACTACTAATGCTAGAACGAAAAGGACGTTTATTTGGTTTTTCGCCTATAACTCGAAAACTAAGCGAGATAGAGCAAAATGGTTAAAATTTTTGACCGTAGGTTGTTAATACACCCATAGAACCTGTTTAGTGAAATCAAATTTTAGCTAACTCTGCTAGATTTTAAAATTGCAAATATCTCATAAACTACTAATGCTAGAACGAAAAGGACGTTTATTTGGTTTTTCGCCTATAACTCGAAAACTAAGCGAGATAGAGCAAAATGGTTAAAATTTTTGCCCTATGGGTGTTAATACACCCATAAAACCTGTTTAGTGAAATCAAATTTTAGCTAACTCTGCTAGATTTTAAAATTGCAAATATCTCATAAACTACTAATGCTAGAACGAAAAGGACGTTTATTTGGTTGTTCGCCTATAACTCGAAAACTAAGCGAGGTAGAGCAAACTGGTTAAAATTTTTGCCGGTCTTACGGTTTACCCGGTCTACCCGGGTAGACCGGTTTACGGTCTACCCGGTTAACCGGTCTTGACCGCAGGCCCTAATTAAAATAAAATACTCATATGTATAAACAGTAAATATGGCTAAGAAAATTAAAAGTAGTTGTGGTGCAGAGGCTAAGAGTGTGAACTATTAACCTGAATGGCCGGGTTCAATACCAGAAAATTCAAAAAAAGTTTTTTAATTTCAATAAAATTTTGTGGAACATAATAATATTTATGTGGAACATAATATTGAATAAGAAACCGAATATTGGATTTCACGACGAAAAGTATTATTTAATATAAAGATACCCAGTGTAGAAACGGTAATGACATATCATTATTTTTTGGACTACCAGTAATGACACCCACTTACCTTCTTCATTATTTTAAAACATATAATAATGAGTTATTGATAATGACTTATTTTTATCATTATTTCAAATAGAAAATAATTTTATAGATTTTTTTGAAAATTTTTTGAAATCTATTTTTAGACTCCATATTTTTTAAACACTGGTAAGGATATATGTAACCACATATTTTTTGATTTTTTGTATGTTGGCGAGTAAGCTTACTTGTGTGCAGCAGGTCAATTATGTTTTTATCTATTAAATATTACATGTCAATATAGCTCAGATGGTAGAGCTGTTGACTGGCAATCTGTAGACCCATGTTCGATTCCCGCACCAGCAAATTTTATTTTAAAAAAAATACAATAAAAAATATTTTTTTTATTGAATTAATTTTTTTGAAAATCTATTTTTAGACTCATTATTTTTGTCAGTACTGGTAAGCACATAGGTAACGATATATTTTTTGATTTTTCGTATGCTGGTGTGTAACGACAACTCATTATTTTTCGCGACATCGCCATATAAAGGTAATAAGAAATGTAATAACAAAAGTAAGTAGTTACCATTACCAAGTATGTAGTTACATAACCACATATCTGGTAATGATTTTCTACACTGGGTAGTTATCGTAACCGCACGAATTCGATTGGCAACAAATTCGGTGGCCACAACTGAGACTGTTTTCTGGGTGTATGGAAGTTTTTATATTCCAAAGGATTTTGCTCAAATTTGGTATACATGATCCCAATAGTGCAGGCCAGGTCAAGATGTACTCTTCAGTGATCACGCACAATGGATGTTTGCTACGGAAATTTTGATTTTACAATGGATTTTGTTCAAATTTGGAACACATGATCCTACACCCAGAAAACAGTCTCAGTTGTGGCCACCGAATTTGTTGCCAATCGAATTCGTGCGGTTACGATAACTATCTTTATATTAAATAATACTTTTCGTCGTGAAAGCGTAAAAATCCTGATATATTAACCATGCCCATTTTTCAGGCAACTTATTTTGAATTATTAATTTGTTATAGTACAATGGATACCTGCCTCAGAAATTATTATTTTCCAACTAATTTGGCTCAAATTTTTTTAGACATTATCCATTTATCCTAGGCCAGGTCGCGATATAATTTTCGTTGACCATGCCCGTTTTTACGTCCACTTTTTTAAATTGTGAATTTATCATAAATTTTAAATTATGAATTTGTTATATAACAATCGATATTCGCTATGGAAATTTTAATTTTCCAACGGATTTTACTGAAATTTAGTTAGTACGCATGATCCTTATATCCCAGTCCAGATCACCGTAAACTTTTCATTGACCACGCCAACTTTTCCCACTTTTTTTAAAATATAATATAATATTGTGATCCATTTTAGATTTTTATTATAAAAATAATTATTTTTTAAGAGATGCTGTCGAAACTTTCTACTAATAAACACCACGGCCAAGATCGTTATTAATTTTCAAATGATTACGCGCTGTTTTACGTTTGTTTTTTATTTTTAAAATTTGTATGTTTGCCATAATCCTGTTTATTTTTTGTTTACTGCTTTTCAAATGTTGCTGAAATTTGACACAGAAAGTGTACAATTCCCATAATCATAATCAAGGAGTTCTAATCATTTTATTTTTAGATTATTGCCAACAAAGTGGCTGGGTGCACGCCGAAATGGGTTCTATAGTGGCGAGTGCAGGGAAGGCGGACGGGTGTGGCGGTAGCGTCGGGCGCGATGGCTACAAAGCGAATAACATCTGCAGTCAGAGTGATATACAGTCAGAGAGATATACAGTCAGAGTGATATACAAGGGTTTTTTAACTATATTATTTTTAAGGCAGAAGACTTTAAATCCCGGGCAAGACCGGGTACAAATAGCTAGTTATATATAGTAATAACGTTCAATATATGTACTAATATTTATAAAATAAAATGAGGAAATAACTAATTAAATTAATCAAATTGTTTTAATAGGGGAAGGAGTGAACTAAATAATTTTATATAAATCAATAAATAAAATAGAGCTTAACTTCAATAAATTATTGCCAGTAACTGCCAAAACAGAATAAGAAATATTTACCAAGTTTTTGTTTTGTATAGCAATCGTTAGTTTTTGTTTTCTTATTGTTATACAGCTATAATACGTACTAAAACTAGGTATCTTATACCCTTATTTTATGTTATTTTACCCTCTTTATTTTTTGCATGTAGGGACTGTGCACTTTTCTGTGGTACCCATTTCTTATACGATAATTTAGCTGTTTAGTTGATACATTTAGTTGGCCTTAACTCGCGTTAACAAAGAAATAAAAATTCTCTAATCTTAACGAAAACAAGTAATTGGCTATTTGGCGTCAAGATATACGGAATTCGGGTGAATTTCACATTAATTTTCGAATTTTTAAGAAACTAATTTAAAAAACTATTTTCATGCGTATATGTAGAACAATTTCAAAATTTTTTTACCAATTATAAAAAACAAAGTCCAATCTTAATATTATGCCTGCTCGTTTACTTACTACAAGTTACTATTTTTACTACAGCTGAAATTTTCAACACAAAAGGTAAACAAAAATTTCCAGTTGTAGTAAATTTGAAAAAAACATTCTTATGCTCTGTGCACGAACATGTAAAAACGATAAAAACACGAATTTCAACCGCGATTTTCTCAAAATTGTGACGTGGTAGAAAAAATTTCAAAACGGATTTAGAATCAGTAAGTTGAAATCTACACCAACTTGCAAACCGTAGACGAAAGTATCTCTTTACAGAGATATTTTATTTTCTTGATTTTAAAAAATGAAATTAAATTTGAGCAGAAAATTGTTTGGTAGATAGGAAATTAACTAAAATGGGAAAAAAGTGTTTCTTAAATTACGAGTATTTCAGTCCCAAATTAATATCATAGATAACAGCTGTACAGATGAAGCGTTTGCCATCAAAAACTCTTTTTCTGCAAAACATCAGATGAATATAGACCCTCGATATATAAAAATTTAATTTATATTCTTATTGACTATGTTACCTAAAATTTGAATACAAATAATTCAAGACTTGTGACTATAAGCGAAAAGTACTGTAACAACCAGCGCGATTTATTCAGATGTGGGTGTATTACATTCTACCAATTCATAAATTTTCCATAAAAAGGGAAACAGTATGTATCACTAAGAACATATATAGCTTTTATAGTTTGTTTTTCTATATGTGTGTTCTTTAGTTTGATGCCATAAATTGCGTTTCCTCTGGAAACCAACTGTAGTCGTTTGTTGTCGTTGTCTTAACACATTGTTCAATTTATCAAAAATTGTTTCAATTAGAATGTTGTCACTTATGTGTGTCAAATATTATTTGTGGAAAGGCTATAAATTATTGAATATGAAATATTTATTAGTAGTTATAGGAAATTAGATCACAAAATGTAATAATTCAAATAATCATCACCAATAAAATTGTAATTCATTACAAATGAATAATAATCAACAAAAACTTGTAATCAGCTAAAAGCTTTCAATATAGAGTTCTTCAATAAGAGCGCTACAAAATTTTTTTAAATAAAACAAAAACGGTTTTGGATATCAATGAAATTCTTTATTCCTGTGAAAGTACGTTCGATGCCATTATATATGGAAATCGATCTCTTTTGCATGGCCACCACGGGCACGCTTGCAGAAGTCCAGACGCTGAACCCAATTTTCGACGGTTTTCAAGCATAAATCGGCCGATATTCGTACGAAGTTCATCAATCGTCGCTGGCTTGTTGGCATAGACCATAGATTTGACGTATCCCCACAGGAAATAGTGCAACGGCGTCAAATCGCACGACCGAGGCGGCCAATCGACTGGACCATTTCGTGAGATAACACGTTCTCCAAACTTGGTTTGCAATAAATTGATTGTGACATTCGCTGTGTGGCTTGTGGCGCCGTCCTGTTGGAACCACATGTCCTCCAAGTCCATATCATCCAATTGGGGCCAAAAATATTCGGTTATCATTGAACGGTAGCGATTCCCATTCACAGTAACGTGCCGGTCTTGATCATCACGGAAGAAGTACGGCCCAATGACGCCGCCGGCCCATAAACCGCACCAAAGCGTAATTTCTGTCTGACCAATAACGCATATTTTGTTTATTGACGAAGCCATTCATTATGACTACAATAAATTGGACGTAGCGCTCTTAACGTTGAGGCCACTGACTCCGAATTTCGGTAGTAAATTTTAATAATTTCGACTCGTTGTTGGCTCGTATAACTTTCCATTATGAAATGGCAAACCTTACTGAAGAGAAATGTCAAAAGAGCGGCAAGAAATATGGCGTCGTTTGCTGTCCCTGTCTTTCTACTTTTGTAGCGTCCCTGTTGAAGAACCCTTTAAAATATTAAAATTAAAGAAGAGTATTTTTTAATTTGGCGTTTACAATTTACAGTGAGAGTTTTAAATTGTCTACTGCAGGGACGTTCGGTGAAGTTTTTAATTGGGTGTTCTCCACAAATATTTGAGAACAGTGCAAATGTATGGTCATAGGAAAATTACACAAGTGCAAAAAGTACAACAGTACTTGCATATCAGGGAAATCAATGATAAACGGTAAAAAAAATTTAAAAATGTTACCTTTAATGTTGCGTTCCTTTCTATTTTTAAATCCCTAGATTTCAATGGAAATCTCGACCGGAATTCTTGAGCGTTTACATTTGCGCATTATGACAGTAGCGAGATGTCGATTTGATAACCGCATTTTTTTTGTAAACAAAATAACCTTATATTAAATATATTTATAAAAACCATTTAATTCACTGGCAGAATACCATTTATATTATTTTATATAAAGATCTAACGCCAATTATGTTAGTAAATTCTTTTTTTTTTTTGGAAAAAAAGAAGGCACACCCAGGAAAAATATTGGTTGGCTTTCGATCAAAACCATTAAAATGAATTTTATTTAGAGTTACCTATAATTGAAAAATACATCAAAAATATTTTACTATGTATTAAAAATAGGGAAAATTAACTAAACAAGAATCCTTTTAATAAATTATTAGTATCTCCAATCATTATTAAAATTAGTATCAGTTTAGTAATTCTATGCAGTAGAAGCAGCCATTTATTTAGTGAATATACAAGAAAATTGGTGTTATCTATAACCTTTATTAAAAGAATTTCAATATTAGAAAGTGGTAACTACAAATACGGGTATCCTAATAAAATATGAACTTAAATTCGAATTTCTGTAGAACCAACCGAATTGTGGATTGTATTAATAACACACACAACTATTAATTGGTGTTGGTAAACGAATTTTATACCGTATTTGTTTTCCAAATAAAACACATTAATTCAAAATTAGTCATTAAAATTATTAAGTATCTGTGGTGTAGTGGGTGAGGAGTTGGACTAGTACGCCGGATTTCCGGGTTCGAATCCCAGAAAAGACAAAAATTTAGACTTTTTTTTTAATTAAAATATTCACATGTATAAACAGTAAATATGGCTAAGAAATTTAAAAGTAGTTGTGATGCAGTGGGTAAAAGTGTGAACTATTAACCTGAAGGGCCGGGTTCAATACTAGAAAATTCAAAAAAAGTGTTTTAATTTCAATAAAATTTTGTAGAACCTAATAATATTTATGTGGAACATAATATTGAATTGGACAACCGAATATTGGCTTTCACGACGAAAAATATAATTTAATATAAAGATAGTTGTCGTAACCGCATGAATTCGATTGGCAACAAATTCGGTGGCCACAACTGAGACTGTTTTCTGGGTGCAAATTTTTCAATATTTTGATGGAAAAAAGGGGTTCGGGTCGAAATCCTGTGTATAACAAAATACTGTTTTTAAAATCCTGCTTTTCGTAATACTGTTTTATAAAATACTGTATAACACAATACTGTTTTGCAAAATCCTGTTTTACTGGGCGGCGAAAATTTTTGTATGAAGATTTGCTTAAACTGTGCCACAGACTATTAATTATAGAGATAGGAAATCAAAACTTAAACTACTCACCGGTAGGGGGGCGCTAAAATTTAGTATCACCTGAGCAACTATTTAGTATGAATTTGGTATCAGCTGAGCCTATATTTAAAATCGCAAAAACTGCGCAAAATAAGAGGAAATTAAGCGCAAAATATCTTCAAATAATAAAATTTGAGAATTCTTTTTTTTATTTGCTTTTTTGTTTGTTATTATTTCAATTTAAATAAAAAAAGAAAATTGTCAATTTTTTGAACAAAGTGTCATCTAGTGATAACGATGTGGTTATAACTTTCGTTTTCCGTGATGCCATACCCCTGAACTGTGCGAGTGGTTTGAAAAAACTACGTCAAGGGCTCATATCTCCCAAAGAATTCTGGAACCTTTTGGTCGGTTTACGATGACAGTAAGAAATCCTAACCAATAACTCAAAATAGTGTGGAAGCTTGGCATAGAAGACTGAAAGCTGTTGTTGGGCGTAGAAAGTCAGGATTATACCACCTTATCAGGCAGTTGGGTAATGAGGTCGTGGTAGCTTTAAATACCATTTCAAAACGCGCGAATGGAGAAAGACGTTACATAAATTTAAAGAAAAGGAAGGCGTACACAAACATTAAAAGAGTTATAAGAAAAAGGTGTGAATTAAGCCATACAGGCTACCTAAAGCGAATTGCAAAAAATCTTGTACTAGTTTAAGTTTATAAAATGCATTGAAATTAATTTTTTGTTAAATGTTTTTGTCAATTTTTGGAAATTATATACTTTTGTTGAAGTTATTTTTAATAAAATAAATTTTTTAAACCAGCATTTTTACTTCACAGAATTTTGCAAAACAGTATTGTGAAATCCAGTATTTTGCAAAACAGTATTATGAAAAGCAGGATTTTTAAAATATTTTTGACCAGTATTTTGTCTAAACAGTATTTTGCATAACAGCATTATATACGTATCCCGGAAAAAAGACATGCACGCAGTATTGTATTATGTATATGAAAGTCTACACATTTGTGAGAATTTTATGAAATTTCTTACATATTTCGCGAATATACGGGATTTCATTTGTATGGAGAATCTCGGGATTTCACATTAGATTTTCATTGAAATCTCAATTTTAGTCGAAATCTCGGGATTTGGGTGCACATGCAAATGCAACTTAAAATGACATTTACCCCCTACTTCTATAACGCGAGCGGAATAATTCCGCCAGAGGAATGTGTATTAGAGTGGGGCGATTTGTATGTACAATATTTTTTTGATATTGTGCCATCGATTTTTCGATAGCTTTTGGCATGAGAAAAAAAAGTTCCCCTACGACATATCAAAAAAATCATTTTCGAGGCGCCCAAATCTAATTTTTTTATAATTTTCTAATAAATGCTGGATTAGCGCCATCTTTCGGTGGCTTTTTGAAATAACTAATAAAGTTGTAAACAATATAACATTACAACCTTTCCAGAAAGGTATTACTTATGAAAATCTGATAAAATATGTGACAACTAGAGTTAAAAGAATATAAGTAAAATTATTTTCTGCTTGATGATGAAATGATGATAATGATGATGAAATGATGATGATGATGAAAACGAGCAGAAAATAATTTTACTTATATACTTTTACCTCTAGTTGCCACATTTTTTATCCGATTTTCATAAGTAATACCTTTCTGGAAAGGTTGTAATATTATATAGTTTACAACTTCATTAGTTGTTTCAAAAAGCCACCGCAAGATGGCGCTAATCTACCATTTATTATAAAATTGTAAAAAATTAAAATTTGGGCGCCTCGAAAATGATTTTTTTGATATGTCGTAGTGGAACTTTTTTTTTCTCATGCCAAAAGCTATCGAAAAATCGATGGCACAATATCGATTGCTAAATCGAACGACCCTAATGTGTATATTTTGTTATTGTAACAAAAAAAAACATACCCCTATGGAAGGAATGTGTATGTATGTTATTGTAACAAAAAAAACACATACTCCTATGGAAGGTTATTTCTTTCCACTTTACACAATAAAAACAGGGAATCAGTAATTGATTTTCGAGAATATTGTAAATTTCCTAAGTTTACTCTGTTTCTAGCGTTTTTTCTGTGTTTGTAACGATTTTTAATAATTTTTATAGATTTTCCTTTCAAACTTTGTTTATAAATTATATTTTTTACTCTCTCTAATATTTATTGTTTCATTTCATCAATCCTATATTACTTCAATACAAAATTAAGCAAGTGTCATAAGGGGTTAAAAAATATATTCTTGGCTTCTTCCAAGACCAATACAAGATCGTTATAGATGGGTTGCCGTTCTTTTGTTCTTCTTTTCATTTGTTTTTATTATTTTGTTTTATTTTTTAACTTCACCCAGAAAACAGTCTCAGTTGTTGCCAATCGAATTTGTTGCCAATCGAATTCGTGCGGTTACGACAACTATCTTTATATTAAATTTTATTTTTCGTCGTGAAAGCCAATATTCGTTTTTCTAATTCAATATTATGTTCCACATACATATTATTATGTTCCACAAAATTTTATTGAAATTAAAAAACTTTTTTTGAATTTTCTGGTATTGAACCCGGCCATTCAGGTTAATAATTCACACTCTTAACCACTGCACCACAACCACTTTTAATTTTCGTAGCCATATTTACGGTTTATACGTATGAATATTTTATTTTAATTTAAAAAAAACATAAAATTTTTTGTACCTGCGTACTAGGCCAACTCTCTACCGACTACACCACAAACACTTATTAATTTTGAAGTCTAATTTTGAATTTATATGTTTTGCTTGGAAAACAAATATAGTAAAAAATTCGTTTACCAATACCAAACAATAGTTGTGTGTGTTATCAATACAATCCACAATTCGGTTGGTTCTACAGAAACTCGACTTTAAGGTCATATTTGATTAGGATACCCGTATTTGTAGTTATTACTTTCGAATATTGAAATTTTTTTAATAAAGGTTATAGGTAACATAAATTTTCTTGTATATTCAATAAATAAATGGCTGCTTCTACTGCATAGAATTACTAAACTGATAATAATTTTAAAATTGATTGGAGATACCAATTATTTGTTAAAAGGATTGTTTTTTAGTTCATTTTCCCTATTTTTAATACATAGTAAAATATTTTTGGTGTAGTATTTACTTATATGCAACTGCAAATAAAATAACGTCCTGGCAAATTCATTTTAATGGTTTTGATCGAATTCCAACCAATCTTTTTCCTGGGTGTTCTATTTTTTATGCTTGTTAATTAATTATTTTTAAATTGTCATTATCTGTTTTTTATATTACAAAAACTACGATTTTTTACTGAAATTTTTAAAATTCAAAATCAGAAATTTATAAAATTCAAAAGCTACCGTTTGAAATTCAAGAAATATCAAATAAAATTTAAAGGTAAAACTACCAAATAAAGCAAAAAAAAGTTCCAATTGAAATTGAAAAAAAAATCGAAATAAAAAAGCTCAAAAAATACCAAATTAAATTTATTAGTTTACATTTATTTAATTTCCATTCATATTTTTTTAATTTCATTTTGTATGTTTTGAATTTAAATTTATAGTTTTTAATTCATTTGGTATTTTTGAATTGCAATTGATATTTGTCAATTTCATTTGGTTTTTTGCTTCTTAATTGATTTTTTTTTAATTTAAATTGGTATTTTTGTAATAGTAAATGGTGTTTTTCGATTTCGAATTGATATTTTTTGAATATTAAACGGTATTGGTGTTTTTTATTTCATTTAGAATTTTTTGAATAACAATTTGTATTTTTTTAATTATATTTTGGTTTTCTATTCTGGATTTTTTGAATTTCCAAAGACTTTTTTCATTTAAAATTGCTGGTTACAAAATACAAAAGCTGTTCTTTGATTATAATGTATATTTAATTAATTTTAAATAAAGCTTTAAAAAGAAACTGCAATTTTTTAATTTGCAGAAAAAATCAATTGAGTTTGATTTCCATTTTGAAAGTAATATTATTATTTTTTTGGATAACCATTAGTGTATTATTATTTTTAGGTTTTTTTTCAGATACAATAGAATAGAAATGGAAAACTAGGAAGTTAAATTTTTTGAAATATTTTCTTTTATTTAATTCTTAAGTATTTAGCATCTACTTCTCCGCAAAATTAAAAATTTTAATGAATGTTGTGAATTTATTTAAAAATTTTTTTAAAAATTAAATTAATTAATAACAAATTAATAGCAAAAATTTCATCTCTGCAACGAGGCAATACTAATTTGTTTGTTGTTTTGATTTCCTATATTCAGGGCTAATTTTGTAGTCAGACTTTTTCTTAGAATACATTTATAAATATTTCTTCGAAGCTCTAGCTGTATTTATTACTAATATGTGCAGTTGTTTTCAACGCACACTATGTTTTTGTATGTGTGCGTGTTTTCTCTGCAACATTGTGTGTTATTTTTATTAAGTCGTTCAAAACTAGCTACAGCACATTTCTAACATATATTTGTATTTAAACTATGTTGCTCAACATATGTTTTTTCCTAGCAGGACTTGATACTAGTGCCGTTTTCTTTTCTGAAAAAAATTTTGCCAATTTTTACGAAATGTATTTTAGTGCATAGTATGAAAAAAGTAAACATAAACAAATTTGATATCAAATTACAGGTATTTTAGAGATATATCTGACTGTGTATAAAACATGGCCAAACATGCCATAATTTTTTGGCAATTTAACAAATTGTCGCATTTCTTGATATTTTAATGTTTCACTAAATACCCAACAAAACCTTCTATTACCCGGTAATGACTTTGGTAAGAAGAATTAAGGGTAGGTAACCTCTTACTTTTCTATTACCAAAGCTATTATTTTAACAAGGGCATGCCCATCATGGTAACTCCTTACCTAGTAATATGTTATTGTTCACTTTGTAAACAAAAGGTACCGTACGATGGTACCAAAGATGCCACCATCAACCCTTCCCACCTAATGACATTTGCTTGTCAATAAACAAAACCTGCAAACAAATCAAAAGATCAAAATATTCAATCCGTCGAGCAAACAACATCGTTTCGTGATCGCGTGGCAGTTTTGAAAGTGAAAGTTAAAATAAACTCAAAGATTTGTATAAAGGAGATTTATAGTGACATTCAATTGTTTAAAAACCCGAAATCTAACGTGAAATTTAATTTTAAAATTATTGAACTTGAAGTCTGTAATTAATTGAAATAATTGCATTAATAATAATAATCTTTAAATAAATAATGAACTGTACAAACCCTAATGTTTAAAATTTAGTTGAACCTTAAACTAAAGTTAAATAAAACCCCGTATTTATAACGTTAAAAATAAAAAACCTCCATCTTTTTATTTGGATGTACAATTTCCCGCCATATAGGACTTGTACATAGGAACGTAGACGTTTTTAAATACCCTTAACCCGTAAATATTCAGTTATTCTGAACTTACATGTTACGCTTACCTATTCCCTCTAGGCTACAAAAAACCTTAAAATAATACGTTTTCTTTCCTAAAATTTCATCTTGTTTCATATTGACTATTAAAAACTAGATAATTTTAAGAAAAAATTTTGTAAATTTTTTTTTTTATAAGTTTCGGTTATAAAAATAAGCATTTTGTAATGAAGGGGGTAAGCTCTTACTTTTCTATTACTACACTCACAATATATTTTCCATAACCGATTGAGGTTTATTTAAAAAGTAATAGGTAAAGTTTGTTTTCAATTGAAGAATCAATTAAAATACATTGAAACATATTGTTTAACTTTTTTATCAATAAATAAATAACAAACAAGAACAAAAAATGTATCGTCTGTAGGAGTTGTTATTTTCAGTCAAATATTCTATTTTTAGATTTCTATTTTTAGAAAAAATAATTTACATAATTTCGTTGTTTTCTGTTTTAAAACAAAAAATTCAAATATTTTCGGTTTTCTTTTTTGTTAAAATAGTTTGTTTATATAAAAATTATTTCAATTCAAATTATAAGAAATTCTTTACTCATACACATAAACATAGCCAATAAAAATAACAGAATTTTCAATTATTTTCATTTCTTCTATGGATTGTTGAAACAATGTTTGAAAATAAATAGCAAAATGGTTTGAATACAATTAAAAATCAGTAGTCCTTTTTTTAATTGTGTTTTCAATTAATTTAATATATATTTTAGTTTTTAAGGATAAAATATTGTGAGTGTGGACCTATTATTTTAACAAGGGCATGTCCATCGATGTAAATTCTTACCTGTAGTGGGATTCTCTAACTAGTTAGGTTGTCAGTTTAATATGAAAACTTGTCAATTTAACTACCGAATTTTGTCGTTAAAAAGTTACAGAACATGTGTTTATGAACTAACATGTGTTTATGAACTAACAGGTAAGGAATTTTTTGAAAATATTTTGTTTAAATTTTAATTTTTTAAACCGAAACTCAATTTTAAATTCACTGGTTTTTAACAAAAAATAGAATTTCTAAAATTTTCTAGAAAAACGGATTATTTATACCAATAAAACTTCCATACGTATGAATTTGGTATTAAAAGTAATGCAAGGGTTCAAGGTAGTGCAAGGGTATGCGGTTTAATATATTACCGGGTAATATGCCTAATAATACCCATATATTACCAAGTTTTTGCTGGGTAAGTTTAGCATGCTTGGAAATATTTTTAAATGTGTATTTTAAATACCTTTATTTCGATACCTAATTTGCCTGTGTTTAACTTTTGTTTCTATGCACAAAAATATATTTTATAAAAAAAGGGCAAAAAAAGAGAACATTTTTTTTAAAAAAGAAAACGGCATAATTCTATTGAATCCCTTTTTCTTTTGCTTTTTACTACTACTACCACAGTAGTAATAACCAGAGTAGGAAAATAAACTCTAACGAACCGTACTTTTAAGGTTGCGTACAGCACATCACGAACACAGTACACACGCATATTGGTTGCGTGGAAAACACATACGCTATTCTCTCCAATTAGTGTTTGTGTTTATACACACAACCCGAATTCGGTACGCTACGGGGTGTGAATATGAGTTGAAAGTACAGTACATAATGGTAGCGTTTGCGTTCATCAGACAATCGTAGTGTACCGCATTCGGATTGTGTACGAACACACAACCGCTAAAACGAGAGATACGGTATGTGTTCCTTAGCCGTACCCTACCCTACATGTCGTGTACAGTTTATTTTCCTACTCTGGTAATAACATTTCTTTTCGTAGGAAGTTTTGTTTTTTTCAACATCGTGTGTGTATAAACAATACGTAAATAGTACACGATCTACTTAATATAAATACAGTAAGTGACTGATGTGCGGAAATATTATACATAGAACCCTGGGAAAATTTATAAAAATTTTAAATTTACAAAAACATGAAATATTTTTAGGATGTGCAGAGAACACCTCCGCACATTAGACGGAACGTCACTGATCTACTGGCAAATTTATAAGCACTTAACATATATGTATGTCTATAGAGTTTATCATTTTATGTCCATCAATATCCGTACTTGTTTCACTCTAAATTCCAGACCTTCAAAAGATTTAATAAAAATAACAGCAATTACTTAAAATTCATCATCATAAAAGTTAAATTTACTCATAAACTGAAAATTTTTTAGAGTAACCAAAACGCTGTCACATTATCCAAAATATTGGCTCTTTTAATCAATATTGAAAAATATTAACTACAACATTACCTACAATAAAAACAACCACCAATTTATCAAAGATTTAATTTGAATAAATTATCGGCAGTAAAAATAAAATACCAGTTCTGTTTCAATAAAATCCATCACTCTATCCAAAGTATCCAATTTAAAATTTTTTTGTCAAGGGACCTAGGGAAAAAAATAAAATTTTTTTTTTTTTGTGGACAACATCTGAGCATCGAATGATACCGATTCCATGCTCTCCTGACCTTAGGTCCCTTTCTATCCTTAGGTCCCTTTCTATTTTGCGCGTCACATATAGAGATTAGCGTCAAAGGTTTTAGTTATTATATCAACATTTTGGGACCTATCATATTTTTGCGATTTATACACTTACGTCAGTAGAAAAATCTGTCAACCCGATTTCAAATCGATTTGACTAATTTTTAACAAATTTTTAGTTGATTTAAGCAAACATTTTAGTTAAATTCATTTAACACAATACAAAAAATTCTCTGTACTTAACCCTACGTTTCCATATGCAAGTAAATTGTTGCAAGTTGAGAATACGTATTATCAGCGAAAATTTCGAAAATTACCGAAAAAACAAAAATTTTACATGTGTCTGCTCTACTTGCTGCAAGTTCATTTTTAAAATGTCGTCAAAAGCAAAGGTTGGTCAATAAATAGGACTCCAGTATTGCCAAGTATTTAATATTCTAACAAAGCTAGGAAAAAATTTGTTCTTAACATTTTTTTTTTCAAACACTTATAAAATCGATATTATAAATTACCATTAAGATATGTCGTTGTGTTCTTTTTTTTTTTTTTTTTTATAAATAAACACAAAATCAGTTGCATTACAACTCCTTCTTTACCAAATACTACACCTTTTGCAATTGTAATTCAGAAAATATCAATTGAAATTCAGAATTTCCATTTCAAATTCAGAAAACATCAATTGAAATTCAGAATTTCCATTTAAAATTCAGAAAACATCAATTGAAATTCAGATTTTCCATTTGAAATTCAGAAAATATCAATTGAAATTCAGAAAATATCAACTGAATTTCAGAAAATATCAATTGAAATTCAGAAATCGTCATTTGAAATTCAGAAAATATCAATTGAAATTCAGAAAATATCATTTGAAATTCAGAAAATGTCAATTGAAATTCAAAAAATATCATTTGAAATTCAGAAAATATCATTTGAAATTCAGAAAATATCAATTGATGTTCAGAAAACATCAATTAAAATTCAGAAAATATCAATTGAAATTCAGAAATCGTCATTTGAAATTCAGAAAATATAAATAGAATTTCAATTGATATTTTCTGAATTTCAATTGATGTTTTCTGAATATCAATTGATATTTTCTGAATTTCAAATGATATTTTCTGAATTTCAGTTGACATTTTCTGAATTTCAAATGATATTTTCTGAATTTCAATTGATATTTTCTGAATTTCAAAGGACGGTTTCTGAATTTCAAATGATATTTTCTGAATTTCAATTGATATTTTCTGAATTTCAAATGACAATTTCCTAATTTCAATTGACATTTTCTGAATTTCAAATGACGATTTCTGAATTTCAATTGATATGTTCTGAATTTCAATTGATATTTTCTGAATTTCAATTGATATTTTCTGAATTTCAAATGATATTTTCTGAATTTCAAATGGAAATTCTGAATTTCAATTGATATTTTCTGAATTACAGTTGCAAAAGGTGTAGTAAATTAATAGAAAACATTACTAGGCAACACTGTTTCCTTTATTCTGTCATTTCACTTGCCGCAAGTGTCAAAAATTCACTGCCTCTATAATTTACTTGCAAGTTGAGTCACAATTCGCATAAGTGTGATTGTGTTAGTGAAAAAGTGGGAGTGTATTTAGTTTTTCGAACTTGCACTTGCATGTGGAAACGGGGGGTAAAGAAATTTTGAGTGTTAATTTTCAAAACTATTTATAACCATTAGGGTTTGGGGTTCGGGAATTCCCGGGCGGGAATTCCCGTGAAATCCCGGGAAAAGTTTGCCGGGAATTTTAAAAATATTAAATTTTTTAAATTGTTTTTGTTTGGAATAGGATTTTTTAATTTTAGTCAAAAAAAACATTTTAAATACCAAAACAAAAATGTCATTGTTAAAATCTTTTAAAAGGGAATACATTTATTTGACACACAAATAAAATCTTTGCCAAGTAATTAGGAGCATTTCAACTAATAAAGATTTTTCGCATAACTTATTCAAAATTAAAGTAAAATGTTTAAAAGAAATATGAAGAAAAGCTTT
Source organism: Leucophora obtusa (assembly GCA_949987735.1). NCBI lineage: Eukaryota > Metazoa > Arthropoda > Insecta > Diptera > Anthomyiidae > Leucophora > Leucophora obtusa. Next base: position 173,672,292 of record OX465295.1, on the reverse strand, counting down.
GTTTCTTACAAATAATCGACCTTACTATCTAAATTTTTCAAATGTATAATTTAGGTAAAGTTGACTTTAGTTAAAATATTGGGTGGCAGTATACCTTGACTTGGTTTATTTTTGGAGCATTCTGATTGGTTAATTTATTTTCAACCAATCAAAATATTTGAAAATATAAATATTTTTGTAAGGGTTTCATACACAAAATGAACAAAACCGTTTGATTAAAAATAACGTCGACTTTAAATTTAAAATACTCCTTCACTAATGGTTAACGGTGGTATCTAAATTTGATTATCCGACATCTAAATTTGGTTCACAAAAAAAAAAACAAAAAATTGATGGTCATGCAACTTCTCTTGAAGACAACAACAACAAGAATAACGTTTCAGCTAAAATTAGCAAAGTACCCGAAGAAAAAAGTGTAAGCTGAATAGGCATTAAAGGTTTTATGGTAGGGCAAACATTTCCTAAAATGGTATCCAAATTAGCCGCAGTCAATCCGCACCATAACTAGATCCTCGTTTATTCGAGAAAGTTTTTATAATAAAAACCTTGCATTGCAAAAAAATGAAACCGATGTAAAGAACATTATGTTAGCTGTGTTCGGGTACTCAACATTGGGATACCGCGGGATCCCAATTTTACCAAAAAGCGTTTTCTTACTACACAATTGGGTAAATGAGAGCTGTCATGAGAGAGTAATATGCTTGTTCTTCTTGCACGAGAAAGCCCAGACTTTTTTTTCGTGTAAATTTGGGTAAATTGTTTTAATCAGCTGTTATATCATCAGTTGGATGCAACTAGTTCAATTGAACTCTTCACTGATTTGAACCAAAGACCTATTTCACAACTAATAGCTCTTTTAGTTCAATCGATCATTTCATTCATTCAGAAAATATGTTTATCATTTACAAAAATTAGTATAATAGTTGCAAAAGCCTATCCGTGATTTTACAACTCCATAAAATTACCGACAATTTTGTGAAGACGCTTGTTTAAATGTGTTAAAGAGTTAAATATATAAATAAATCGAAGCTTTTGTTTAATATTTAAATCTTTTCCAAATTTAATAAACTATGTATTCCTTTTTGTAAATAGAAATGCCTAAAAAGGAAATTTTCATTAAATTTTTGATTTAAAAAGGGGTTTAACTAGAAAAGATATCTAGATTTTTACAACAAATTGAACAAGAACTAGAAAGAGCGCTCACCAAAACGAACTGTAATGCACAAATCTATTGACATTTGTTTTTCGGGCTTCAAATGTGGTTTTTCGCGTTCGTTTACTTTTGTGCATTTTTGTTATTTCGGGAGAGTATTTCTTGTTAACTCTCATTTTACCGAACTTTACTCAAAAAGTAAAGAAACAGAGCTATTAAATTACTACAATCATGTAAAAGATATCATGATAAAAGAAATATCGAGCAATATTTCTAACAATAGGAGATTTACTATAATCTTAGATGAATGGACAAGAATATCACAAAAGAGATATTTGAACATATGTATAATATTCATTTTATAACCTGGGGTTGGTTTATATATCAGGAAGATGTAATGCTGATGAAATAAGAAGAATTGTAGAAATAAGACTAGAAGAGTTTTATTTGTCTTTGGAAAATAACATTGTGGCCACCATATCGAATGGGCCAAGTGTGATGAAACGGTTTGTTTCCGACAGTCCAATAGTAGGTGCTTTCTGCTGGAATCATGCAATTCATTTGGCAGTGCTGCGAGTAATTTATGTGAAATCAAATGTTCAACATTCTGATATTTTTACTTTGAATTCTCACTACACAGACCGCATTTGTACTGAAATAGTGTTTTTATTTTTAACAAAAATTACTTACACTCTAATTAAATTCTGTTGAAATTTACCCAACTTATAGTAGGAAACTCAACTCCTACTATAAATTGGGTAAATTTACTCTATGTGCGTAATTGAAAAAAATACGCACATTGTGTTTAAGTTGGTGCACAAATAATTTGTAATTTTACATTGAAAGTGCGTAAAAATTAAATGAAATTTTGGAATTAGTGTGTTAATTTACTAAATTTGTGTGTAAAAAAGCACGTTTCACGGGTAAATGTACGCATAAAATACTTAAAAATCCACAAAAAATGCGCCAAAATCCACAGAAAGTGCGTAAAAATCCAATAAAATGCGTACATTTACAACAGTTGTGCTAACTTTAAGCACCACCCAAAAATTTTTTTAAATAAAATAACAAATTAATAATAATATCCGAGTCCTTCTCTCATAATCGTTTATGTCTCAATTAGTCGTTTTGGGATGTTAAGGCATTTGTATAAAATTCATATAAAATTTTGTTGTTGTGGAGGCAGTAATCGTCAACAATAACGGGAGAAAACGTCTTAAGAGATATGGCCTACGCAGGAACAACTGAGTGCAATGACTCCTGCTCAGCAAAATGCTTTCTTTGCAAGTTAGGCAGTACTCAATGAATACTGATATTGTTGAGCAGGAGTCATTGCACCCAGTTGTGTTGCCTAGGTCGTATCTCTCTTACGGCGTTTTCTCCCGTTATTGTTGACGGTTGTTGGTTGACTGCCTCCCTTGCAAAGAAGGCATTTTGTTGAGCAGGAGTCATTGCACCCAGTTGTTCCTGCGTAGGCCGTATCTCTCTTACGGTGTTTTAAATTTTGAAATGAGGTTTAGACTACCACATGCGTTAATAATAATTACCAAAAACAATCTCATGCTTATGTTGCTATTTCCAGACTCTAATGTGTTTGTGGAAATGTTGTAATTCACAAAAAATAATCCGTTTTCGCTTTTTCTTTTTATTATTTATAATTTTTTTAAATTTTTTCCAATTTGAAATGTCAGAGTATTTATTACTATTATAGGATAGTATATTTACCAACTTTGTGCGTAAAAATTTTATTTAACAAAACAACAGTAATTTTAGGCACAATGTGTTTATTTATAAACACATAATGTCTAAAAATACTTTGTGTGTGTATTATTGTGTATGGAAGTGTGTATGAAAAAAGTTTACGCATTTTTTGTTTATATTTACCGAATTTTCGTAAAATTAAACAAAATTATACCCATTTTATAGTAGTAAATTTACAAACATTTTTTAGAGTGTATATAGGTGGTTTTCATTAACAATTTGATTCCCGGGAATCCCGAGAATCAAATTTTTTCATTCCCGTTTCCCGGGAAATAAAAAAGTCCAGGAAATCCCAATCCCTAATAACCATACATGAGACTAATTAATTATTAGGACAAATTAATTGGTGATTTCATTACCATTAAATTGAAACTAATGCTTATGAAATTTTTGGCATTACTATTACTTGGACTAATGCTAATGCTTTGAAATACATCGATTTCATTACTAATGCCAATTGTATAGTAAATTCATTACGATTACTAATGCCTCAATTATAAGAAAGAATTGGCATTTGTAAACGTCATTTTATAGATTTCAAATTCATTTCTGAGCTTGCAAATGCGGAATGCGAAAAGGGTTTTGTGGTATAAAAAATTAATTAGAATACTTAATCAGCGATTTACATTGTGCAAAGGAATATATTGATGCAAGAACTTTAATTTTTGCAAAATTATTTTCGCAAACTTTTTTTTTCAAACTAACCACCAGTCTTTGGTATGAGTTATGGGTATTATAGTAACCAGATTCTAATTTTACAAAAACCACACTTAAAAAATTGCAAAATAATGGCGGAACGCGAAAAAAAGTTTATGGTACAAAAACTTTATCAGCGATTTTCATTCTGCAAATAAATATTTATACTGATGTAAGAATTTTCCTTTTTGCAAATTTTTTTTCCGCGACATTTTTTCGCGATTTTTTTTTTTCAACTAGCCACCGAAATGGGTGTTATAGTCCCTAGAATATAAATTTAAAAAACCGCACTTAAAAAATTGCAAAATAATCGCGGAACGCGAAAAAAGACTTTATAATACAAAATTTGAATTAAAAAACTAAATCAGCGATTTTTATCCTGCAAACAAACATACTGATGTAAGAATTTTCCTTTTTAGACATTTTTTTCAGCGACTTTTTTCGTGATATCTTTTTTCAATTAATCACAGAACTTTGTTCTATGAATTGGGTATTATTGTCCCTCGATTATAAATTTAAAAAAACCACACTTAATAAATTGCAAATAACCGCGGAACGCGAAAAAAGACTTTATGGTACAAAAGTTGAATTAAAAAACTAAATCAGCGATTTTTATTCTGCAAACAAACATACTGATGTAAGAATTTTCCTTTTTGTAAATTTTTTTCCGCGACTTTTTTCGCGATTTCTTTTTTCAATTAATCACAGAACTTTGTTTTATGAATTGGGTATTATAGTCCCTAGATTATAAATTTTAAAAAACCACACTTAAAAAATTGCAAAATAATCGCGCAGCGCGAAAAGAAACTTTATGGTACAAATATTGAATTAAAAAACTTAATCAGCGATATTCATTCTGAAAACAAATATACTATGCTAGAATTTTCCTTTTTGCAAATTTTTTTCCGGGACTTTTTTCGCGATTTTTTTTCCAACTAGCCACCGAACTTTGTTCTATGAAATGGGTGTTATAGTCCCTAGATTATAAATTTAAAAAAACCGCACTTAAAAAATTGCAAAATAATCGCGGAACGCGAAAAAAGACTTTATGGTACAACAATTGAATTAAAAAACTTAATCAGCGATTTTCATTCTGCAACCAAACATACTGATGTAAGAATTTTCCTTTTTGGATTTTTTTCCGCGACTTTTTTCGCGATTTCTTTTTTTAATTAATCACCGAACTTTGTTCTATGAATTGGGTATTATAGTCCCTAGATTATAAATTTTAAAAACCACACTTAAAAAATTGCAAAATAATCGCGGAACGCGAAAAAAGACTTTATGGTACAAAAGTTGCATTTTTGTTTGCTGATTGTTAATCGCTGATTAAGTTTTTTATATATTTTTGTGCCATAAAGCCTTTTTTCGCGTTCCGCGATTATTTTGCAATTTATTACTTGTGGTTATTTAGAATCATAATCTAGGGTCTATAAGCCCAATTCATAGAATAAAGTTCGGTGGCTAGTTGCAAAAAATACCGCGAAAATTTGCCGCGCAAAAGAAATTTTGCAAAAAGGAAAATTCTTACATCAGTAAGAATCGGTGATTAAGTTTTTTAATTAAATTTTTGTAAGTGCGGTTTTGTTAAATATATAATCAAGGGACAATAATACCCAATTCATAGAACAAAGTTCTGTGATTAATTGAAAAAAAATCGCGAAAAAAGTCGAGGAAAAAAATTTACAAAAAGGAAAATTCTTACATCAGTATGTATGTTTGCAGAATAAAAATCGCGGATTAGGTTTTTTAATTCAACTTTTGTACTATAAAGTCTTTTTTCGCGTTCCGCGATTATTTTGCAATTTTTTTAGTGTGGTTTTTTAAAACTTATAATCTAGGAACTATAATACCCAATTCATAGAACAAAGTTCTGTGATTAATTGGAAAAAGAAATCGCGAAAAAAGTCGCGTAAAAAAAATTCACAAAAGAAAAATTCTTACATCAGTATGTTTGTTTGCAGAATGAAAATCGCTGATTAAGTTTTTTAATTAAATTTTTATACCATGAAGACTTTTTTCGCGTTCCGCGATTGTTTTGCAATTTTTTAAAATTTATAATCTAGGGACTATAACACCCATTTCATAGAACAAAGTTCGGTGGCTAGTTGAAAAAAAGCAATCTATCCATCCCCCTTTTTTTTGTAAACAAATGCTTTTTTTTACTCAATTGTTCATAGTTTTAAAGGCATTAGTATTACAAATTCTAATGCTAGAAAATTTTAGTACCATTAAATGGTAATGACCCTCGGAAAATTTTAATAAAAATTTTCCACTTCATATTATGGCCCATATCTCGAAAACTAAGTGAGGTAGAGCAAAACGGACAAAATGTTTGCTCCATTGGAGTGCCCTTATATGCCCTCACATGATATGGACTTGGCCCGGGGAGGGACCCGAGACCCTAAATTTAGTAAATTCTACGGCTCAGTATAATTACAGATAAAACTGTAGTTTTACAAATTTTACAAAAAACGTGTTACAATCAACAAGATTTATTTTAAGCCAAAAAACAGGAACAAATTTTTGTTAAAGTACCAAATATTTCTGTACAGCCAACAGACTTATTATTTTGAGTGTACTATATTTTTAAATTCAAAGTTAGACAACAACTAAACATAACTATCTGTAAACTAGTGTCTCCAATTCGGTTAATCGATTAACCGATTCCTCGATTATTCGCCTCTATTTCGGTTAATGTCGAAACAAATAATTCAAAACTCAGATAGTTTATATTTAAATGAGAATATTTGCATACACATTTAACCCTCTAACCGGCCTAAGCTTTCTGCAAAGAAATTTATACCATGTGCTCCTCTCGAAAAATAAACGATAAGTTCTTCTACAACATTTTTTTTCGTTGACTATTTTAGGCGATATAGGCCAAAATAGGTTAATAGTGAATCCCGAAAACTAGCGCATAAAAATTACTAGGTTTGAGCATAAATTATTCCTCTTACCAAGATGCAATTACAATAAAAAAATCAAATTTTTTGTGTTGTTACTTAAGAGGATGTAGCGAATTTCGTTTTTCGAAAAATGTGAAATTGAGTAAAAACGCTCCACAAGTTCAATATATATTTAGCGTGTTTTCTAATCACTTGGATTTAGAATTTTTCATACAAAAAATGGATTTATTAAATCCAAAAAAAAGCTGGAATTAATAAATCCACAATAAAAGCACAAATATATGAAACAGCCTATTAATTTAATGTCAGAAAAAAATACGAATGAAAATTAAAAGAGAAACAAAAAAATTGAAAAACTAACAAATAAAAGATTTTTATTAAATTTTTTTTATGAAATATGTTTAGAAAAAAAACTACACCTCACCAAATTCATATTTTTCATCTTGGACATGGAGAAATAGCTCAAATAGAAATGGCAATTTTTCACTCTACAGTAAGTAATTTAATTAAATCCAATTAGTGAATATTAAATATTGCAATGGAATTTTTCAATTGTGTAAAAATATAAATTGAAGTGATAAAACTGAAAAGGCAGACTGTTTATTGTAAAATATATTGTTTTATGTAAAATATAATTATATATTAAAAGTTAAAGTAGAATCCTTCATCATCGAATTCGGTATTAAAAATTAGGGTGAAAGAAGTGTCGGACAGAAAATTTTTTTAAAAAAGGAAAAATCTAACCCCATCTTTTGAGCACTTTTAGAAATACTTTTTGGATTTATTAAATCCAAGTGATTAGAAAAAACGGCTATTATTTAAACTTATAAGCTTTGCTACGTAGTCCAAGTGTATTCTTCTACCAAATTTTATAAAAATTCGTGGATAAGAAAGGATTTTTTTTTTGATAAGCTTATGCTTCAATCTTACTTTGTGGTCATTATGAATTGTTTTAGTCAATTTAAATATGTTTTTAAGATTTTCGAAAATTTTGATTGTTTTAAAATATTTATTTTTCGGAATTTTACGAAATTTTATTTCTGACACTTTCTCGCTTTCAAAAAAAAATCTTACCGAATATAAAAAATAATATGATGTAATGCAATGATATCTTATTTAGTATAATTGGAGATACACTATGATTCGAAAAATGGTGGATAAAATTATATCGGATAAGATCTAAATATACTGAATCATATAGAATCTTATCCGGATTTTGACCCGATATAATTATATCTAATTTCATTTAGAAAAACATAATTATATAACGATTTATATTTCAGATTCAAAACAAAGACTACCCGAGTAAAAATAGTTATATAGGAAATTATATAATTTAATATGGACTAGTATGTTTATTATAGTCAAGTGTAACACTATATCTTTGCGGATATAATTATGTATAGCTTTGAGTTTTTCAATAATTTCTTATATGATGTCATATATAGATCAGTATAAATATACATGTCCCCATATATATTTATATGTGCCATATCTATTTACATATGCTATGACAATTTTAATACATCGTCATATATATCATATATAATTAAAAATGGCTTTATCAGTTTTATATAGCTCAATGTTAGATTTTTTTTTTCTAAGTTGTTTTAGATATGTTTAAGTATAGCGCAATGTAAAAAAATTCTATGTTTTTTGGAGATATATTTATGCATGATTTCAAAATATAAAAGGCGTACTCATAACTCCTAAATTCCTTGTAAACCTTGTATAAATACAAGCCATATTTTTATGTATGGAATTTGACATTAAATTCATAAACATACATACCAGGTTTACACAGTTTACGGGTAGAATACAAGTTTATATGAGAAGGCTTAAAATGCTTGGTTACATTCAGTGTGTTCTTTTACTCGAAATTCTTACTAGTTTTACTACAATTGGAAAGTTTTGTTTACTTTTTGTATTGAATTTTTCCAGCTGTAGTAAAAGTAGTAACTTGTAGTAAGTAAACGAACACGCCTAATTATGTACAACTTTTTCTAAATTTTTATTTAAATTTTTAATTCTTAACTTAAGGGTGTTATTTTTCAGTATTTTTTAATAGTTTTTGTTTTGATCTTGAAGTATGAAGCGTTATATAATTATGTCTTTCTACATCAAATTAGATATAATTATATCGGGTCAAAATTCGGATAAGATTCTATATGATTCAATATATTTAGATCTTGTCCGATATAATTTTATCCACCATTTTTCGGATCATAGCATATCTCCAATTATATTTAATAAGATATCATTACATATAACATCATATTATTTTTTTTACCCGGGTATTAAAAAGTACTAAAAAAATAACACCCTTAAGAATTCAAAATTTAAATCTTTAGAAGTTGTACATTACTACAACTAGTGTTTCCAATTATTCGACATAGACATAGGTTAATGCATTATTCGAAAAATCGCTGAAATTGATTAACCGGTTATTCGGGTCAGTTAATCGAGAAAAATGGCGATTAATCGATTAATCGTGTTAAGCAAAATTAATGTATTTCCTTAATTTTTTATCTACAAAGACACTAACAGCCTGTTTTTGTTAAATATCAATATGACATATGAACGCGATGTATTTAAAAAAAGGTTTTCAAATTTAAAAAGCACATATACACGAGAGAGGAAACCGCTAGCGATAAAACAAAAACCACCTGTAGTTAGCTCTATTTTGAATGAGTTAAGTTATTTAGGGGTATTTTTTTATTAATGAAAAGTTTCTTAGGCTTCATAAAAGTGATGGAGCTTTTTCATGAAATTTATCAATTCTATTTAAAATTTCAATGGACGAATTCCTAAATAGCAATTAAGATGTCAATTGACAGTTGTGTGATACATATTTAAAACTGCAACCTTGTCTTGAAGGACATGGAAATATAATTAACATTAGTTTTATTTTTAAAAGAATTAAAACAGAAATCAAAAATCGCCTACTGTATTGATTAAAGCCTGCATAGCACTTCGACGCTGTTTTGGGAAGTTTTAAAAACACCTTTATTTTGCTCAAAAGGCATCTAAAGGCTTAACTACCTCTTTCACTGAATTTTAAAAGAATCTAATGGTATTTTAGTAAGGTTTTGTTTATTCTAAGCTTTCCTTGTAATTTTTAGCCAAAGTTAAGAAAATTAGAAAATTCGACATTAACCGAAATAGAGGCGATTAATCGAGGAATCGGTTAATCGATTAACCGAATTGGAAACATTAACTACAACCAAGCATTTTATATTTTGAAATTATACATATCCCAAAAAACCTTAGTCCCAGTTTTTAAGATATAGATTATCTTTAAACTGATTATTAATAAATTTGGAAATGGCTGACATAATTCGTTTTCGGTTTAACTAAACCATGTTTAACTGACATCCCAGAAACTCGGCCTTAGAATTTTTTTTACATTGGGCTATACTTCCAGATATCTAAAAAAACTTAGAAAAAAATTAATATTTAGCTACATGGGCAAATCTACGGAACCGGGCGATTCCATGTTACTAAGGATTTAAACCATTTTAATAACAATATATATTATTTTTGACAGTATCAGCATTTTCGAGGCAACGAATTTAATCAGGCGAACATGTTAAATTTTAATATTTATACTGTTAATATGCTCTACTCAATTAAAAACTACCCTAATTTATCCTAATTTTGCTTGTGACTTTCAAAAGTTTTCAACTCTTTTGGTTATAACTTTAACTTTTTCAGCATAAAAGGAAATCGCCCAAAGCCTTTGGTGTATAATAATTATGATGTTAGAAAATCTCCCACTTGTTAAAAAATAGGTGCCCTCAATTGGGAACAAATGGTAGTTCCTTAAAATCTGTAACTCTGTTTTTTAAATAAAGAGTTATTTCAAACATTTTTAATTTTTGCGCTTTCAGCCTCAATGCAATTGAAAATTTTTTGATACTGACATATAACTGACAGGTAAACAAAAAAATTGAGATCAAACTAATAAAGAAAATATGACAATAATAATCTCTTCACCTCTATGCGTGAACAACTTGAAATTTGATATTTTTTGAAGGCCACATCCGCAGTTTGAGAAATAATTATTTGCAGTCCTGCGTGATCGGTATATATCGGTGAGATACTCTTATTGTGTGTAAGTGCTAAATGAATCGTACTATTAGTTTGGTGTCCAGACCCATTTTGGGTTAAATTTTGTAGCTTTTCATAGATTTTTGGAGCTAAAAGTGATGTATCATATAAGCCAGATTTCAGCCATTAATTCTTTTATCTGTGGGTGTGCTAGTCAATTTAAAGTTGAATTTTTAGCGTATTGTACAGCGAAAATTGATGTAAAGCCTAAAAATAAAATCCGATCTGTTTAGCGCTTTCACATAATGGCAGCTATGATAAGATCTACCGTTCCAGATAGATTGCACTCCATAATTCTTAAAACTGTGGATGTGCCTTTAATTTGATTTTAACCTTTTAACGAATTTTGGAGAAAGTTATGTTGTAGAGAATACGAAATTCGTCCGATCCGTTTAGCACTTTCAGATAATAATAGTAATGAAGATATGTACCATTCAAGACATATTTGATCCCATACTTCTTTAAACCGTGGATATGCCATTCAATGTTGTGCTGCAGTTTTGAGGAAAATTTATATGGGCACAAGTCCAAACATAGACCGATTTAAACCAAAATCAATAAACTTCGTCCTTGGGCCGATATAAATCAGTCTACCAAATTTTATCAAAAAATCTTAATATTCGCGACCTGTAGCGTGCGCACAAGACTAAATGGAGAGACAGACGGACGGACGGAAAAATTAAAAAAAAAACAACATTACTTATAATCAATAACGGAAATATAGCGTGACTATGCATTTTCGAAAAAAATTACCGTGATGATTGAAAAATTTGACTCAGCTCCGAAAAGTTACTTAAAAATGTGTGGTTGCATGCCCGAAAAATCCAAAAATTTTAAAATATTTATTAGCGAAAATGTGTGCGGTTTTTTGTTTATAACTTTTTCAGCGCTCAAAAAAATTTATTCACGCGAACAGATTACTTCTTTTTAATGTATTTTAAATAAGTTAATCTAGAAAAAAAATGTGTGCCACTAATTTGAAATTTTTCATTTTTAAAATCTGAAATCGACCTGTTTCGTAGATTTTCCCATATAAAACCTTCCGATAAAACCATTTTTAATTATAAAGTGTGGTCCAACCATAACGCATGATGTTAATTGTGAGTCACAACTAACGTAAAGTTTTTTGTCCAACTTAATTCGGCATTTCTTTGTTTCAGTGTTTGAAAAATTCAACCATGGAGAGGTACATAATTGAGCAGCGCGTTAAGATTGTTGAAGCCTTTTACAAAAATGGGCGTTCAAATCGAAATGCATTTCGTGCACTTCACTGGTCAGCATAATCAACCAAATGTGTCCACAATCGGCAGAATTGTACGCAAATTTATGCAATTTTCCCTTTCAACCACCATTTTTACTACGTTCCTGTTTCAAAATAGAAAAATGACATTGCCGGTGAGTTAGTCCTACTCCAGGGAACACATATTTTAAATTTTAGGTTGGCCAAAAGGGTTTGGGCAGGCCGTCAAGGAGGAGACTTTTCCCCTTATTTCCCCTCCCGACAGAAATTTCAAACATTCCGTCTAAGCGGACGCCTACACAGAAGGAGGAATTCACATACCGAATTTCAGCTACATAGTTTGAGCAGTTTGGGCAGGCCGTCAAGCGAGAAACATCCCCCCTTTTGGGATATCCTGTAGGGAATTCCAAAAATACAAACTTAGTCGATGTCTAAGTACTACAGTGGAGGAACCTTTATACCAAATTTTAACTTCTTACCTCCAGTGGTTTGGCCAGGCAGTTAAGGGGGGCACTTTTCCAATTTGTGGCACCGACTATTGGAGACTTTCCCCTTTCTGCCCGTTCCGGTAGGAATTTTCAAAAATCCCGTCTTAGCGGACGTCTATGCCGAATATCAAGAAACCTTGTTTTAGTGGAGATATCCGTGGGGGGGTGAAATTATATTTTTTTTAAATGGTATTTCTTTAAATGGTACTTTTTGGAAAAAGCGAAATTTTTTGGAAAAAGATACTTTGTTTTTACAAAGTACTTTATTGGAAGAAGGTACTTTTTTGGAAAAAGGTATTTTTTTGGAAAAAGTTACTTTTTTTGTAAAAGGTACTTTTTTTGAAAAAGGTATTTTTTTGTAAAAATGTATTTTTTTTAGGGTTTTTCTTTTCCAGGACTTTTTCATTTCCCGGGACAGCGGGATTTTTTTATGAATTTCCCGGGATCCCGGGAATTCCCGCTCATTCGAAAATAAATAAATCCGACATATGTTGTATTGGAAAAACTCGATTTCTATTACAACACCGTCCGACAAAGTTCATTTTTTGGTTGTACCTATGAGAAAATCTACTTAATATATTCTGAAAGCAGGGCTAAATATAAAATATCCATATCTTCCACTTTTTCTAGATCAATTCGTCTAACAGTTTAAATCGCGAATTAATATTGAGGTAATATATTTATATGGAAGGCCGTCTTAATTTTAAAAAACTCTTAGTAATAACTGAATATTAATTTGCGTTTATAAACCGTTTATAAACGAATTAATATAGACAAAGTGAAAGACACGGGTATTTTATTTTCATCCCTTCTTTTAGGACATATTCGAATTATTCATGGGTGAAAACCAAGGTTGGTTACCGAAACGAATAACGGTAAGGGTAACGGTAACGGTATTAAATTTCATTTGTTTCGGTAACGGTAAAGGTAACGGTATTTAATACTGTTTCGGTAACGGTATACCGTTATCGAAACAACAATACCGGTACGTACCGGTATTATAAATTATGTTAAAAATATATAAAAATAGTAAAAACTTAACATATATTTAATTTTACGTGTTAAAAATACATATTTAGTGTTTTTTTTAATCACCTGGATTTAGAATTTTTCATACAAAAAGTGGATTTATTAAATCCAAAAAAAAGATGGATTTAATAAATCCATAATAAAAGCACAAATATATGAAACAGCCTATTAATTAAATGTCAGAAAAACATACGAATAAAAATTAAAAGAGAAACAAAAAAATTGAAAAACTAACAAATAAAAGGTTTTTATTCAATTTTTTTTTATGAAATATGTTTAGAAAAAAAACTACACCTCACCAAATACATATTTTTAATCTTGGGCATGGAGAAATACCTGAAATAGAAATGGCAATTTTTCACTCTACAGTAAGTAATTTAATTAAATCCAATTAGTGAATATTAAATATTGCAATGGAATTTTTCAATTGTGTAAAAATATAAATTGAAGTGATAAAACTGAAAAGGCAGACTTTTTATCGCTGTTTTATATAAAATATAATTAAAAAGTTAAAGTAAAATCCTTCATCATCAAAATCGGTACTAAAAATTAGGGTGAAAGAAGTGTCGGACAGAAAATTCTTTTTAAAATAGAGAGAATCTAACCCCATCTGTTGAGCACTTTTAGAAATACTTTTTGCAAAGATGTCAAATATAAAGATATAACAAAAGTTGCCAATATTATACACCAGATGGCAGGCATTTCCAAATAACGCTAACGAGTACTATTGAATAACGCTTATGAGTACTACCGGAAGTCGTTATTAAAATAATTTGACAAGAGAAAAATAAACACCCTATACTATAAATTTAGTTAATATAGGTGTTATTCCTTCGTTTGCAACATTAAAATTTAAATATGAAAACAAAATAGTCGCACAAACTAACATTTTGTAACACAAAGTAACTGAATATCAATTTTTTTACAAAACAGGATTTCCAGTTTTTTGAATTCAATATAGAAAAAACTATTTGCTTTTGCATTTAAATAAAATTCAGAATCCTACCGACCTGTTTCGGCAAAAACCCTATATTTGGCAACTTTTCGGAAAAATTGTGGCCAAATTACGAAACATTTAAAATTGTTTTAAATATAATTTAGAGAAAAATACTAGCGGTAAATCAGAAACACATCTACAAAAACTAGATTGTGAATGATTTCTGCTATTTGGAGGTTATATTCCATCCATATCTGTTTTCTTCCCTCATCTAGAAGTGGCTTAATATAACGTCTTTTGTTAATTTTGTTTTCATAATAAATAGAATTGATCTCATTTAAAATTTAAGAACTTATTCTCAGTTTTTTTTCTAATTACGTAATTTTAAGGAAAACGTTAACAAAAACTTTCTGTGTCTTCCGAATAAAGCGAATATTCGGTTTTGTTTATTGGTACTGACAAAGCCAGATTTCGGTCGGGATTTAAAAATTACACTGAAATCATAATTAGAATATTATCAGGCATGTTATAGGTTTTTTCGGAATAGATTTGATTTCGCCATATAACTTTCCCAAATTTTTTCTAAAACAGTTCAAAACAATTTTTTTTTCCGGAATTTGAAGTTTAAGTTGAAGTGTGTTGAAAAAAATGTTTTTTTTTAAATATCGACTATGCTACTATTTTATAGTGGTAATTCTTCTCAAGAAGAGGTAAAACAAAAAAAAAAATCCTTTTTTTCACTTTCGGAAACCAAAGTGGAATTGATATTTAGAGTAGCTTTAACTCACAAAAAGTATTTAAAGTGCTTTGTATATATTCCCTAAAATGTCTTTAACTATTTTACTTAAAAAAATATATATTAAAAAAATTTTTATTGGTAAATTCAATCATTTTCAGATTGATAAGCGAAAAGTATTTTTTTCTGAAAAATTAAAAAACTTCACTTTGATCGGCGATCCTACTTTTTTTAACTAAAAATGGGATCTTCTATCGAAAATAGCAATTGGAACACAATATTATCACCAAAAAGTTTTCTTTTACTCTCCCTATAACAAATCCTAAACACAAACATTTAAAAAATGTTTCGGCTGAAGTAATTTTAGTTCAACATAAAGACCAAGCCAAACAATGAATGGTGTAGGGTAACATATTTGTTGTAATTTTTTTTATTTTAACAAAAAGAAATTGTTTAATTTTTGTACAAATACATTTTAACAGCCATATTTGTTTAGAGAGAATTTTCAAAATAATGACACAAAAATGCAGTGACAATATCGCCATCTGTTGGAAATTTTTTCAACTAAACAGGGATGCATTTTGTTACATCTTTATATTTGACATCTTTGCTTATTGGATTTATTAAATCCAAGTGATTAGAAAAAACGGCTATTATAAGCTTTATCTTCAATGCTGGTAGTTTTAATAACTAAAATTATTATCCATAAATTTTTTTGTACAAAAAAAACTGATAATTATTACAAAAAAGTTCAAAAAATTTGCATTTTTATATGAATTAATAAATACCGGTAAAATACCGGTAACTACCATTAAAAATAACGGTATCGGTAACGATAACGGAATTTGGAAAAACTTTTAGAGGTATTGGTAACGGTATTCAATTTGAAACGGTATTTTAGCGATAACGGTATTATAACGACAATGGTAACCAACCTTGGTGAAAACTTGTGTCGGACCAGTTTTATAGTCAGAACTAAGATCGTTTTTTTGCTTAAACATTTCTTAAGTATGGTATCCAAAATTTTCTATTTCTAGATATTTTGTTTCTATGGAGATTTCCGGAAGAATTCGTCTAGAATTATTTTTATAAAAAAGTTTAAAAGGGAGTATTTTTCACACAAATTTTTAGGCAAATTGGCTTAAATCTATTCATAAAAACAGAAAATAAAATATTATTAAATAATCTTTTAACTTCAATTGGTATTTTTTGATCAGAAATTTTTAAAAATAAATTCCCAGCCAGCAATTTCGGAGCGCTCGTAAATAAGATTCTTAAATGGCTCATAGGAAAAAGTGGAAAAATGTTTGTTTTTGGAGCTAATTTCTGAGTCATTAATGATAATTTTTCTTTGCTGGGTTTTCATAGTTGCATTTTAAATTAACATATAAAAAATCCAAAATAATTTGAAAAAGCATCTGATGCATTATTTGAAAAATAAATAATTTTTAAAAAATACAATTAAAATAAAGGAGTAGCAATTGAAATTTAAATGAAATTATTTGAAGTAAAAAACACTCAAATTATTTATATCAGCTGAAAATATGAAAATATTACTAATTTTTTAAATTTTAATGCACAGGCTTTTTGAATGTATTTGAAACTGAAATAATGATATTGAAATGTTGTATATATTGCTTTACTTGAACAAAGATCATCGTTTTAAAGAAACCATTTTTTTCCCGAAGTACGAGTATTTTTATTGGTAACTAAACCAAATTCAGCTGACATTCAAAAACAATTTGGCCTAAATAATATTTTTTTTTATATTATACTAATTCAGTTTATTAAATTTTAAATCGTATTTTTTATTTTAAATATTTTTATTTAAGTTGATTTCAAGAAAATCAATTCTTTAAATTTAAATAAAGCTTCCGAAATTGCAATATATACTAGCTAAAACTTCTACAAAATAATACAAAAAATCCCGGGAAATCCCGCATGAAATTCCCGGGATAGCGGGATTGAAAAAAGGGCAAGATTCCCGGGAATTCCCGGGACATAAACCCTAATTTTTTTGGAAAAAGGTACTTTTTTTTGGAAATGTACTTTTTTTTGGAAAAGGTAAATTTTTTTAGAAAAAGGTACTTTTTTTGGAAAAACGTACTTTTTTGGGAAAAGGTACTTTTTTGGAAAAAGGTACTTTTTTTTGGAAAAAAGTACTTTTTTGAAAAAGTACTTTTTTCTGAAAAAGGTACTTTTTTCGGAAAACGGTACTTTTTTTGCAAAAAGTACTTGTTTGGAAAAAGGTACTTTTTTGGAAAAAGTTATTTTTTGTCCCCTTTTTGCCCCTCCCGATAAGAATTTACAAAAATGCCGTCTCAACGAACTTCTACACCTGTCGAGGAACCTTCATACCAAATTTCAACTTCATAGCTCCAGCAGTCTGAGCGGGCCGTCAAGGGGGAGACTTTTTCCCCTTTTTGCCCCTCCCTGTTAAAATTTCCAAAAATCCCGTCTTGGTTGATGTCTACGATAGTGGAGGAACCTTTATTCCAAATTTCAACTTCCTACCTCCAGCGGTTTGGGCAGGCCGTCAAGGGGGGCTCTTTTCCCTCTTTAACCCCCATTTTTACAACGTCCCTGTCCAAAATTCTAGAAAGTACTTTCCAGAAAAGTTAGCCCCTACGCCAAGGATCACATATCTTAAATTTCAGCTTTCTAACCAAAGGGGTTTTGGCAGGCCGTCAAGGGGGAGACTTCCCCCTTTTTGCCTGTTCCTGTAGGAATTTCCAAAAATCCTGTGATAGAGGAAGTCTACGCCGAAAGAGAAACCTACATACCAAATTTCAACTTCCTAGCTTCAGCGGTTTGGGCTGGGCGATGTTGAGTCAGTCAGTCAGTAATGTTATTCTTTTATATATAGAGATAATTAGTTTTTAATGCATTTAGTAACGATTCTGCCTCACTGGCTCTATCTAATAGGGAACATTGCTACCTACTGGTCCGGCCGTGCTCAGTGAGAAATGGAATGGAGATCTTGTTCCATTAGACAGAGAAGCTTTCGTTTTTCAAATATTAAATTTAGGTAGCTGTCAATATATTAAATTACCCCAAAAGAAAAAAATTTAAAAGAAAAGAAGATACAAAAAAAAAAAAATAATAAAAGGATGCAAAAATAGTATGGAAGAGATGTTTGGTGATATGTCCCTCTTCCTTCTTAACCCACCCATGACCTTTGCTGTTTATTAAAATTTTTTAGATAGCCCACTAATCATCCTTACCTTCTACCGCCTAAATGTTTCGTGGCATTAAAATAATAAGCTTAAAAGTTCATTTTATAAAGAATATTTATTATTTAGTAATATAAACCGTTAAAACTAACCATCTCTAAATTCATTGCAAAAAAAAATATTATAAATTTTTAAAAGATTTTTTTATAAATATTTGTGTTTTTTAATACGTGAGAAAAAAAAATTTTAAAGAATTAATTTAAAAAAAAAAATAATTGTTTTGGAACATTATGGAAGTGGAACATTAAATAAGAGCATTAAATTTTTAAAGAAAATTATGGTAAATTCGTAATAATTTCATAAAAAAAAATAAGATAAATAGTTAAACTATTTAAATTTCTATAAAACGAACACTAAATTGTTATATTTATATTCTATCCAGCTTCATAACATCCCAGAGATAGAATATAAATGATGACGCCAGGCCTGATGTATCCGATGAATTGGTGTTTACGACGGACAATTCGATACTCAATTTATTTATTTAATTTTTATTTTCTGAGTGTATATGTAGAGTATGTGTTACTATGTAAGTATAAGTAATAAAACAAATTTACAAAAATCGAAATTGGAAATTTTTAAGAAAAGTTAATTAGAAGTTATAAGATGCAAATTGTTAGTTCAAATAAAAAAATTGTTAAGTGAATTAATTATCTTATTGGGAACAAATAAATGAATGAATGAGTAAAAAAAAATTTAAATTATAGCGGAAATAAAATTAAAGAAAAATTAGAAGTAAAATGTAATTTAGCCCGTTATTTAAAAAAGTATTTAAATAATACTTTGAAAAATAAGTTAATGGTAAACTAATAGGAAGCGTACTAATAATAAACTGGATTATAAATTTATCGAATATTCGCGGTTAAGAAACTTGTTTTGATAAAAAAATTAAAACGATTTTCGAGTTTCGTGGCAACTTTGACTCTAATTGACGAGATAACTAACAATGCTTTGCTTTGATGATGATGACCGTTATATAAGTTAGATGTTATATTTGTTTTTTTCGAATTTACACTGCTCCGGTTATCTTCCCGTAAGTTATGTTTGCAAGCGAAATCGATAGAAATACTAAGGATGTTTAGCTCAGCTTCCAATATACTCCAGAAAATACAATTTGTACCGTCAAACTTCAGTAGAAATCGTGTTATAATTTTGATCTTTATTTTACAATTTGGTAGATCACCAAAACAATATCCAAACCAATCTAGTTCTCATAAACTAACTACTACCAACAGAAATCCTTCAGTTTCTGGATCAAATTTAAAGCAGATAGTCTCCCAGCGGTATAACAAAATTTCTGTTCTTACCTACTTAAATTCAAATTCCAAATGAAAATTTTTGAAAACTTTTAGACAATAAACTTTCTGGTTATTTAGAAATTTCCTATTATTTCCAAACAAAAAACTCATTTCAAAGTACAATACAGTGTACACCAAAATAACAAAAACAGTACTCACAATTTTGATCATAAATTTAGCTTAAATTTAGTTTTTGAGAAAAAGAATATATGGGGGATAGTCATATCCTTCCACCGAATGAAACGAAATTTGCCACGGAGCTAAAAAGTATAATTTTATAAGCTGTTCTAAGTTTTTAATGCATTCTGATCATAAATGTAGCTTAAATTTAGTTTTTGAGAAAAAGGATATATGCGAGGTAGTCATGACTTTGCACCGAGTTTGCCGAAACTTCGAATTTTTCTTAATTTACATGTCATGAACCAGCACACCAAATTTCATTCTTCTTCGATAACTCCTCTAAATTTACTACTATATGGGGACGAAGAACTGTGCCCCACCGAAATTTCTCTTTGAGAAATACATGGTTTTTTTCTCAAATCTCGCCAATAGTTTTTTAAACCATCTGGACCATCAAGATTATTTTTTTCATCATAAAAAAAATCTTGAAAACAAAATATTATGAAATTAGTAAAATTGGTACCTAATGCCAGGTGGTTAAAAAATTATTGAAATTCCTACCTGATTCCCACCGTTTTATCTTATGGTTCGCATTCAAACATGGTTATTTCTTTTCTGTAGCTCGGATTTTGAGGGGCTGTGCTTTAATGGCTCTCAAAACCGTACTTGTTGACGCATTCAAGCCCAATTCCATTTTTATCATATTAGCGCTTCGTACATTGTTTGAAGCCATTCTGGAAACTTGACGCGTTTCTCGCACTGAAAGGACTTTAGTTTTTATTTTTACCATAATTTTCGCGATCTTTTAAATGATTTTGCACAACACAAAGCGAACGGCCCAATTTTCGTGCAATCTCTGGGGATGCGAGAGATTGCTGGTAAAAAATGTGTTAATCTGACGAATTATTACAATAACAATTACCTTGGTCATGATTATGAAAATAAGTTCTTCTTTACCGGTGTAGATCAATGTGATGTATTGTCAAGTTTCTTGTCTATAAATTCTAATGCTGTTGATGTGGATGAGATTCATCCTAAATGTATTAAAATTATTTTGCCACAGTTGCTTCCGCTAATTACTTTTTTCTTCAATAAGATACTTACAACAAGTTGCTTTCCAACCAAGTGGAAAACCGCTGGAATCATTCCCATTCCTAAATCTCGTACTTATTATAGAACAATAGCTATATTACCATTTCTTTCTAAAGTTTTCGAAAGGCTTATTCACAACCAAATTACTACATTTTTGGAAAACAATAATTTGTTAACTGATCGCCAGTCTGGATTTCGAAAGCAAAACAGTTGCATAACAGCCCTAGTAGCTGTTGCAAAAGAGATACGGGAAGAGGTTGATAGTGGAAATATTTCGTTTTTAGTTCTTTTGGATTATTCCAAAGCATTTGATACCGTAGACCATAATATGTTATGTTAAAAATTGGAAAATATGTTTAATTTCTCATCAACCGCAATTCATCGTCGAAGTTACCGGTAAAAAATCAAAATCGCTGGCAGTGAAGAGAGGTATTCCTCAGGATTCTATTTTGGGTCCACTCTTGTTTTCGTTGTACTCCAATAATCTCCCGCTCATACTTACGCATTGTAAGATTAGGATGTATGCAGATGATACACAACTTTATATCAGTTGTAATGATGTTTGGTTTAAACAGTGTGTTAGTACTTTAAATAAGGAATTAATTCATATTTTTATGGGCTGCCGCAAATGGCTTAAGTATTAATCCTAAAAAATCAAAGTGTATTGTTGTCCAAAATCGATTAGCCAAAATCAATTTAACACCTTATATCTCTATCAACAATCAGCAAATAGAAATTGTGAAATCTGGCAAGAACCTTGGTATTCATTTTAATAATTCACTTACATGGTCAGATCATAGTAATAATGCTTGTCGTAGTACATTTTCGATGATAAGCTCACTTCGGAGAAATCAATATTGCACACCATTTAGAATAAGAATGTTACTTGCCAAAATTTATTTGGTACCGATTTTACTGTACGGGTGTGAACTCTTTGCTGGCTGTGACGAAATAAGTACACACAGAAAACAGATTCGTAGTTCCAACCGAATTTTTTGCCAACCGAATTTTTGTAGTTGCAGGTACAATCACTTTTATTAATTTTTATTACTGTTGTAATTACCGAAATTTATTTACAATTTTTGAATTTTTGTTGTATTAATTAATTACTTTAATGTTTGTGGATTACAAATTCTATAAATAAAACAATACGTTCCACATAATTTATTTAAAAATTAAAAATTTTTTATGTCGCGAACTGGGATACAACCGGCGACCTTCCGCTTGTTAGCCCATTGCTTTTGCTCTAGGCTAAACTCTATTTAAATTTTTCTAGTAAAATTTCAATTTTGAATTTCTTTATATTGGAAATTTGAATACTTTGTTTATTAATAAAATTATATCAACAACAGAAAATCAATTGTGTCTTCTAATTTAAATCAATAAAAAATTATCAAAAAAAAATTATATCGCGAACTGGGATAGAACCGGCGACCTTCCGTTTATCAGCCCATTTGTTTTTAACGGTATTGCTCGCTATCTTTTTGGTTTAAAAAGACGTGCGAGGGTATAAATGTTTTCTATTAAACTATACAGCATTAGTTTCGAAGACTTGCTCAAAATGCGGGTTTTAATATTCCTACATAAAATTATCTATACCCACCAACCTAAACATCTTTTTGAAAGACTTAAATTCTCAAACTTTTCTAGCAGAGGCAAGAGACTATTATCAATTGAATATAATATTCTAATGTCCAAATGGCAGTTTTATGTTCATGTCATTCCTCTCTGGAACTCACTTCCTCATGACATTCAACTTTTATGTAACGCACAACAGTTCAAGAAAAATATTATTAATTTCTTCTCCCAATGATTTGATAAGAACATGTTTAAAATTAGTTTGATCTCCCTATGATTTTTAATGATTTTCTTTAAGATTGTTTAATTTCATAGATATAATTTTTTTTCTTTTTTTTAACAATTGTAATTAGTTTTTAAGTTAAAAGTTTTTTATAATATAACGTTTGTTTACTTTTACAAATACTCAGTTCTATACTGTAATATGAGACTATTAGTCTTGTGTATGGAACAGCAAATAAATAAATAAATAAACCTTAACGTCTAGCTTTTGCCCAACTTAATTTGACATTTCTTTGTTTCAGTGTTTGACAAACTCAACCATGGAAAGGTACATAAATGAGCAGCGTGTTAAGATTGCTGAAGCCTTTTAAGAAAATGGGCGTTCAAATCAAAATGCATTTCGTGCACTACTTTAGTCAGAATAATCCACCAAATGTGTCCACAATCGGGAGAATTGTGAGCAAATTTCAGAAAACCGGGTCTGTAGGAAATGTGAAAACACCTGTGCATGCTCGCCCAGTTCGTTCTCACGGAAAACATTGCTGTTGTTTGAGATAGTGTGGCAGAAGAACCGTCAACCTCGACTCGTCGTCGGTGTTCGCTCTCGCGAGATGATAACGGACTTCTTGTGGCCAGAAATTAAGGATATTGACCTGGAAGTTATGTGCCACTTGCCACACAGCCAACGAAACAATGGCTCGTTTGCGCGAGAAATTCAATGGCCGTGTTATCTCACGTCGTGGCGATGTTAACTGGCCACCACGATCATGTGATTTCACACCGTTGGACTTCTTTCTTTGGGGATATTTAAAAGCAAAAGTGTACGTCAACAAGCCAAGAACAATTTAAGAGCTAAAGAATGAGATAATTCGGCACATTAGTGACATTGAACCCCAATTATGTCTCAGTCATTGAAAATATGGACGATCGAAAAGAGGTATGTATATGGCGAGCATTTGGCTGATATTTTGTTTCACGCATAATTGTCATAGATCCTTCCAACATAATAAAAATATGAAGATAAGTCTCTGAAAACTATTTGTTTTATTTACTGTTTAAAGCATTTTATATTAAAATATTAACTTAAGAGATTGAATTGCAATTATTATATATATGTATATGGATCTATTTAAATATCTTATATTGAATATAAAATATGAATTGATTATGTGCAACTCTGAATTAAACTACTTATACAATTACTACTATGTGTATTTACATTTTAGTGACATTTATCTTTATTCCTCTAAGTTGGTCAGCCATGTTTAATGTAAACCGACTTTTCTTGGCAGAAATGTCAAGAAGGTTCGGTCTCTTTTACTCATAGCTGCCGACAAAGAAGGATGTCACCGTAAGCCTCTCTTTATCGTATGTATTAAATAAAATAAATTATAACCTGAAGAAGAAAACCACCCTGGTTTTATTTCACATAAATTTGTTTATGTTCGAAATTTATAATTTGTTACCACTCTTGTCAGAGATGTATGGTTGCTACTTCATGCAATGATTACAATTGCTACAATCCCTGTAGCATTAGTTTCAAAATTATAAGTTCACTATAAATTTATTGATGATCCTTCGAACCTCCTTTGGTCAGAAAAAATTTGAAATACAGTCCACCAGAAAAGCTCTCTCTAGCCGTCGTAAAAGGATAAAAGCCGCGTTTAAGGATAAATTTTTGTATTTAAAATCTCATATTAAACACTTTTTTTGTAGTAAAAAAAATTTATATCCAAATCTAAGGATAATTTTTGTATTTAAAATTCATTTCCCTGAAAAATATATACAGTCTACTGAGTTATTTTTTATATTATTAAGTATAATAATTTAATGGAACAATATTTCCTCTTATAGTTGGTTATAACCTCCCATGTATGAGCAAAACGTCATTTGTACCTATGGATTGTTAATATAGTTGACATCTGTCTGCATAAAATCCCTCCTTTTTGTTTCTTTTTTCTCAGACGTAAAATTGTATTGTAATAGATCACCACATGTATTTGACATTTGCGGCCATTTTGTCATAAGAATAGAAAACACATTTTTTCAGAAAGGAAACATATAAGTGATACGAAACAGAGACTTATAATATAGAGATGCAACATCGATAATTTTGTAAACAAACAGTAGATGTCGCTAGCATGTGGGAAATTTTTTCAAGGGAGGATTCTTTTATGTCAAATGAGGTTTTACAGAGTTGTTAGGTAAGGGGATTTGGGCCCAAGTTAGGGATTTAGACTTTGTTTCGGGGACAGATTAAAAAATTTGTAAATTTTAAAAGATTTAGTTTTAGGCCCAAAATAAGAAGAATTTTGGTATAAATTATATGCGTATTATTTCAAATTAAAGTCGATCAAATTAGGTCTGTTAAAGGATTTCAAAATTTCTACAAAATATTTGAATTATTGAAGAAGTGTTCTCCAAATATTTATAAATCTTGAAATAACGAAAAGCAACCAAGCTCAATAATTAATCAAAAAATTTTCTTTTTTCCAAATACTGAAATTGTTACATGCAAAGGATTTAGAAAAAATAAATTTAGGCTCAAAAAGTACCAGGGGTGTTCATATAACCTCTTATGTACCTTCTGAATCGTGTAAACTCGACTTATGCAAACTTAATGTTCAAAAGAATTTACGAGCACTAGAACTTACACCTTACTAAATATACAAATTTTAGAAAAAAAAGACTTCACCATAATGTGACTTTTTACCATCGTATGAAAATTGTGTAGAAGTTTTCTATCGAAAATTTATTATACGACTTTTATTTTGAAACGGTGACATTTCAGCTTAATTGTGCTTTGTCTGTCGTATAATAAAATTTTTTTAGTTTCACAATTTTAACAAAGATTTGAGACCTTTTAAGTTCGAGTGAAAACGAAAATATTTCTTCGTAAATTCTTCAATTTTATTTAATTTGCTCACTAATTTCCTAATAATGTTCTGAACTTAAGAGCGATGCTAACTTAGCGCCTTTTTTTGAGTTTTTGTTTAAATTAAAATGAATTGGGTATAACATTGGGGATTTAAACATTTAAAATGGGTATAAGCTAAAAGTTTTTGTGCAACACTGCTCCCCAAATAAAATGAAACAGTATTGCCAGAAAAACAAAACAGCAGTCAGCGCCATCTGTTGCATTAAAAACCGGTGTTGCCATTCATCAGGACCATGGGAGACCCCTGATACGAAAGTGATAAAGGCATAGAAAACAGAAGAAAATTAAAACTGAAGAAGAAAATTTTAATTTTTAATGATAAGAAGTGAAACTGTGAAAAAAAAACAAAAAAATAAACAAAAAGTGGAAAATACCACAGTTCTCAACAAACAATATTGATTCGGTAATTTCTTTTTTGGTTTGCTGATTATTTTTTCTTCCACCACGTCTTTAATTTCAAATGTATGCCCATTCGGCGGCTCATCAGATAAGATAAAAACATATGGCTACTGCAACAACCATATACAGATGGGCATCGATTATCCGTGATTCAATTAACCGGGAACCTCAATTATCCGGGATCTATAAGGAAAGGAAGATTTTTTTATTTTAATCGATTAACCGTGACTACATCAATTATCCGGGATTGAAAAACATCTATTTATTTTGCCGAAATTTGTTTTCAACGTGCTAGCAACACTAAAATTAATATGTGTCTAAAGCGAAATAAGGGAATCCCCTTGTTTGCATGTTTTTCCTCTGGTATTTAGTTGCATTTGAAATTTAAGTAGTAAGGAGTGTTGATGTGTAATTTTAGAATGGCATGGCAATAAAATCGAGTAAAAGGCAAAAGTATTAACTATTCAAGAACAAATTGATTTAGTCAACAACTATTTAAAAAAAACATGTTTCTGTTCAAACACTATCACAAAAATATAGAGTGGGCAAACAAACAGTTTATGACTTAAGCACCGTAAGTTGTTTTTCACGTGGAAAAATTTCGCTCGAACTTTAAAGGCTTTAAATTGCAATTTAATTTATAAAATTAAAAATTTTTTAATTTTATAACAAAGACACAATAAACACAAAATGTCACTTTTTCCCAAGAAAAATATTTGTATTGTACATTAAATTTGCGTGAAAACAAACTCTATACAATTTTCACGTGAAACCCATTATCGTGAAAAATCAATTTTTTACATGGAGTATAACAGTTCTTTTACGTGAAATCGAAAAAACTTACGGTGTTTTAATAAAAAATAAAGATAAAATATTAAAATATTGTGCAGAAAGTGATTCAGTTACTGGCTTCCAAAATCGAAAAACATTAAAAAGTGCATTAGAGCCAAAAGTCAATTTTGCGACATACGAATGGTTCCGACAAGAACGTTTTAAAGGGACCCCAATTTCCAGTTTAATCATAATGGAAAAGGCTAAGTTCTTCCATTCAAAATTAAATATAAGCTTATCATGTTACAGAACTTTGAAAAACGACATGGAATTCATAAACTCAAGGCTGGAGGAGAAAAAATATCTGCCGATTATGTATCTGCCACAATTTTTGTAAATCAGTTGGAAGAATACATATTGAAGGAAAATCTTATAAATGAGCAAATTTACAATGGAGAGGAAACAGGCCTTTTTTTAAGTGTTCACGACCTCATTTAGTAAAATCATCATTAAGGCATATGATGCCAATAAAATATCTTAAAAGTAGATTTTATAACAGTTTTTTCGCTCTCCTGAAAATCTATTAAAAAACACATGTGACATTTTGCAGGCCGGTCGACCATATATAGTAATTAAAAACTTATTAACATTATATTTTGTAAGTGTGTATATTGATTAAATTAAACAAACATTTATATTAAAAACGTACTAAATTTTACCTCAGTTAACCGGAAAAATCGATTATCCGGAATGCTTCCAGTCCCGACCATCCCGGTTAATTGATGCCCAAATGTACTCACTATTGGAATTTCCAAGTTATAATTTACAATACGTCTGAACTACAAAAAGCGTTCATTTAGTCACGAAGTCAAACCTGGTTCTTTCGTTTTGGTTGCACCGAATGAGATACAAGGTATTAAAACTATTTCCCAAATACGAAAATAACCAGCTGGGAAGCATAAAACCACATTGATGGATTATAATAGAAAGCAACCTTTTGTAAGGCCACAGCAAATAGTAAGTTGAAACGGTTAGAGCTTCAGTGCGGTCTCTACAACCTGTAATACATATTTTAAATAGATCGAAGTACTTATTCTTCAATTGATAAAGAGTCACAGATTAAAAATCTTTAAATAAATTTTGTTTATGAGCATATAACAACAACGGTGACAGTCAGCGTTTAAAAACAAGAACGACTAACTAAATGAAACACCAGTCAATTAACTAAGGCAAAAATTAACCACCGCAAACAACAATAAGATAAAAAGCAGAACTCTGGAATTCAACAAAACACTAGTTATCATCAAAAAAGGAGAAAAGAAAACCTCATGTAAGTTTGTTTTGCCGTTTTTAAAATATCTATTTATGTCAATAACAAATTCATACATGAACCCATTTTGCAAATGTTGTCCATGTCATTCGAAACAGATATGACCACGTCGAAATTTCAATTCAAAGAAAATAAACCCGTTTAAGAATTCTGCAAAGTTTTGATCATTTTTTTTATCTTCCTAGTGGAACACAAAACCAATTTTAAATCCCAGTCGTGGAGATTCACACACAAGTACACCGCTTGTATAATTTGTCTCGAGTTTTTATTTTTTAATTCATTTTGTTATACATTCAACACACAGTGCTTGCCTTCCATAGTTTTCAAATTTTGTATGGAAAACAAACACGAACAAACAAACCTTCGTGAACTGCTGACTGATTCTCTTGTGTTTTTTTTCTGATAAAACTTATAGAAAACAGATTTAAGTCTAATCGAATTTTAACGTACTAGCACTTTGTATTTACTAGAACATTTTTTCTCATCAGGGAAACTGCAAACAAGTCTCATGGGATATCGTTTTTCCCCCATTTTTTGTTAAATACAATTTTACATTAATATGCATTAAGATTGTATTAATATTCGCATTGTTGGAGTTTTGTTGCAATTATGCAATAACTTTTGTTTAATTATGAATCTACAAACGTAGAACAGGTAGCAGCGACGAGGAACATCTGTTTATATTGAATATGAATAGACATGTTTGTTGTTGTTGTTCGCTTGTGGGATCATTTCTTTTTGTACACATTAATGGTAATGTGTATTCTTTTGTATTCTAAGAAATTAAGCCTGTAGATAAAAGACCAATTCTAAGCAGGCATATAGTTGTAAGATATTTAGTTTTATTTTAGTATATAATTATTATAAATTTGTAAATAAAGTGGTTGTTACGAACAAACCATCAACGCACAAGGTTGTGTTTTATTTTTCCTCCTCCCATCGTAGAAGATTCTACAACTTTATTTATTTTTTGTTGAACAGTGAGGTCAACATAAGCAAAAAAGAAAAGCGCTAAAGGAACTTTTGGGTTCATTTATGTTCATAGTATGACTATACAGCTAGTTTTAAATTTTGGTTCCTTTTGTATTGGTTTCTGTAATTCAAATTATCACCGGAGGGAACACATTAGTATGAAGTTAAGATCCATACCCGAGAACTCTTGATTTTACTTGAACATTTTTTCTCTCGATAAGTGGTACTGAATACAATTTTTTCGATAATAAATTTGAAAGCTTCAAGGGAAGCTTAGAGAACTACCCAGCATTTCGCAGCTGGTTTATTAGATCATCCCAGTTGACCTGATAAATAGGACGAAGGATAGTTTCGCTACCATCGTCAGAGGATATTATCTTCTATGTGAACATTTTTTCACATTTCCGTTTCAACTAATTTTATTGAATATTTATTTATTTATTTATTTGAGTCTATGGAAAGTACAAAATTCCTTACAGACTAGAAACTTAAAACCAGAAATAAATTAAATCTAACATGTTACCAAATGTATGCAAACTATCACTAAAATCTAATTTTACATGTGAGAGTTTATTTCCTTCTTTTAAAGCCTCAAGATTAAACATTCTATTAAATTCATTTAAAGCCCGAATAATAGGCATATTCGAAGCGTAATTAGTTCTATGAAGCGGTACAAAAAAAACATCATTATGACGTAAACGCAAATCAGGGACTTTAAAATTTATAGAATCAAGCAAATTCGGACTATCAACCAGACCACAAATCAGTTTGTAAAGGAACATAATCAACAAATGAGCTCTTCTATTTTCAAGGGTTTCCAAATGAATAAAACTACACTTCACAACATAAGTGGGTTGAGGTTCAATGAATTGAATAGAATTAAAAGCAAATTTTATAAACTTTTTTTGAACTCTTTCAAGTCTAGAACAATGAACTCTAAAAAGAGGACTCCAAACTATACTGCCATACTCCATTTTGGACCTAACTAAAGATGTGTAAAGTAACTTTAGAGTAAACAAAACAGAAAAATCCCGAGAGTTCCTCTTAATAAAAGCTAGCAACGAATACGCCTTCGGAACAATAGAATCTATATGATTAATAAATGTAAATTGAGAATCAAAGATAATTCCCAAGTCAGTTACTTTATCAACCACATTCAAAGACACATCATTTATTGAATACGAGTTAAAAACAGGGGTTCTAGATTTATAGAAACAAACATAATTGTATTTGGGAATATTGATTTCCAAAAAATTTTGAAAACACCAATTTACAATAGCATCTAAATCCTTCTGTAAATGAAAAAAATGTAATTGTGAGCTAACCCGCAAAAATATTTTAAGATCATCAGCATAAAGCAAAACTTCAGACCAATTCACTACCGATGTTATATCATTAATAAACAATATAAACAATAAAGGGCCTAAAATACTACCCTGGGGAACTCCAGAGGGAGCTGGATAGGAATACGATTTAATCGAATCAACAGAAACACAACAAATTCTATTTAATAAATATGACCTAATCCAATCCAAAAAAGTGGAATGAAAACCTAACAATTCAAGCTTTTATACAAGAATCCTGTGTGATACTCTGTCAAATGCCTTAGACAGATCAGTATAGATTGTATCTATCTGAAAACCACGTTCAATGTTCGATAAACAATACTGAGAAAATGTCACTAAATTAGTAACCGTAGAACGACCTCTGACAAAACCATGTTGTTCAGATGAAATTATACTTTTGACAGAAAAATAAATTTTCTCAAAAACAATATGTTCAAAAATCTTAGATACATTACATAACTTCGATATTGGCCTATAATTAGCAATATTATCCTTTGCACCCGATTTAAATACAGGGGTTATCAATGTAATCTTCCACCTGTCAACAAAAATGCCATTCGTCAAAGAATTATTAAAAATTTTTAACAATGGTGTTATTAAAGATGTCGCACAATTTTCAATAAAAAATGCAGAAATACCATCTCCATCAATTTTATGCGTAGATTTTAATTTAGAAATACCAAAGATAATATCATCTTCTGTTAATTGTAACGCTCCAAAATTTAAACATTTACCAACAGAAGAGCTCAAAAGAGAGTTAGAATTAGCACCCGAAACAAAATTAGAGCTAAAAAATTGAGCAAAAAGATTTACAGCCTCCGATGTTGAATTTGAGAAATTATCACCATAAAACATTTTAGACTGATATTCCGAATTTGTTCTTTTAGAATTTATAAAATTCCAAAAATATTTAGGATTTTCCCTAATATTATTTTCAAAGCTTATTATATATTGCTTATATAAAAATTTATTAAGAAAACTAAATTCTCTTAAATAATGTTCATATAACTGTTTATGATTCGAATCATCTGTGGATTTATATAGTTTGTAGTGCTTGTTGCGTAAATTTTTAAACTATTTTAAACCTTTGGTATACCACGGTAACTTATGTATTCTGGGCTTTAACAGAGGAATATAACTAACACATAATTCATTAATAATATTAACAAGTATCTCATAACAATCCGAAACATTTCGATTATATAACAATTGTAGCCAATCTACATCCTGAATTAACTTATTAATGAGGTCAAAGTTAAAATTTTTAAAATCATAACCAAGAAAACCATTATCATTTACTTTACAATAAGAATAAAACTCAAGACTTAATAGTAACGGTACATGATGCATATCCGATCTACAAAAAGGCAAATTGCACTCATCAATAAAAAACTTCATATCTTTAGAAATAAAAACAAATAAATATATCTGGTATCTGGATAATGGAGGAATTTATATTTGATTCAGACAATCTAATTACATTCTGCTCGGATTTTGACAGTATCCCTGTTGACGAATTGACCGACTCTTTGCTCGAGGTTAACTTAACGGATCTTAACGATCAATTGATGACGCTCCAGAGGTCAAATGGGGCTTTGTGTACTGGCAAGGATAAAAAACTTGTGACAGAATCTTTGGAATCCGTTAAAGGAAAGTTTAGTGCGTGCACTCAGGCTTTTCACAAGTGCAAAGCGAAAATTATTAATGTCCAGAAGTCTCTTTACGTTACACCGACTTCCACTGCGCTTGAGACCCTTCCAATATAAAAGTTTTCTGACAATTCTATCGCCTGTATAAAGGTACCTCCATGCGATACTGAAATTTTCTATGGGGGTTATGAGGAGTGGCCGTCCTTTAGGGACATGTTTACCGCCGTATATGTGGACCACCCGAAGTTATCCCCGGTACAAAAATTGTATCACTTAAGACTAAAGGTTCGTGGTCAAGCGGCGCAAATAGTTAAAAAGTATAAAACTAAAGGACAAGCATGAGAACAAGCGTGTTCTACTGGACAATCGGGTCCAAATTATTTTAAGACTGCCCCCTATTGATTCAGAAAATGAGAAATCACTTCAGAATATTCAGTCGACAATTAATGACGTTTTAGCGGCCGTTGGATCATTGAATATATCCACCGTCGGGTGGGATCCCTTTTTGGTAAACATATGTACGAATATTATCCCCCATGAAACTCTTTCCTTATGGGAACAATCTTTAAAATCGCATAGGGAACCTCCTAAGTGGGAACAGATGGATGCATTTCTGTCTGACAGATATGAAGTGGTAGAGCGATTGAGCAGTAATAAAAAAATGAGATCGAACGCTAAGAACATGCTGAAACCAGGGGTGAACATTTGTAATACGGAAAACTTGTCTCAGTTCCCATGTAAGATTTGCAAATCTGCACATGCTCTCAAAAACTGTCCCGATTTTAAGAACCTTGATGCTCAATCACGACTTGAATTCGTTTCGCGAAATGGAATTTGCCTCAATTGCCTTTCATATACTCATCTTCGGAAATACTGTCAGAGCAATTTCACTTGTTCCCAGTGCAAAAAAAATCACCACACACTTTTACATCTCGCAGGGCAGAAATCGCAATCTTCTCAACAAAGGCCCTCAAATACCACTTTGCCACAATTAAACCTAGAACCCAGTACCTCGACTCAAGCAAGCAAGCTCATGATAGAACCTCTACACGCAGCACATCTCATTTTGCTTCAATTTTGGAAACTGAACCTTTCGAGAATACACTTCTCCCTACAATAGAGTTCAGAGGGGAGATTTTTAATGGCCGGACATTTCTTGATATTGGTTTCGACAGAACCTATATCTCAACAACGACTTATGCTCCCAACTGAGAAAGGGAAGTTCCGAATCCGGGGTATGTTTGACGAAGAGATTGGGAACTCCAATGCTGTATGCCATTTCACCTTAGTTTCGAAAACACATAATCGATACATGAATGTGAGGGCACTTATTGTATCCAAAATTACGCATATACTACCAGGGTTTTTCCTTTCTGAATCTGTCTGTAACTTTGATGAAATAAAGGATCTGGAATTAGCGGATCCTAATTTTTATGTACCTGGTCAGGTCGATCTGTTACTCGGAAGTAATTACCTTCCTCAAATTTTCCTAGAAGGTACCAAACTCGTTGGAAACTCCCTCATGGCACAATCCACTATTTATGGATGGATTATAAGCGGTCCAATAACAATTTGATCATTCTACACGTTATCATCTGAGTCTTCCGAGGATCCCCTTACAGATCAGTTAAGGAAATTTTGGGAGCAGGAGGAAATACCGGGATATCATCCGATTTCGAAATAAGACGAATTTCGCGAAACCTTTTTTCAAAAATCGACCGTTCGCAACTCAGAAGGTCGTTATATTGTTAAACTCCCTTTCAAGTCAGAATTTCCGCAAGATTTACCTCTCGCGATCACAGGCAATTGCTCAATATTCGCGTATGGAACATTCCTTAAGAAATAAACCTGAGCTATCGGCAACATATCGCGCAGTTTTACAGGAATATATAGACCTTAACCACATGGAACCGACAACTTCTAGTGAAATTTCAAAGTGTGGTTCGGTTAGCTCGTTTTACTTACCGTATCATGCAGTGGTTAAGCTCGAGAGCCGTACAACTAAAGTTAGGGTAGTTTTTAATGCCTCTAAATGCACATCTACTAGTAACTCTCTTAACGACATTCTCCACGTAGGCCCCACCCTTTAAGCGGACGTTATTACTTTACTTTTAAGAGGGCGACGTTACCGTTTTGTTTTCAATGGCGATATTGGGAAAATGTATCGCCAAATACTGGTTCATAGTGAAGATCTCCCATTCCAACGTATCCTCTTCCGTCCAGATCCACAGGGGCCTATTAGAGACCATTGTCTAAGAACTGTAACCTTTGGGGTAAACTGCGCCCCCTACTTAGCCATCAGAACCCTTCTTCAATTGGCTAAGGATTCATAGGATACGTTTTCTCTAGCATCACACATTTTGCAAAAGGAAACATACGTCGATGATATACTCTCAGGGGCCCACGATATATCATCTGCTCTAGATTCGATATCTCATATTTTGTATTGTAAAGTTTACCCACTATTTGAATTGAACTATTGAATTTTTTGGAATATAACTTTACAGTATTTAATGTCCATACATAATATTATATGTTTTTTTTTAATTTAAAATAAAAACGTGATAATATTTAATCTCAAAATCGAACGAAAAAAAAAACTTTTATTTAATGTATTTCATTATTAAATCCTTAGGCCCTTACTATTTATAAGAGTTGGAAGATTGAGATAGTAAGGGCGTCAAAGTTCAATATAATATTTAGTCATTTATTAACCTATCTTTTTTTAACAGCTCAATAAAAGAAGATATGTATCTTTTATTGAGCTATTGAAATGTAAATATTTACCTTTTGCTTAATTCTATCCTGGCTTCAGAGCGACCCAGTACGAATCATATTGGCCTTATAGGCCAAGGGCGCCAGTATGTTTAAAGCACTTTATATTAAAATATTAACTTAAGAGATTGAATTGCAATTATTATATATATGTATATGGATCTATTTAAATATCTTATACTAGCGGGCGCAGCCCGCTACGTTGTTAGCGTGCCTTAAAGGTTAAGGGGGGGAGGGCTACGCCCTCCCCCCCGGGGGGCTGCGCCCCCCACAATTTTTATTAAATTCGTTTTTTTATTTAAAGCCTTCACCCAGCCACCACAAATAAATAATTCTGCACAACAATGGGTTTAAAATAAATAAATATTTGATCACTTTTGCTCATGAGAGTGGATTGTTAGTAATGAATCCATAATAATTTGCAATATACGTGTGTATGTCAAGATAATTTGGTAAAGTGCGAACTTAGGTAGATAGACCCGTAAGTAGTTTTGTTCATTTGTGATTTGAATGAAAATAAATAACGTAAAGCAGGGTTGAAAAGCATTTTATAATATTAAAAATAGCGGGCAAAGCTACGTTGTTAGCGTGTCTTAAAGTTTTTTTTTTAATTCCAGTTTATGTAAAGGTAGACCTGGCAATTCAAGTAAATTCACAAATTCAGTTGGAAAATTTACTGCGTCGGTTTCTTCCACCGGTGCTTCGTTACATGAAGTTTAAATATCGGAATATATAAGTTCCATTCCTTTTCTAAGGTTTTTTCTCTTTCAGAAAATTTGTTTAACTTTTTGGAGAGTATGTTTCAATGCTACATAAGTTTCATATTCCGTTGATAGTGTTTGAACAGGTAATTCCCTCTTCCAATCCATTTGCAATGTCTATAATTTCAATTCCACTCGTTCAACGTTTATATCCATTTCATTCCACTTGTGTAGTGTTTCAATCCCACTCGTTTCCTATTTAGTTTCTTAATTTTAGTGTTTCATATACACTTGTTCTTTAAGTTTTAGGTTTCTAGCTAAAGACGCAGACGTTAAGGGGGGGGGGGGGGCAATTTTCCCCTTTTGAACCACCATTTTTACCACGTTCCTGTCCAAAGTCCTAGAAATGCCTTGTCGATAAGTTAGCCCATACTCCAAGGAAAACATATTATATATTACAGGTTTCTAGCCGAAGGGTTCAGTTAGGCCATCAAGGGGGAGAATTATTCCGTTTTTACCCCTCCCGGTAGGAATTTCCAAAAATTCCGTCTTAGAGGACGTCTGCGTTGGAGGAGGAACCTACTACATACATAATTTTAGGTCTCTATATTCAGCAGTTTGGCCAGGCCGTCAAGGGGGAAGTTTTTTCCCTTTTTACCTCTCCCGGTATGAATTTACAAAAATACCATCTTAGGGGACGTCAACGTTGGAGAAGGAACCCAAATACCGAATTTAAGATCCCTTGTTCCAGCAGTTTGGCCAGGCCGTTAAGGGGGAGACTTTTCCTGTTTTTGACCCTACCTGTAGAAATTTCCAAAAATCTCATCTTAGCGGATGTCTACAATAGAGGAGGAACTTTAATACCAAATTTCAACTTCCTACCTCCAGCGGTTTGGGCAGGCCTTTAAGCGGCACTTTTCGCTTCATTAATCCCCATTTTTGCAATGTCCCTGTCCAAAAAGCACCTTCTCGGTAAGTGAGCACATACTCCAAGTAACATATGTTTTACATTTCAGGTTTCTAGCCAACTTTTACTATTTGTGCCCCTCTCGGTAGGAATTTCCGAAAATCCATCGACAGGGAATTCCAGCTTCCTAGTTCCAGCAGTGTGAGCAGGCTGAGAGGAACTTAAGTACCGAATTTCGGCTTCCTAGTTCCAGCAGTTTGGACAGGTCGTTAAGGGGCAACATTCCCTTTTTGAGCCCCCATTTTATAACGACCCTGTCCAAAATTCAAAAAAGTATCTTTCTAATAAGTTAGCCCTCACTCCAGGGACCCACATTTTAAGCTTCAGGTTTCTAGCCGAAGGGGTTTTTACCGGCCCCCAAGGTGAGGCTTTTCTTCTTTTTGCCCCTCCCTTTAGGAATTTACAAAAATTCCATCTTCGCGGCTATCTGCAATGGATGAGGAACATTCATACCAAATTTCAACTGTATTGCCTAAGCGGTTTGGGCAGGCCGTTAGTGGGGACATTTTTCCCTTTCAACCACCATTTTTACTATGTTCCTGTTCCAAAATAGAAAAATTACGTTGCCGGTGAATTAGTCCTACTCCAAGGAATACATATTTAAAATTTTAGGTTGGCCAAAAGGGATTGGGCAAGCCGGCAGGAGGAGACTTTTACCTTATTTCCCCTCCCGATAGGAATTTCAAAAATTCCGTCTAAGCGGACGCCTACACAGAAGCAGGAACTCACATACCGAGTTTCCTTTTGGGATATCCTTTAGGGAATTCCAAAAATACAAACTTAGTCGATGTCTACTACAGTGGAGGAACCTTTATACCAAATTTCAACTTCTTACCTCCAGTGGTTTGGGCAGGCACTTTTCCAATTTGTGAGACTGTTTATGGGGAGACTTTTCCCCTTTTTGCCCGTTCCGGTAGGAATTTCCAAAAATCCCGTCTTAGCGCACGTCTATGCCGAATATCAAGAAACCTTGTTTTAGTGAAGATATCCGTGGGGGGAGGAAAAAAAGTAGTTTTTTTGAAATTATATATTATTTTAAATGGTACTTTTTGGAAAAACGAAATTTTTTGGAAAAAGATACTTTGTTTTTACAAAGTACTTTATTTGTACTTTTTTTGCAAAAGGTATTTTTTTTTAAAAAGTTGTTTTTTTTTGGAAAAATGTATGTTTTTTGGAAAAAGGTACTTTTTTGGAAAAGGTACTTCTTTTGGTACTTTTTTTTTGGGGAAAAGGTACTTTTTTTTAGAAAAGGTACTTTTTTTTGAAAAAGGTATTTTTTTTGAAAAAATGTATGTTTTTTGGGAAAAGGAACATTTTTTTAGAAAAAGGTACTTTTTTTGGGAAAAGGTACTTTTTTTTGAAAATTTACTTTTTTTGAAAAAGTTATTTTTTTGGAAAAATGTATGTTTTTTGGGAAACGGTACTTTTTTTTAAAAAGGTACATTTTTTTAGAAAAAGGTACATTTTTTGGAAAAAGGTACTTTTTTTAAAAAAGGTACTTTTTTTGGAAAAAGGTACATTTTTTGGAAAAAGGAATTTTTTTTGGAAAAAGGTACTTTTTTTGGAAAAAGATACTTTTTTTGGAAAAAGGTACTTTTTTGGAAAAAGGTACTTTTTTTGGAAAAAGGTACTTTTTTTTGGAAAAAGGTACTTTTTTTGGAAAAAGGTACTTTTTTTGAAAAAAGGTACTTTTTTTGGAAAAAGGTACTTTTTTTTGGAAAAGGGTACTTTTTTTTGGAAAAAGGTACTTTTTTTGGAAAAAGGTACTTTTTTTGGAATAAGGTACTTTTTTTGGAAAAAGGTACTTTTTTTTGGAAAAAGGTACTTTTTTCGGAAAAAGGTACTTTTTTTGGAAAAAGGTACTTTTTTTGGAAAAGGTACTTTTTTTGGAAAAAGGTACTTTTTTTGGAAAAAGGTACTTTTTTTGGAAAAAGGTACTTTTTTTGGAAAAAGGTACTTTTTTTGGAAAAAGGTACTTTTTTTGGAAAAGGTACTTTTTTTGGAAAAGGTACTTTTTTTGGAAAAAGGTACTTTTTTTGGAAAAAGGTACTTTTTTTGGAAAAAGGAATTTTTTTTGGAAAAAGGTACTTTTTTTGGAAAAAGGTACTTTTTTTGGAAAGAGGTACTTTTTTTGGAATAAGGTACTTTTTTTGGAAAAAGGTACTTTTTTTTGGAAAAAGGTACTTTTTTCGGAAAAAGGCACTTTTTTTTGAAAAAGGTACTTTTTTTGGAAAAAGGTACTTTTTTTGGAAAAAGGTACTTTTTTTGGAAAAAGGTACTTTTTTTGGAAAAAAGGTACTTTTTTGGGAAAATGGTACTTTTTTTGGGAAAAGGTACTTTTTTTGGGAAAAGGTACTTTTTTGGAAAAAGGTACTTTTTTTGTCCCCTTTTTGCCCCTCCCGATAAGAATTTCCAAAAATGCCGTCTCAACGGACGTCTACACCGGTCGAGGAATCTACATACCAAATTTCAACTTCATAGCTCCAGCAGTTTGAGCAGGCCCTCAAGGGGGAGACTTTTTCCCCTTTTTGCCCGTCCCTGTAAAAATTTCCAAAACTCCCGTCTTGGCGGATGTCTACGATAGTGGAGGAACCTTTATACCAAATTTCAACTTCCTACCTCCAGAGGTTTGGGCAGGCCGTCAAGGGGGGCCTTTTTCCCCCCATTTTTACAACGTCCCTGTCCAAAATTCTAGAAAGTACTTTCCAGAAAAGTTAGCCCCTACTCCAAGGAACACATATCTTAAATTTCAGCTTTCTAGCCAAAGGGGTTTTGGCAGGCCGTCAAGGGGGACACTTTCCCCCTTTTTGCCCGTTCCGATAGGAATTTCCAAAAATCCCGTCTTAGTGGACGTCTACCCCGAAAGAGGAACCTACATACCAAATTTCAACTTCCTAGCTTCAGCGGTTTGGGCTGGGCGATGTTGAGTCAGTCAGTCAGTCAGTCAGTCAGTCAGTCACGTTATTCTTTTATATATAGAGATTGAATATAAAATATGTATTGATTATGTGCAACTCTGAATTAAACTACTTATACAATTACTACTATGTGTATTTACATTTTAATGACATTAATCTTTATTCCTCTAAGTTGGTCAGCCATGTTTAATGTAAACCGACTTCGGTCTCTTTTACTCATAGCTGCCGACAAAGAAGGATGTCACCGTAAGCCTCTCTTTATCGTTTGTATTAAATAAAATAAATTATAACCTGAAGAAGAAGAAAACCACCCTGGTTTTATTTCACATAAATTTGTTTATGTTCGAAATTTATAATTTGTTACCACTCTTGTCAGAGATGTATAGTTGCTACTTCCTGCAATGATTACAATTGCTACAATCCCTGTAGCATTAGTTTCAAAATTATAAGTTCACTATAATTTTATTCATTTACAATTAACATCCCAGCAAAACATTTTTAGTATTTTGGAAGCAGTAAAAACACGAAGCGCTTAAAAACGCGCTACAAATTCTGCTTTACAGAGTTGCGCCACTTTATGCGTATACAATACACAAAAAAGTTTGCAATTTGATTGTATACCCTGCAAAACTGCCTTAAACGAAGCAAATCGTAAGCAAGTTATTTAAAAAATTATAGTGCTACGATATTCCCTTACGACGAAGCAGGTTGTAAGGGAGTAAAATAAAATGTAAGTTATCCAAAGATTAATGCACACGAAATCTGAGTCATCTCAATCATTAAACCCTTCTTTAGTAGAGTTTAATGTATAGACGCCACATAAACATGACTCAGTCTGCATTTTGAAGTCGGCAAATGAATGCATTTATTTTCATAAGAAGTCGCGTTTAAATGCGCTCAATGAAAATCATGAATTTACTGCATCTTTTCAGCAGCAAAAAAAGCACTTTTTCCAAAAAAAAAAGTGCATGAATTTATTTGCGGTTAAATGCACTTTCGAAAAACATGAATTTCGGCAGTGAATAATGCGCTTTTTCTAACAAAACAACGTGCTTCCAAGCGGGCCCTTTGTATGGAAAAATCATGACTTCCGTAAGCAGCTTTGTAAGGGATTAATTTTATTTATTCCCTTACAAAGCTGCATCCAGCGAAGCAGGTTTTTTGCTGGGATCGTGCGTTTTAGTTGGACCACCCTTTATAAAGGCGTCGGGTTTTTCAAAATTGATCCTACATAGCAGCTTTCAAGCAATGAGTAAAATAGTAGGTTGTTGTTTCACTTCAGGCAAAGTTGGACCGTGATTCGATAAGTACATACCAGAATTGAACAAAGCCATAAAAAGTATCGATAACATATCTGAATCACATCTGGAAGAAAGGTTGAAATTTATAGAGAACAATTTCGACTTAGGCTATTAGTCTGAGTAAAGTGGAGAGACAGTCCATAGATAATTTTTAAAATTTTGGGGACGCTACAAAGTGAAGAATGAATATGATGAATCATACCCAACGAAAATACTGGAAGCATTAGAAGAATTTTCATCACTGCCAGTATTGCCGTTTTGGTTATTTTTAACCAATATTGGTTATTTTTTTTTTTTCCAATGTGGAGATGTGAACGTTTTTTTTATTTTGGTAACTTTTTTGGCAATCAAGTACATACAGTAGTTTTGATTTAACTGCTTTTTTCTTAAGTGCACATTTGCTATAACTACACAAAATTTTGGTTTCGTTTCTATTTTACAAAATTATGTACGCAATTGTCTTCTTTAAGTGCACCTTTCGTACCTGGGCATTTAAGATAACTGCCTCATATTTCTGGCAGTTTTATATTATTTTCATATAAAAGATCACCGTTAGCTGCCTCTTGTGGTTGGCTTTGTTTTTCAATTCTAGGAAAAAAACACACATAAAATAAATGTGTTGTCAACTTTTTTTTGCGACAAAAATATCCTACTTTAGTCGTTTTTTAACCATAAAAATCGCAAGATTTGGTGCAAAGCATAAAGTTGTCAACATTAGCTTCATTTGTTTTGTTTGTTTTCAGTCTGTATTGGTATACATGCACATTAAGCCAGGTAAACAATGTGACTTAGCTGCATTTTCGGCTTACCTGCACAAAAATTCTTGAAAAAGTTGGTTGTGCAGCTAAGTCATAATTACTGTATATGGGTGATATCAAAAAATGTGATAAAAACCGTGTAACCACCTAATTTCTAATGCATGGATTACATTTGAGTTATATATTTCGATATATATCAGCGCATTGTCACCTGTTTTACAAAATTTATAACAATCTGACCAATTTTTGGTTAATACATAAAATTTGTGATCAATTTTATAAGCCAAATGTAAACTCCGTAACAAGTAACTCATAAGGTTTTTTAACTTTAATAGCTTATATTTAATAACCAATAAAGCTAAACACTAACTGTAAGAATTTTTATGAAGAGGAAAACTTCCGTTTTAAACAAAAAATAATACATTTTACAAACTTTTTCGTATATCTTAGCTATCACGACTTCAACTCTGTAACGATTTTTCGTCATAATTTTTGATAAAAATGCATATACCAGAATTTCGGAGTTATCTATTATTTATATTGCGAAAAGTATAATGTTATTTATACTCAAATGATCGTTGGACTGTAAGTAATCATCCAGTATAACAGACTTGAAGCTTTTCTGCAGCATGTAACATTCTCGAGATGAAAAAGGATGTCTTTAATAAGATTTGAAAAAATGTTATAAACTCCGTTCCTAATTTTTACACCAAACTATTTAACGAGTAAAAAAACAATATCATATTTGGATTCACCTTGTAGGCATCATGCGATTTTGTTTCGGAAAAAAAATTCTGATAAAGCGTTTCTGAAAGAAAAAGAAAAAAGTAACCAAATGTAAACTCCGTAACTGTAAACTCCGTAACCACAATTGTTTGCAACAGATTTCATTCAAATAAATGTAGATAAATGTTTAAAATATTTTAAAATAACAATAAACAGAGGTGATTCAACTAATATTTATGCGTCAAAAGACGATTCAACTAATAATTTTGATTCAAATCAAAAAAAGTTATTAGTTTTTTACCCTAAGCTGCTGGAGCGAAAAACGATTGATTTTGCATTTCATTGGGTTTAAATCGATATTTCGAGTCATTACTGACATTAGTTTGACAAATTAAATTTGTTTCACACAATTTAAGAATTTTTTGATCGCGAAATGTTATGTTTTTAATATATTATTTTGTAACTGCGCAACCGCTGTTTGGATTTTAAAAAATTTTAAATTTTTGAAAAGCATTTAAAAGGACCAAAAATACAAAATTAAAAAAAAAATAAAATTTTTTTTCGCGGAATGAATTGCATTTTTATTCGCGAAACCGCCAATTTGATAAACACAAGTTGCATATCATTGGAAAGCATGTTGAAAACCCAAATACGAAAAACTAATAAATTGAAGAAAATTCGTACGCAATTTTTTTTGTTATATCTTTTGCTTGTGGAAATGTAAACTCCGTTACCACAAAAAAAATTTAAATTGTGCAAAAAAAGTTATTGCGACAACTTGTAGAAGAGATTTTTTGCAATTAGGTTTATAATGACTAAACTTACTGATTCTATTAAAAATAACCGAAATATTAACACTTTTTGCTTCTCACAAATTTGGCCCAAAAATTTATCACATTTTTTGATTTCACCCATATACATTTTTTTTCTGTGTTTTTGGATTTATATTCTGCTTATGCTTGTAAGAAGCTTCCCGTACAAATTGAAATTCTTTGTAGGAACATTTGTTACTTTTTAGTTCGAAACGTATTCTTGAATATAAAGAATTTCAAGATTATTGCACTGTAGTGCCACATAAAATATTAGGTATTTCTGATACGCGCTGACTGGCACTATGTAATATAAGCAATCCTACAACTGAGCATTGGCCTGCTTTGCATTTATATTTTAAACGGTAAAAGCTTGCGAATTGGGTTAACTAGTGGCCGACACTAGCTTTAAGGTTTATTTTTTATTTCTCTTATATGTTCTTGATATAATAAATAACTTAAATAAAGAATTTCAATTTGAAGAAATGCGTCTTCGATATGTTTATGGTTAATTGAAATTAAATTTTAAATTAGTTTTGAGCAATTTTACCAAGAGTAATTACTAGGGCAATGAATTTCATGCAAATGCATGTTTTTTCTCGATAGTCCAAAACTTATATGGTCTAAATATTTATCCGGATCATCAAATTTAGAACAAAATGGCATCGATTTGTAGTTGCATATTTTTGCATATTTTGTCATAAATGCATATTTTTGCATATTTTGACTTTAAATGCATATTTGGTGCTTTTCTAATGCATATTTTGTGATTTTTAATGCATATTCGTGCATATTTTTCATTTTTAGGAGCATTTTTTATTTTGTAAAAAATATAAGAAATTGATACGTTGTCATATTTTGATTCAATCAAAATAAACATTCTTAAAACCTTATTGACTTATGGGAAATCTTCGAGTTCTGTGTGTGTTTGCAAAATCACTAACTTAAATATATTTTTAAGTTTTAAGGTGCATTATTTTTGCAAAAATAATAGTTTTTAGTGCATATTTCTTATATTTTTAATGCATATTTTTCTTTTTTAACCGCATATTTTAGGCGCATATTTTCCATTTTTAAGTGCATGAAATTCCTTGCCCTAGTAATTACGTTAAAAGTTGAATTTATTAAAAACGGTTAATTTATTTGATGAAATTTATTGATGTAATTAATTAAATGTAGAAAATATTTTTATTGGCCGTAAAGCTGAACTATGTTTGAATGAAATTAACTTGTCCAACTTAAAAAAATATGCAAATAAAAAATTTATACAATCTTTTCACAAATTAAGTATTAAATAATTCAGAAATAACTTTAGAGCCTTTATTGTTATCTTTCCCAAACTTAACAAGCGGTAATGAAGAACAAATTTTAACCCAATGGAAATTATTAAGATTTTCGAACATTACAGAATTAAACAGTGACATGGATATAGTTGAATTTTGGGACGAAGAATCCAAATACAAAAAGGAAATGGATGAAAAATGTTTTGAATAAATAATTTATTGTGATCAAAATCCATTGACAGCTAAACTAAGCTGCTGCCGAAAGAAAATTTTCACAACTTATTTTTTTAAAAACAAAGTTTCGAAATAACCTTGATTTTAAAACTATTAATAATAATATATTTAGTTAGAATATTCTTCCACCTCAAGTCCAAATTCTAATATGATATTGTCATATTAGATTTTCATTTGTTGTTTCAAAAAGGGTTGATCATTTCCATGATAGACAATACAATTGTTTCGTAGACATCACTCTACTCTTCAGTTATTAATAATAATATAATGCAATCAAAGGAATTGTGCAAAAACTGAAATCATTCCCACTATGTGTGGTCTGCCAAAGAGATGTTTTAACCTTATGGAATAATTTTTTTATACCTCAAATAACACAGTGATGAACTTAACCTGAAACTAATTTGT
Organism: Leucophora obtusa; assembly: GCA_949987735.1. Taxonomy (NCBI): domain Eukaryota; kingdom Metazoa; phylum Arthropoda; class Insecta; order Diptera; family Anthomyiidae; genus Leucophora; species Leucophora obtusa. The sequence goes on along the minus strand of OX465295.1, from coordinate 173,627,408 downwards.
TGATCTCTATTTAAATTAAATTTAAGTTTTTTAGTTATTAACGGTGGGTCCCATACTGACGGTTTTAGAGTTAACTAATAGTTAACCCAAAAATTTGTTGTTGTTTCGTATACAATTTTTTTACATTTTCTTTTATTTACTATTTAAGTTAAACCTACAGTATGAGACCCATCGTAGAAAGTATTTATTATGTAAAATAATTTTACTTTTGTTTAGTTTTTTATTAACTCTAAAATAAAAATTTTGTTAATAGTTAAATTTAATTAATAAATATTAGGGCGGGTCGATTTATTTTTCATCAATTTCCCTACGATTTCCGTATTCTATGGGTTATTCCATGAAAATTTGCCGAAGGAACCATACCTCTATCGTTAAAATCGAGTTCCCTACTTTTTGTTGGTAGATTTTTTCCCAAATTGACGTTCGTATGAAATATTACCTACACGTTCACATCCATAACTCAAAAACTATCGATCGGGTTTAATCGCCAGTAGGCGCGTTGGAAAGGTGAGCTCATTTTGATCAATTTACAAAAAAAAATTTCCAACATTGGTCCAACGGTTCAAAAGTTACGGGCATTTTTGTCCAAATTTTGGAGCATTTTTCCATAAGGGACATAAGAAATAACTTTTTCCTATAACACTGTTTCTATAATGATGTAACCAGCACCATCTAGACACTTCTGGCAACACTACTTAATTGTGTTTACTTTAATAAATTTTGTGTTTAAATAAAGTTAAAGTAAATCAATTTCAAGGACTTATTAAATCAAGGACTTATTATTTTAACAATATTTTAACAGCGATTATAAAAGGATAATCGTAACAATATTTAATTCTTTTAGTGACGGTTTAAAAAATGGATTCAGAGCCTGGTTCATCGCAAAATCCAACAGATACCCAACGCAGTAGTTTGCAACATTTGGTCTCTCATGATGTTTTTTCTTTTGGCGTGGCCTGTGAATTACCTGATATTAATCTGTCAACTAAACGAGATATATTGAAGTTCTATTTTTTCTTGGCCGAACGTTCAAAAGCCCAAAGCAAAATGTTTTCGTATAAAAGATTTACTCCCCAAGTAGGAGACAGATTGTTAGAAATTTGGAATCAACTTAATATTGAACTTATACTCAAAGGTAGCATCATTAGAAAATTGAATAATATGCTTGACGCATATAGTAATGCAGATAAACAACGAGTAAAACGCGCAACAGAATTCAAAAAATTCGTAGAATCAACAAACCAATTACTCAACATTGGAAAATGTAAATGCAACTTGAAAGAAAACGACTGCTCATGTGGATCTATCCCAGAAAACTTAAAAGATTTCATGCGCGATCAATATAATGACAGAATACAAACGATACCGGAACACGATAATGGAAGTGACGAGACGATACCAACGGCTATACCAACAATCTCAGTGAGCAACGATCCTACATACGAACCACATTATGACGAAATGGAAGTTGATGTGAGAGGAGGTTCAGAATTAGTTCTACCACCACAAACATACACTCCCAGATACAATACTAAAAACTATGCAATGATGTGTGACAGATTTGGTGTGCATGATAGGATGGGATCAGTATTGGCAACAGCTCTGATGGAAGACCTGGGCGTAAAAGATGGTCATGACAATCTTGTCATCATGGATAAAAGTAAACTTCGTAGAGAAAGAGAAAAATGGAGACAAGACGCACTTCGTAAGCGGTATGATGGCTCGAATTTGATATCATTTTCATTCGACGGCAGGAAAAATGATGCTCTAACTGTAGAAAAAATTGATGAGAAATTGCATCCAAGGATGGTTAAAGAACCTCATCTAGTTGTTTTGAGGGAACCAAAATCTCAATTGATAGGCTACACAAAACTAGAAAGTGAAACTGCGGCAAGCAAAGTCAACAAATTGATCGAATTCTTCCAAGAAAAACAATTGTCTCTAGATTCATTAATTGCCATATGCGCTGATGGTGAACCAACAAATACTGGCGTATACGGTGGAATTTTGCGACTATTCGAAAAACAGTTAAAGAGACCACTGCACTGGTTTGTGTGTCTTCTGCACTTTAACGAGCTGCCGTTTAGACATTTGTTTGACACTTTAGACAAATCAACCACCACTGGACCACGATCAACTACCGGAAAGTTGAGCTCAAAAATTGCTGATTGTGAAAATCTTCCGGTATGTAATTTTTATAGCTGATTCTTTACCATTTTTTATTATATTTTTTAGCTTTTATGTTTTCTTTTCAGGTGGTAACCGATTTTGAGGAAATCGCTTTGGAAAATATGCCTCCTGGTGATTTAAATCCAGAAGAATTATCTACTGATTCGAGGTACTTGATGTTAATGGCCAATGCAATTTCTAATGGTGTGGTTCCTGCGGATTTGTCTCACATAAAACCAGGGCCAATTGCACATTCTCGTTGGCTCACCAAAGCCAATAGATTATTACGGTTGTATGTGACAACTAATAATCCAACTGAAAATTTAAAAATTCTGGCTAACTATATAATAAAAGTATACACGCCAATGTATTTCAATGTTAAGTATTATAGCTCTGCCGCATACGGTAGTACATTACTTTTTAAATTTATTACTTGGACACGATTTTTACCACCGAATTTACTTGGAGTTGTAAATACAGTAATTCAAGATAATCCATATTTTGCACACTCAGAAAATATCTTGCTATCTATGTTATTTGATGATAGAATGGAAAAACGAAACATTGCTATAAAGAAGATTTTACATTACCGAAGAGATATTGTCGACCCAACGGAACTTAGAGTTTATAAAAAATCTCTTATAAACTTTAATTGTACGGAATATACAAATATGATTGATTTAAATGACGATACCATTTTATTCGAACCACCGTTTACGCAAAGTTATTCGTATGAACATTTGGAGGGATATTTAAATTATGAAGTGCCACCGTTCGATGATCCACAAATTCCTTTACACATTCAAGGAACGGAAAGACATGTCCAATTGCTGGCTGCCACTGCTAAACGAGTTGCAGGAAAGAATGTAGAAGGCGCTATGGCGACGACATTATAGAGCCGTACGAAAACACCCAGACTTGAAAGCAAACAAGACTTTCAGAAAAAATAATGGTTTTTTTCACATTTTGTCTTTTACTACACTCAAACTGAATATTTTTTTTAATAATAGGTTGATAGATACTTTATTATCTCTTAATTTGAATTTTTGTACAAAATAAAATAAAAAGGGAAAAAAAAACAAAAATTTGGTTTTATGTGTTATTTTGTTTTAGCAATATCGCATGAATTAATCAACCGAATTCGATAAATTTGGGCTTAAACACTTCGTTTTGAATTGTAAATTGAATAAAATAATGGATTGAGCCAAAAAAATGGCCATGAAAGTAATATTCTTGGACAAAATCATGAAAAAAATGGAAAAATGCTCCAAAATTTGGACAAAAATGCCCGTAACTTTTGAACCGTTGGACCAATGTTGGAGATTTTTTTTTGTAAATTGATCAAAATGAGCTCACCTTTCCAATGCGCCTACTGGCGATTAAACCCGATCGATAGTTTTTGAGTTATGGATGTGAACGTGTAGGTAATATTTCATACGAACGTCAATTTGGGAAAAAATCTACCAACAAAAAGTAGGGGACTCGATTTTAACGATAGAGGTATGGTTCCTTCGGCAAATTTTCATGGAATAACCCATAGAATACGGAAATCATAGGGAAATTGGTGAATTTTTTCACTCCCTACAAATCGACCCGCTCTAATAAATATATTAGTATATTTAAATAAAAACTAAAAAACTTTTAATTTTGGTTATTTTTTTTCTCATTTGGTAATTTTTTTTAAATATTTTGGTTACACAAAATTTTTGTTTGTGGCAACACTGATCACTGCATATTTAATTCTTGCTACTGTTTATTTTATTTGTCTTAAAGGTTTAAATCGTTAAAAAAGTTAATAAAAATATGAAAATAAAGAAAAATAAAAATAGACTTAACTATAAGAGCGACAGAGATCAATGTGCTCAAATGTATAGACACCATACATGGGACTAATTAATTAGGTGGACTAATTAATTGATGATTTCACTACCATTGCATTGATATCAATTGTAATGAAATTATTTTCATTACCATTTTTTTAATTAATGGTAATGATTCTCAAATTTAATTTCATTGATTAATGACAATGATTTTAAATTTCATTACCATTGATAATGAATAAATTAAAAAAAATAATTGTCATTGACAGAAATACGTAAAAATGGAGTAAAACTCGCTGAAATCGAAGATGGAATATGCTAATTCAAGGTCATGCTCATTTGAAATTAAATATTACTTTCTATTCCATTGTTATTTGTATCCAGGCAAAGTTTAAGGGAAGGGAATGGATCCTCCTTAAAAAATTATGTTTTTTAACTTCCCCAGCCAAACCCGTTGTTCGTTTTCATTTGTCTGAATTTTTTTGTAAACAAATGGTTTTTAATCAATTGTAATTAGTTTTTTTATACATTAGTGTAATTTCATTACCATTAGTAATGATTTTTCTAATGAAAAATATTTCATTACCATTAAATGGTAATGAAATTTTTTTCATTGTCATTAGTATGAACTAATGGTAATCAAATTTCAATGGTAATGAAAAATTCCCATGTATGATAGACACACATCACTAAGCACAAACTAAATTCAAAATAGATAATAATAAACAATGGACAAGTTAACAGTGCAACAGAATTATGTTCGCGCACTACTTATTTATATTAATGTAAATATTGTAATTTTTGTTTAATGCTTTTAATTGTTGTTTATTTACAAAGCATATTTTTACATATTGTTTACAAAACATATTATTAATTAAATTTATGAATTTTTGTAATAGATTTCCCCGGAAAATGACCAACGGTGTTGGCTCGAAATATTGGGATATATAGTTAGTTAATTGTTCTTTATTTAAATTGAAATATGTATTTACAATTTTTTTTTAAGAAATATAATTAAAAACTAGAACATACGACCATGGCTTTATGTCGTCAGTCGGACTTCAAATAGTTAAATAAATTATAAATTAAAATAAAAACTATTTATTTTAAATTTTTAATATAAGACCTCAAGCCAGACTAAATAAACAACAACAACATTAAAGGTCAACTATACATACTTTTAACAAAATAAAAAAAATTAATAAAAAAAAAGTAAAAAAATAAGAAAATAAAAAAAAAATTAATAAAATAAATAAGAAAAAAATAGGGGAAAAAAAAAAAAATTGTTTAGAAAAAAAATGGAGCCGTAAAACCACTACGTCCTCGCCATTGGATCTGGTTAACGCTAAAAGTGGAATATTTCCATTTTTCCCGCTCCTTTTCAGTTTTCGAGGCATAAAGAATTTTGCAAATTAGAATTTGCAACGTTAAGAGATATAAAATTTATTGTCGTCATATATATGTATAAAATACGTTAAAAGTCAAATTGAAAGAAAGGAATTAAAAAAGTTAGCCTTTAATCTACATATAAAGAAACAAAAATATCAATATCTCGAAAAAGGGAGCAGCTAGGATTTAAAATTTTCCAGATTCGGAACCTACAAGCGGATCTCTTCCCGAACCCCCTGGAATTCTCATACGGACGTCTGGGGTCCGCGGACCCACATTTGGGAACCGTTGGTGTAGATGAACAGCAAAACCTTTTTTCAGAACAAATATGTTTTGAGAATTAATATTCGCAGAGAACTCTGTCTCAAAGGTATTCTGAATAACTACTTCTGGAATATTTTGTAGAAAATCTACTCCGCTTTAGAATTAATAGTGTTTCCAATTCGGTTAATCGATTAACCGATTCCTCGATTAATCGCTTCTGTTTCGGTTAATGTCGAAACAAATAATTTAAAACTCAAATAATTATTCGATCCGAATAATCGGTTAAAACAGGTCGATTAACCGATTTAACTTAGTAAAATATCACCAAATTCTTTTAAAATTGAGTGAAAGATGTCGTTAAGCCTTTAGATACCTTTTTTAAAGAAAAATAAAGGTATTTCTAAAACTTCCCAAAATACACGACGTGTCTGGCTGCATCAGCATAGAAGGGCTCTATAGGCTTTAATCAATACAGTTGGCGATTTTTAAAAAATTTAAACTAATGTAAATTATATTTCCATGTTCTTCAAGACAAGATTGCATTTTTTTCAAATACGAGGGGTATTATTTATATTTTGGGAACTGGCAACACTAATGTCAATAGCTAAAACGTACTCAGAATGTTTTGATGTACAAGTGCTATTTGTTTTGTTACAGTGAGTTAAGAAATTCAATTTGGCCAAAAAATGGAAATTTCAAGAGAAGGTTTTCGTTGGATTATTTTTCACAAATTTCAACGTGGATTATCTCAACAAGAATATGTCGATGATCTCAGTTCTTTGTATGCCGATAAAGCAGCATCAAAAACGACAGTATATCGCTGGTATATTCAATTCAATCGTGGTCGTAGTTCGGATGCCGACGAATTCCGTGAAGGTCGTCCAAAATCGGTTGTTGTGCCACAAAACATCGATGCAGCGCGTGAACTGAAAATAGAAGATCGTTATATGACATATCGTGAGATAGAGGCATCCTTGCACATTAGTTCCACTTCAATACATTCGATTTTGCATGACCACTTAGTTGTAAAAAAAATTTGCTCAAAAAAAGGCTCGTGTCGATTTGTATAAGGTAATGATTAAAAAGTTCGACCGTGTTGCTTCAAAAGACGTGTATAAAATCGTGACAGGTGACGAATCATGGATATATGCGTATGAGCCCGCTTGAGCAACGTATGACGGTCAATTCTGGGTGGTACACGACTATTTGTTTGCCGGAAGTCTTCGGAGAAATTCGTAAAACTAACCCCCAAAGACGAATGATTCTCCATCATGGCAATGCGTGCTTGCACACATCTCGTCAAACAGGTGAATTTTTGAGCAGCCAAAACATCGAATTGATGACTCATCCTCCGTATTCGATTCGAAAGGGAAATGCTTTCGAACAGAATTTTCACATTGAAATCCACACAGATAAAAATTGTTTGTAAATACAATTAAACTTTTTGTAAATACAATTAAACTTTGAATTGAAATTGCGCCTATAATTGAATTTGTAAATACAAACAACATGTTTGTTACTTGTTTGTTGAATTTATTTCAATTAAACAGCCAACAACCACAATTGTTGAAATTCAAATTAAACACCGAATTTGTTGATTTTAATTTATTTTTTAATTAAAAAATACCCTTTGAATAAAAAATAAATATTTTTTACAATTTAATTTTATTTAAAAATATATTTTAAACTAAACAGAGAAAACACTAAAAAATGTAACACACATAAAAAAACCCAGAGAAGCTTTGCCCGTTGTTTTTATCATCACTGTTCTTCTTAGCATTTCTGTCGGGAACTTTCTGAACCTTAGACGTTTTAATCCCAACATTAGCTTTAACAATGTGCACAAAAGTTTCCGAAAATTTCACGCACAGTGCCACTTCGCGGCTAGAAATGTTTGCATTCGCCCTCAACAGCTTCTTATTTTTGGTCTCGTTCCTTTGTCCTTTTGCCCTTGTTGAACTTTTTGACCAGTCTGGAAACACATATAAGTCCACAATGGATTGTTTTGAATAGCATAAATTTTTTGTGCACTTTGATTCTCCACTCGACAAGCCGACTCGAATTTTACAAGCCGATGTATTATGAAATCTAACATTATTCTCAAAGATATTTTCATCGAGAAAACTTATTTTAATTTAAATTACGCGTGTGTGTCGATCATGAACGAAGTAGTTCAATTCAACTATTCACTTTTTTAATGATATGAACTTATCATCATTATTCGGCCTTGCAACAATTGTTTGTATCTATCGGAGTTCAATCACTAAAAAAAGAACGAATTGAACGAACTAGTTTAATTACTTGAATTGACAATAATGAGCGAGTCAGCAAAGAACCTGTTGGGTTTCAACAAAAACGTTTGCTAATTTTTAACAACCAAGTTTGATTGAAAAAAAGTTGGCAACTTGTCACATCAACAAAATATTTAATCAATTAAAAATGTTGTTGAAACGGAAACTGAATTTTAACAATTATTTTTGTCACTTAAAATTTGGTGATATTTTTATCAAGTTCCAAAAAAATAAAAAATATTGAAGACGTGTATGCGATAGTCTAGCATATGGGCATTTCCTATGAATTGTCAACCAGGGTCGAAAAATAAAATGTTGATAATCATCGTTTTTTATTGTTTATATTTATAAAAAAGGTCCATATTTTTATAATAGAATGGTTTCATAGCATATCACAGCTGTTTTACTTAAGAAAATTGGACTGGAAACTGGAATATTCTATATTTTCTTTTTAAGCTATTTCTAAAGACATTTTTAAATTTAATTATTTTACATGAAAAAAAATTTTATGTTTGAACTCTTTCTTTAAAATCTTTCTATTTCAACCAATTAAGAAGAGAAAAGTGTAAGAAGAACAAAAAAAGTTCGAATAACCGTTAATTTTCACTTTGTTTCTAATCTATGTTTTAATCGTACCCAGGTAGAAAAATACAAACGGCACAATGTCGGCCCGGTATCGGAGACGGTAGTACATGTACTGGCAAAGCGTCGGATTTTTAACTTTCACTGTACTGGACAGTTGTCGAAATGATAACACCAATAAACGCTTGGCCGTAGTTATTTCCCAACGTTGGCGCAGGCTTGGGATTTTATTTTTTTGGTATTATCCCAGTACATTTAATAACAAATTTAGTAGTTTGCTAGAACCTTAATGTCCTCTTAGTGTACATCACAAATTTTTAATGTATTCTTTCGAAACTTCACAAGAAAAGAATGGTGATGTCTCTCTTACATAAATAATTGTGTAATAGATGTAAAAATACGTAATATTTATAAAATTGTTGATTTTAATAGATTAAAAAAAGCTCGTTAATTTTCAGAAAACAGTACTGGCAAAGCACGTTTTAAGTAGTACCGGCATTTCGTAAAAAACAGTGCTCTTCCAGTACAACTTTTATTGTAACGTCGGCAATTTCTACCTGGGTACGTTCGCGACCGAAAATATCATTTTATTGTAATTGCTTTGCGATAAACGTCAACAGGTGTCAGACATAAAATATTTTAAATAAGTTCGGTGTCACTAATTTGTAAAAAAATAAAAAAAAATTCTTGCTTACAATTTAATATTTTTTTCTATTTTCAAAATTTCGTACGTTCGCGACCGTAAGTAAATTTGTTCATAAATAATGCATTTATTTTCTTAACATACAAATGTACTTTCGTAGATGGGTAAAACATGTGAAATTACGCGAAATGAAAAACAAAAGCGTTAAATTAAAAAAATTAAAAGCGATCCACAAAAACTAAAAAATGTACGTGATAAAGCTGCTGAGAGGATGCGAAAATGACGCTTAGAATTAACGAAAAATAAAAAGGTTTGTGAAGAAATCAAAGAAAAAGAACGAGCAAGGTTGAAAGCATACCGACAAAAGAAGAAAAATGAAGCTCTACAAGAAGAAGAACATGAAGCGTATTCGTGTAGACAAACTCTGGGAAAAGCAATGAAAAAAGCTGAAAGGGCATTACCAAGTGATTTGAAAAAAAAAATTGAAGTAATTCAAGGACTAGTTAAGAAGTATGTTCAACCGGAAAATGACCAAAATAAAACATCTACACAAGTTGATTTGGAATGGGAGAGGAAGTTGAAAGTGGTGAAAGACATTTACTTGAGTGACGATATTAGCGTTCAGTCGGCAGCCAAAAGGGACACCCTCGTTGTTGATGGACAAATTGTTGCTAAACGTTATATGCTGCTAACCGTATCGGAAGCTTACGAAGTTTATAAAAACGAATCACTTGAAGAATGCGTAAGCAAGACAAAATTTTTTAAATATCGACCCAAACATGTTCAACTGTCTACCAAAATGCCGCATAACATGTGTGTATGTATTCATCACGCCAATTTCGGTTTTTTATTAAAAGGTGGCGCAACAGTTATACATTCTTTCCCCAAAACCTTCGAAAGTTTTTTGGAACTGGCTTGTTGCAATATTAAGAATGAAAGCTGTATGAACAACGCTTGCGAAAACTGTACAAAAGATGTGAAATCAATTATTCCAGTAATATATTTAACCAAAATGGATGAAATCGTAAAATGGCAACACTGGCGAAAAGTAGACGATAGAATAACTCTGACTTACTCTGTTGCTCCGCTTTCAGATTTACTTCATGAGTTAGAAGTTCAGCTGCCTCTTTTTAAAAGACACTTCTTTGTAAAGCGAGACCAACAAAATTATTTTGAAACCAAAAGGAAAAATATCAAGCCCGGAGAACTTGTGTTACAAATTGACTTCGCGGAAAATTATAGGCTGGTCTGCCAAAATGAAGTTCAAAGCGCTCACTTTAGCTACAAACAACCCAGCAAAATCTTTCATTACCAAATAAGTGGTTATATAATAGAAATTCATAGCTCCGCACAACTTATTTTTTGGCGTCTAAACTCATCATTTTTGTTTGGCGTGGTCGTTTTTATAAGTAGTCACGCTTACCCGCTCGCTTACGAAAAAATGAGAAATAAGTAGTTATGAGATTTTGAATAATATGTGGTTACACACATGCTTACAAAAAGTTGAATTATAAGTGGTTATCTGATTGCTTACTTGATTCTTAAAAATAAGGAGTTAAGCAAATACTATTAGCTTAAGGAAATACATTCAGAAAAATTTAAGTTTTCTCTAGTGTGTAATTTTAGGACTCGTCATAAAAATTTAAACATAAAACATACCCAGGTAGAAATTGCCGACATTTCAACAAAAATTGTACTGGGACAGCACTGTTTTTTACGAAATGCCGCTACTACTTAAAACGTGCTTTGCCAGTACTGTTTTATGAAAATTAACGAGCTTTTTTTAATTTATTAGAATTAAAAATTTTATAAATTTTACATATATTACACAATTATTTATGTAAGAGAGACATATCCATTCTTTTCTTGTGAAGTTTCGAAAAAATACATTAAAAATCAGTGTTGTACACTAAGAGAACGGTAAAGTACTAGCAAACTACTAAATTTGTTATTAAATAGACTGGGATAATACCAAAAAAAAAAAAAATTCCAAGCCTGCGCCAATGTTGAAAAATAACTACGGCCAAGCGTTTATTGGTGTTATCATTTCGACAACATGCCAATACAGTGAAAGTTGAAAATCCGACGCATTGCCAGTACATGTACTACCGTCTCCAATACTGGGCCGACATTGTGCCGTTTGTATTTTTCTACCTGGGTATTTACATATAATAAATAAAAATGTATAAAATTTAACTGTGTAAAAGTACTTATTTAAACTATTACGAGTAAGTCATTATTTTATATATAGAAACAATGAATACAATAGGCCGTTATTAGGAAGTCATTATTTTATATTATAAAATAATGCAAAAGGTAATGATATATCAATTTTGGTAATGCTGATAGTAATGAGGTGTCATTACCAATATTTTGCTGGGAAGTTTCGATTTTTACTTGCGTCGCATGGATGCTTGACAAAACTATATCATTTGCCGTAATAAGCGATAGTTTAAGTCACAGCAAGACCGATGTGTACGTTTTTATAACGAAGATTGTTGAAGAAATTATAAACCAATATGGCACATTTCAAAACATATCGATTTTCTCGGACGGAAGTAGCTGTCAATTCAAAAATAAATTTATTTTTTGGAGCTTACCCGACTTAATGGCTAAATTCGCTTTTAAAACACTTGATTGGAATTTTTTTGCAACATCTCATGGAAAAGGTGCTGTCGATGGCGTTGGAGCGATTGTAAAGCGAAAGGTTTTCCAAATAACTAACACAAAAAACATCGTTTTAAATGATGCATTGGCTTTTTACAACTGTGCCCATGACCACATTACTGGAATTAACATAATATACATTGGAGCTGGTACAATCAATGAGATTTCTCCAAGTTTACTTGAAAAATGGAATGATGTACCTAATATTCCTGGTATCAGAACGATTCATTCGATTTTCTGTGATCAGGACTTCAAATTAAGCACGGCTCTAACGGTTATTCAACAAAAACAAATTTATCCTAAATTTTGTAAAAATTACATTATTTTATGTTAAATAAATTAATCTTTTTTTTGTTATAAGTGTTACAACACACTATAAATTGAGTTTTAATTTTTTGATAAGGAAATTAGAAGATATTTATGAGAAATTGCATGGTGATAATAATAAAAAAAAACATGTGGAAAAATCGTACGTTCGCGACCCGTACGTTAGAGACCGGTACTTAAGCCAATTAAACAAAAACCGGAAGAGCTATTTTTTTGAATAAACACTGGATAGAGACCTACATTAACACACTTTTAAAATAAATTAATCGCTTTTGAATATTCCGTTCCATTTCGCAGATTTTTACATTTCACTACTGTCAGCCAAAGGTGACTTCTATTTTGCGTACGTTCGTGACCACATGTTTTTAACAATCATTATGAAAACTTAAAGTCGATCTTTTGCACCACACATAGAGCTACCAAAATGCTATCGAATTGCAAAAAAAATGCTAGGAAAAGTTTTATTTCCTACATTTTTTGTACATTAAAAGCGCACGAACGTACGTTCGTGACCCCAGGAAATGCCCATATACGTTTTAAATATTGTCCTCCATCAAAAACTGCTTTTTGGAACTAGATTTTTAATGTGAAAATTCTGTTCGATAGCATTTCCGTTTCGAATCGAAGTACATAATAACCCCTCTGACTTGGCACAATCAATTTTGGTCAACGATTTACAAGCGCCGAAGAAGCAGTTGAAGCGTTCAAAAACCATGTTTTGGAGGTGTCTCAAGAGGAATGGAAAAACTGCTATGACAAATGGTTTGAACGAATGCAAAAGTATATTGATCATCAAGGGGAATATTTTGAAAAACAATAAAGCCATTTTTATTTGAAAATGTTTGTTATTATTTGCTATTCCCGAAATATAAATAGTACCTCGTATGTGTCCCACACTGTCAACTGCCATCTTAATTCTGTAGAAACTCTACCTTTTCTCATATCTCAAAAGAAAGTGTGTATAATCGATTCAAAACCACACCAATTTAAACACTATTTGGACAATTTTGAAAGATTTTTGAACAATTTTAAAACATTTTTGAACAATTTTGAATGATTTTTGGACAAATTTAAAACATTTTTGGAAAAATTTAAAGCATTTTTGGATAATTTTGAAATATTTTATACAATTTTGAAACCTTTTTAGACAATTTTAAAATATATTTGGACAATTTTAAAACATTTTTGGAGAACTTAAAAACATTTTTGGATAGTTCTAAAACATTTTTAGACAATTATGAAATATATTTGGAATTTTCTGAAATAAAACTGAAAAAAGTGTAGAATACAAGAGAACCGATACCAGTTTTACTGAATTTTAATTTGTATTCGCATTGGTGACATTAACAATAACGAAATAACCTAAAGTTAACACAAAATGAAAGCTAAAAAATTAAAATTTAAATGGAATTTGACATTTGTAACTGTACACTGAGAGAAATGTCTACATGCTATTTATGAATTTTTACATTGATTCAATGAAATTTCGCTGAAGTTCATCCATTGAAACTTTTCATTAACAATTTTTATTTTTTTTTGAATAAAAATTAAAAACCAACATATTAGCGGTTTTTTCTAATCACTTGGATTTAATAAATCCAAAAATATTTCTAAAAGTGCTCAACAGATGGGGTTAGATTCTCCCTATTTTAAAAAAATTTTCTGTCCGACACTTCTTTCACCCTAATTTTTAATAACGAATTCGATGATGAAAGATTTTACTTTAACTTTTAATTTTTAATTATATTTTATATAAAACAGCGATAAACAGTCTGCCTTTTCAGTTTTATCACTTCAATTTATATTTTTACACAATTGAAAAATTCCATTGCAATATTTAATATTCACTAATTGGATTTAATTAAATTACTTACTGTAGAGTGAAAAATTGCCATTTCTATTTGAGCTATTTCTCCATGTCCAAGATCGAAAATATGTATTTAGTGCGGTGTAGTTTTTTTTTCTAAACATATTTCATAAAAAAAAAAATTAATAAAAACCTTTTATTTGTTAGTTTTTCAATTTTTTTGTTTCTCTTTTAATTTTCGTTCGTATTATTTTCTGTTATTAAATTAATAGGCTGTTTCATATATTTGTGCTTTTATTATGGATTTATTAAGCTTTTTTTTTGGATTTAATAAATCCACTTTTTGTATGAAAAATTCTAAAACCAGGTGATTAAAAAAACGCTAATTGGTAAATTTAATGAAAAAGCTTCATAATTTTTAAGAAGCTTTATATTCGTTTTGTTAAGACAACTTTATTAGTTTAGTGGAAATTTTCATTAAAACTGGAATAATTAAGTTCTCTCTGCGTATGTTAGCTCGAACTTTAGATAATTTTGTTTATTGTGAATGTCCCTTAAAAATGGATAAAAGACAGAGGAATTCAACAATTGTATATGCTATTTTTTAGTCTACTAACTCTACTATTCAGAAATTTTTTTTTGCAAATTTTTTGTAGAGTAAATTTGTATTTTCAATTAACTAATATTTTATTCAAATGGAACTATTTTTTTTTCTTCAGAGTAGGAGGAGGAAGAACTTTGGATAATAATTTTTTTAAATGCAATATTATATTTATTGTAGTATTGATTAAATTTTCATTCAAAGGAATTTTGTATTCAAAGTTTTACAAATTAAAAAAAAATTTTGTAAAGAAATAAAAAATCTACCTTGAGTTATGCTATTTTTAACTTACTAATATTTGGAAAAAATCTCTTAGTTTCAGCAGTTTTTTTTTTGGTATTTTTAACTAATTTTTAATAGCTTCAGCTATATTTTTACATGAATTTTTCTATTAGTATAAGAAATGTTTCAATTTAAATAATCTCAGATTTCGAAACTTTTTAACCTTAAGGTACATTTACACGCGAGAGAAAACTGCTAGAGATGGAGCAAAAAACACTCCAAAATAGCTAAACCCATTCAAATTAGAGATGATTTTTCTTTTATCTCTAGCATTATCGTGTAGATGTGCTCTTTTAATTTGAAATTTTTTTTAAATACACCGTGTTCTTATGTCATGTTTTTATTTAACAAAAACAGGAAATTGTTAGTGTCCTTGTTGATAAAAAGTAAAAAAAAATAATTTTGCTTTAAACGATTAATCGCCAATTTTCTCGAATAACCGAACCGAATAACCGGTTAATCAGTTTTAGTGATTTTTCGAATAATGCAATAACCAGTTAACCGCCTAAGTCGAATAATTCGAAACAGTAAGAATTAAATACTCATTTTTATCCCAAACAATAAAATTTATATACACAGAAAAAACAGTAGGCACCAACAATGGGAATTTGTAGAAGTAATCACATTTTCTTTTAAATTGAAATTTTATTTCCAAGAATTTTTTTGTTTGAAATATTTGTAACTGGTTTGTAAATTGTTATCTTTCATATGAAAATTTTTTAAAAATAAAAATTCAAAGTTACCAAAAACAAGCGGGCTAAAGCCCGCTCGATGGTTTGTATATATCCCCAGGTGACTGGGAACTTATACAAACCAAAGATTAAATTCGGCTGTGCCGAGTCTTTAGATACCCTCCATCCTGGTGTTTTTATTCGGGGATTCTACTAAGTACAAACAAGTATGAATTATTACCCATTTTCTATTCGGTCAATCCACTGTGCAACAAATGTGTATGATTTTTTCCACCACTACAAGTAAATATTTCAGTTTAATCTTGTTTAATCTCAATGCTGCCACAAGCAAGATTCAAAATTCCTAAAAGTGTAGACAAAATTACCCAAAAAATATGAAATTATAAATGACTTCAATTAACATATTATTACAATTTGAACTCCGAAAAAAGGTAATAACCTCATCAGTAAACTTAAAAAAAACTGATTTGGCCATTTCAATTGTCCCATCGTTCTGGGCGTTATATTATTACAAAGAAAAGTTCCTTAAATATGCAGCATTTATGATGAACTTTTGAGTCTTATATGAATCTTCATAAAATTTAGAGAAAAAATTAACTTTAGAACAAAACACTTAAAAAGCTTGTAAATAAGAGTCAGTTATGATCACATGTGAACAATTTAAAAATAATCTTATTTTAGAGTCTTTCAAAAATCGAGTTTTATTTGCATTTTTAAATACACACAAAAAAATCTTTGGCAAGCAATTGGGAGAACTTCAACTAAAATAATGTTTTTGTGGCATACACAATATAATAAATTATTCGATAAAACTTTATTAGTTGAAATTTGCTTAATTACTTGGTAACGATTTTTTTGTGTACGTTAATAGCTTATTTGTATAACGAAAGAATTTCAAAGCATGTATAGATTAATACACTTTCCTGATGTATCGGTTTAATTCGTGGATGATCAGTCGCTGTGAATCAATTCATTAACTCGTATGAATAAAAAATAGATATTGGAATTTTTATGCAAACTTCACAATTAGATGTTAAGTCATTCATAAGCCAAAAGTAATTACATACATTGAGGCAGGGTTGGTAGGCTCTATCGCTAAAATACTGTTATAGATTCAAATATCGATACATTTAAAATACCAGTACCGGAATTAATGAAATACCATTATCCTTACAACACCATTATTTTTTAGTCTAAACTTTTTGTAATTCCACGTCGTAATTGTGAATTTTACATACACTTAGTTAATAAATTTATTTTACTTTACTTTACTTTGTTTTTTCATAAAAAAAAAATTTGCGGAATGCACCGAAATAACTGAATACCGCTTATCTTAAAATACCATTATCGAAATAATTGCAATACAGTTAACCTTAAAATACCGTTATCGAAATACAATTATCCTTAAAATACTGTAACCGAAATAATCTATGATAGCGTTACTTACCCTCACCGATAATCGCACCGTTTCTGCTACCAACAATGCTTTGAAGTAATTGCTATGTTGTATTCATAGACCCACTATCTATTGGCTAGTTTATGAATTAAATTCTTTTTTTATGTATAATATATTTTTTTATTTACAAATTTGATAACTTTCTCAATTCATTCATTTGAATTGAAATTTAAGTGAAAAACTAAACAATTTAATAATTGCTGTCATCCATGCCCTACCCATAAAGTGGCAACACTGCTTATGTTATTCATATAGATGTGTGCAGACCTTTAAAAATATAATTCCTTAATTGGTATTTTAAATCTCAATTTTGCAATAAGTTGATCTCAGTGAATTTTTTTTTTACCCCGATGTAGTCCTTTTCAAGCTGTTAAAAAAAAACCGCGGAAAGACCTCTGTAGGGAGTTTATTTCTGTGAAAAGTTAGGAAATGGACTTAGCTACATATGTCTAAGTCATTTATAGTCAGATTGGAACAATATATATATATCATTGAAAGATAATAAAAATATCTTATGGACGACATTTTTTTTGTTTGTTTACCCATTACCGGCGAATGAGATTTATTTTTAAGATTTTTTAAAATAAACCGTTTTTATAAAAACCACCGTATACTACCACATAATTTTTTACTTATTAATATATTCTCAAGATTAAAAACTTTTGAGATGTAGTTCAAATTTTATCACTTCAAGCACCGAAGATATTAGAAGCCAAGCCTATCTATATATCAAATAAAAGCTTTTCGTCTTGATAACATTCTAATAAGCACAATTTTTGTTCTTATATAGGATTTTTATGGAATAAAAACATTAAAAAAACAAAAAAATTAAAATTCCTACGCCGAATCATAATGGGTCAACAAAAAAATGCTATCCTAAAGATATTTTTATTACCTTTCCAATGGTGTACATATTGTTCCAACCCTATCATAAATGAAGAAAATATAGTTAAGTTCATTTTTAAACTTTAAACCGAAGTAACTCCCCATACAGGCTTTTCGGTGAAAAAAAAATTTCTTCGGGCCCCCAAAAGAGAGTTATATCAGTAGTAAAAATTTAGAATCAATCGGTCAGGTGACTCTAAAGGCAACATACGTCCAAATTATTCATTAGAATCGAAATTGAATCAACACTTTATTCAATGTCCAATCATTGATTTAAAGGCATTATGAATTATTCAGTAATTTATAAAATGAATTCAATTTTATGCATATAAATTCAAAAAAAGAATTAACTCTTTCAAGGTCTGTGTGTGTATGTATGTATTTTTTTCTTATTCAGTAAAAACAACAACACACAGTTAATATATTTTTTCATGTTAATATGGAAAATTCTAGAGCTGCTTTTACATTTTCATTCATAACTTTTAAACGTCTGGACCAAATATGCCCATTTCCAATACCAAACTGCTTAAGAAATTGGACAAAAATGTTGACTAAAAATTAACATCCTAGCACAACTATTTTGAGCGTGATTTCAACAGACAGACAGACAGACAGACGGACACGGCTATATCGGTTTCGCTATTGATAACGATCAGGAATATATATTTTTTTTATGTCCCAGATTTTTTTTTCGATGAGTTACAAACGGAATGACAAAATTATATATACCCTCCTGCACAGTGGGATGGAGGGTATAAAAGAGAATTTTTTTTTGGATTTACAAATTTCTTTGTTGGTGCCTTTTTAAAAAGTTTTTTTTTATATTTAAAAATTTGGTATGAGAAAGGTGTTTAAAAATTTAATTAGAATTTTGTAAATTCTTTCTGTGTATAATCACTTTTTTTAAGCGTCCGTAATATATATAAAAGTTTTCCTTTATCCAGCATATTGTTCCTTTTAGCAGGAAATTAAGGGCAGACAGAATAAGCTTAATACCATTCGAATTAAAATTATTTAATTTTAATATATGTGACGCGCAAAATAGAAAGGGACCTAAGGATAGAAAGGGATCAGTCTCATTCGATGCTCAGATGTTGTCCACAAAAAAAAAATTGATTTTTTTACCCTTAGGCCCCTTTCTCTATGCGCTGTCACATATATTTTTTGGCGCTAATGCATAAACTTTTCTTAATTTTCCGTTAAGGAATACAATTGCTAAAGTATTAATTTTTCTTATTAAACGTCTATTAAAAAATCCCAGTGTAGAAAATCATTACCATATATGTGGTTATGTAACTACATACTTAGTAATGGTAACTAGTTACTTTTGTTATTACCTTTATATGACGATGTCGCGAAAAATAATGAGTTATGGTTACACACCAGCATACGAAAAATCAAAAAATATATCGGTACCTATGCGCTTATCAGTACTGACAATAATAATGAGTCTAAAAATAGATATTCAAAAAAGTAAATTATATAAAAAAAAATATTTTTATTGAATTTTTTTTTTTAATAAAATTTTCTGGTGCGTGAATCGAACCTGGGTCTACAGATTGCCAGTCAATAGCTCTACCATCTGAGCTATATCGACATATAATATTTAATAGATAAAAATATAATTGACCTCCCAGTGTAGAAACGGTAATGAGATATCATTATTTTTTGGACTACCAGTAATGACACCCACTTACCTTCTGCATTATTGTAAAACATTACATTATTATTATGAGTTACTGATAATGACTTATTTTTATCATTATTTCAAATAGAAAATAATTTTCTAGATTTTTTTGAACATTTTTTGAAATCAATTTTTAGACCCAATATTTTTTCAACAGTGGTAAGGATATATGTAACGACATATTTTTTGATTTTTTGTATGTTGGCGAGTAAGCTTACTTGCGTGCAGCAGGTCAATTATGTTTTTATCTATTAAATATTATAGCTCAGATGGTAGAGCTATTGACTTGCAATCTGTAGACCCAGGTTCGATTCCCGCACCAGCAAATTTTATTAAAAAAAAAAAATACAATAAAAAATATTTTTTTTTATATAGCACATAGGTAACGATATATTTTTTGATTTTTCGTATGCTGGTGTGTAACCATAAGTCATTATTTTTCGCGACATCGCCATATAAAGGTAATAAGAAATGTAGTAATAAAAGTAACTAGTTACCATTACCAAGTATGTAGTTACATAACCACATATATGGTAATGATTTTTTACACTGGGGTGACGATGTCGCGAAAAATAATGAGTTATGGTTACACACCAGCATACGAAAAATCAAAAAATATATCGTTACCTATGTGTTTACCAGTACTGACAAAAATAATGAGTCTAAAAATAGATTTTCAAAAAAATAAATTATACAAAAAAATATATTTTTTGCTGGTGCGGGAATCGAACCTGGGTCTACAGATTGCCAGTCAATAGCTGTACCATTTGAGCTATATCGACATGTAATATTTAATAGATAAAAACATAATTGACCTGCTGCACACAAGTAAGCTTACTCGCCAACATACAAAAAATATGTGGTTACATATATCCTTACGAGTGTTTAAAAAATATTGAGTCAAAAATAGATTTCAAAAAATGTTCAAAAAAATATAGAAAATTATTTTCTATTTGAAATAATGATAAAAGTAAGTCATTATCAGTAACTCATTATTATATGTTTTAAAATAATGCAGAAGGTAAGTGGGTGTCATTACTGGTAGTTCAAAAAATAATGATATGTCATTACCATTCCTACACTGGGACTGGGCTGCTGCACACAAGTAAGCTTACTCGCCAACATACAAAAAATCACAAAATATGTTGTTACATATGTCCTTACCAGTGTTTAAAAAATATTGAGTCTAAAAATAGATTTCAAAAAATTTAAAAAAAAATCTAGAAAATTATTTTCTATTTGAAATAATGATAAAAAATAAGTCATTATCAGTAACTCATTATTATATGTTTTAAAATAATCCAGAAGGTATGTGGGTGTCATTACTGGTAGTCCAAAAAATAATGATATATCATTACCGTTTCTACACTGGGATTTCATGCATAATCGTTAAATAACAGTTTAATTTCTCGTTTTATTCTGGCAACACCCTTATCTTCTCTATATATAAAAGAATAACGTGACTGACTGACTGACTGACTCAACATCGCCCAGCCCAAACTGCTGAAGCTAGGAAGTTGAAATTTGGTATGTAGGTTCCTCTTTCGGCGTAGACGTCCGCTAAGACGGGATTTTTGGAAATTCCTACCGGAACGGGCAAAAAGGGGAAAAGTCTCCCCCTTGGCGGCCTGCCAAAACCCCTTTGGCTAGAAAGCTGAAATTTAAGATATGTGTTCCTTGGAGTTCTGGAAAGTACTTTCTGGAATTTTGGACAGGGACGTTGTAAAAATGGGGGTTAAAAAGGGGAAAAAGGCCCCCCCTTTACGGCCTGCCCAAACCGCTGGAGGTAGGAAGTTGAAATTTGGTATAAAGGTTCCTCCACTATCGTAGACATCCACCAAGACGGGAGTTTTGGAAATTTTTACAGGGACGGGCAAAAAGGGGAAAAAGTCTCCCTCTTGACGGCCTGCTCAAACTACTGGAGCTATGAAGTTGAAATTTGGTATGTACCCAGCCAGAAATTGACAAACATAAAAGCGTTCTGAAAGCACTTTGTATGGTGGTTGAACCGTTATCAAAGCAACATATTTTTGTATTTTATAGTGTTCTCAGAACACTAAAATGATAACCATGATTTACGGTCTCATGTTTGTATTTAGAGTATTTTAGAAACGTTGCAAAATCAAAAAATAAAGTGATTTTAAAGCGTTATAATTTTTGTTTATAGAACGTTTTCAAAACATTAGAAAAACTAAAAATAAAGTGATTTTAAAGTGTATTAATACAAAAGTGGAGTGTCTTCCGAGAATTTTAAAAACGAAAAGTAGAGCAATTTTCCAGTACTCTAAATACAAAAAATAAAGTAATTTCTTAGTACTTAAAAAACATTTATTTTTTTATATATTTTATTAGAACTTAAATTAGTTTTAAATGACTATGTTGAAAAATTATAGGATATTAAGAGAAATGTAGATGTGTTCAAAACTGAAAAATTGGGTTGTAGGGAAAATCACAAACCTCTATAGACGAAATATTAATGGTACTGAGATTTGAAGGTTATACATACATCTCTTCCGAAATGTTCTAAAACTTTATTAGGAACTTCTACTTTGAGCGGCGATTCTAAAGTGATGCTAGGTTTAGACGATACTTTGGGAAATTTTCAATATTTTGGATTAAAGTCTAATCTTGTATCACTTTTGATTCAAATCTTTATTATAATGAAAATAAATGGGAAATGGGTTTTCAACCGCATACATTATCAAGCCATTTTTGATTGGTCTCTATTATGGAAATTCAAAACCGCATTCGGCTAAAAAATGTCTGGAAGAACTTGTTTTGGAAGCCAAGGTATAAATATTTTTTTTAGTCTCAAACTTCATTAAGTAATCAAATTTTTATTAATTTAAGATTTTAAGAAAATTTGTGGAACTTATGCCACATTTTTATGGCTCAAGCTCAGTGACCATGAATATTTATAATCTAATACATATTTCAAATGACGTAAATAATATGGGGCCGCCTATATCACAATTTTCAGCATTTGATTTTGAAAATAGCTTGGGTTTTGTAAAAATTGTAAAATCGCCAACTAATCCCATTTCCCATATACAAAGGAAATTGCATGTTTTTAATAACAATTCCCCAAATAATATTCCACTAGAATATCCTTTCAATAAGAGCAGCAACTATTCTCTGGGGAAACCTTTACACACTTCTGAATCTAGAGTTTTTTCTTTCGTAAACATTTATGGATTTCGAATTACATCTATTAATACTGATAACACTGTGATAGTCGAAAAAATGAACTTCGATGAATCCTTTACGATCTATTAGGGGGGAGTCCCCTGAGTGCGAAAGTACATTTGGAAGTGTCAGATTGGCTCCAGTTTTTGAGAAATCGGTATATATCCATTTTTCATGGATATAGCTAAGTCTGTGCTATTTAAAAAATTTTTATTCGACTGTATTAGTTTTTTTTGCCTTCTTAACTTTCTTTTACGGAATGTTTTGACTTTTTTTTTCAAAATTTCACGTAATTTAAACCGTTAATGTCGATCAAAAGTAACGATTTTTGACAATTTTTAGCCACTTTTTCAGGTTTTTAGGTCGTCTTACCAAAATTTTCAAAGCATAGCCCTCAACTGAAGCTTTAAAATCAAAATATTGGATTTTCATTTATTTGTTTCGTTTTTCTCTGTTTCTCATTTACTTTTTAAAAACAAGGTAGAATTAGAAAAAAATAAAATAAAGCTACATTTGAATCTCGAAATGACAAGTGTTATTAAATGACATATATACACGCGAACATACATATTGAAAGTTTTCTCTTACAGATTACATAAAAACTTCAAATTAAATGTTTATCATCTTATCAATGCAAAAACAATTTAAGCATAGGTAATGTTTAGAGATGCCCCTAAACTAACGCACATTAGTATGCCCGTTTACTAATGCACGTCACTGTATGATCTTTTTGTAGTCTTGCATTCTTAATCCGTTTGTTTATTATATCAAATAACTAACCACTAATTGTTATTGTTGCTAATAAAATGCATATTGATGAATTGTTAAGCATCAATACTTAACATAAAATATAAAAAAGAAACTCTAGTTTGAACATTCAAAGTAAAAAGTAATTTATTTGTTGAAATGAGCGATTGTTTTAAAAAATTTAATAATTTTTGTTACGTGTGCGGAAAGTTCACAGCTATGCCACAAAAAAATAAAATAAGTGATCAATTGGCTGAAATCTATGAACAATATTTTAATTTGGCAGTCATACAAAACGTGGATGGGGTGCCTCAAATTGTTTGCGGATCTTGCCGCTCAATATTATATGGGTGGATAAATGGTCGCAGAAAAGGCTTTCAGTTCGGTGTTCCGATGATTTGGACCGAGCCAATAAATCACGAGACCAATAAATGCTATGTGTGCATAAATAATGTAGCAGGTCTTAACCGATTAAAGGCAATTTGTTACGTTTACCAAAACGCTCCATCAGCACAAACACCACTTCCGCACTCAGATGCAGTGCCTACTCCAAAAAGACCAAGTCCTACTGAAGCCTATGCACCAGAAACGTTTCAAACTCTAGCAGAGTCATCGATGTCTTTGTATCAACCCTCCACTATTTCACAAAAATGTAATCATATTGAAATCACGCAGCAACGATTTGACAGAATGGTGCGTCAGCTCAAGTTGTCACAACGTCGAAGCATAGTGCTCGGTCAACATTTAAGCGCACTCAATATCCTAGAAAAAGGTGTTAAAATTTATTCATCACGAGGCCGCCAGCGGGAATTTTTACAATTTTTTAACGTAAATGAAAACAATTCATTCGCATACTGCAATGACGTTGGTGGATTGATGTTGGCGATGAATTGCACCTATAAAGCGGAAGATTTGCGACTTTTTATTGACGGGTCAAAAACAAGCCTCAAAGAGGTGCTCTTGTATAAAGACAATTCAAACAACCCTGTATCTGTTGCTCTTGCCGTAAACACAAAGGAATCTTATGATTCAATGAAAACGATCATAGAATCATTAAAGTACAAAGATCACATGTGGAAAATTTGTGCTGATTTAAAAGTTGTTGTCCTTTTATCTGGACTGCAAACAGTTTACACGAAAAATATGTGTTTTATGTGCTTGTGGAATTCGAGATACAAGGACACATCACAATACCAAAAGCGTGATTGGGCAATGAGGAAAGTGCATGCAATTGGAGTCAACAACATTTTGCATGAAAACTTGGTGCCAATAGAAAAAATTTTGCTACCGCCACGGCATATAAAGCTAGATTCACAATGGTAGAGTACTCCACTCTGCAGAGTGGAGTGTACTAAAATAGAGATGACATGATACAAAAAATATGTAAGTGGGAAAAAGAAAGGAATAAAATCCACTCTGCAGAGTGAAGTACTCTATCATTGTGAATGTGGCTTTAAGCTAGGCATTGTTAAACATTTTATTAAGGCGTTGATTACACGGCAGAATGAGCAAGCGTTCAACCAACTTAAATATATTTTTCCTCGTTTGAGTAAAAATAAAACAAAAGCAGGTAATAATTTTTATGAGAGCTTAAAGTTTGTAAAATCTCAACTGAAATTTTATATTGGTTATTTTTTTCAGGCATGTTGAATGGTCCAGACATTCGCAAATTGATGAGAAATGGAGCTTTTGATGATTGCCTTAGTGAAGATGAGCTTATTGCCTGGCAAAACATTAAAGCTGTTCTTGAAAACGTTATAGGAAATGTTTGAGCACATAACTGGAAGCCATATGTTGACAACATGCTTCAATCCTTTGAAAAAATTAATGTCAACATGTCATTAAAAATAGATTTTCTTCATTATCACCAAGATTACTTCGACCGCCAATTGCCATCGGAATCAGATGAGCATGGTGAACGATTTCATCAAGTTTCAGCTCAGTTGGAGCATTGGTATAGTGGAAAAAGATTAAATTCTCTTTTAGCAGACCTTTGCTGGAATTTGCAATCCGAGTTGAATGATGAAGATTAGCATTATGTTTATGAAAGGGTTATTTTTTAAAATTTTTCATTTCTTTCATTTTATTGTTAATAATATAATGAATTTATCTCAATTTTGCACCACTTTTTGAATAAAAATAATTTAAAATATCATTTAAACTAGTAAAACTTTAAATTTTGAGTATTTGTTGTTAAAACAACTTATAAAAAGTACAAAAATAGACACCTATGTTAGGAAAATTTTGGTAAGACGACCTAAAAGCCTGAAAAAATGGCTAAAAATGGTCAAAAATCGTTACTTTTGTTCGACATTAAGGTTTAAATTACGAGAAATTTTGAAGAAAAAGTCAAAACATTCCGTAAAAGAAAGTTAAGAAGGCAAAAAAAAACTAATACAGTCGAATAAAAATTTTTTAAATAGCACAGACTTAGCTATATCCATGAAAAATGGATATATACCGATTTCTCAAAAACTGGAGCCAATCTGACACTTCCAAATGTACTTTCGCACTCAGGGGACTCCCCTCTAAAAGATCGAAAAGGATTCATCGAAGTTCATTTTTTTTCGGGTCAAAAACTATCACAGTGTAATATATGTATGTTTATTACACAATGGGAACATTATGATTGTGAAAGAAATTTTTATTACAAAACATACGAAACACAAATACAGTGATATGCATTTGAAAGGCAACAATTTCAAGGAAACTAGAAAGGTTTTTGACTACCCGATCTAATCAAAGGAGATCGGATTATATAATGTAACAAATTTAGATGAAAACAACACTGAAATAGGTATACATATGATGGAAGCTAAATGCATTCTTAAAACATTTTATAACGAATCAATTGCTATTTCCCTTTTACATAAATAATTGCAACAAAATATTACAAAAGTAATAAAAATAATTTTTAGTACTAAAACATATACAATCTTTCTTTTAATCAGCAGTTGTAAAATTTGTTAAAAATCGTTATCAAAGCATTTTAAATATGGTATTTTCCAAACGTTCTCAAAACGTGTTATTTTTGGTATAAACAATGCTTTGAGAGTACTTAGTTTTTTGTACCATCATCAATTTCTGGCTGGATAGGTTCCTCGACCGGTGTAGACGTCCGTTGAGACGGCATTTTTGGAAATTCTTATCGGGAGGGGACAAAAAAAGTACCTTTTTCCAAAAAAGTACCTTTTCCAAAAAAAAGTACGTTTTCCCAAAAAAAGTACCTTTTTCCAAAAAAAAGTACCTTTTTCCAAAAAAAGTACCTTTTTCCCAAAAAAGTACCTTTTTCCAAAAAAAGTACCTTTTTCTAAAAAAGTACCTTTTTCCAAAAAAGTACCTTTTTCCAAAAAAAGTACCCTTTTCCAAAAAAAAGTACCTTTTTCCAAAAAAAGTACCTTTTTCCGAAAAAAATTCCTTTTTCCAAAAAAAGTACCTTTTTCCAAAAAAATTCCTTTTTCCAAAAAAAGTACCTTTTTCCAAAAAAAGTACCCTTTTCCAAAAAAAAGTACCTTTTTCCAAAAAAAGTACCTTTTTCCAAAAAAAGTACCTTTTTCCAAAAAAATTACCTTTTTCCAAAAAAAGTACCTTTTTCCAAAAAAAATACGTTTTTCCAAAAAAAGTACCTTTTTGCAAAAAAAAGTACCTTTTTGCAAAAAAAGTACCTTTTTCCAAAAAAAGTACCTTTTTCTAAAAAAATTTCCCTTTCCAAAAAAAGTACCTTTTTCCAAAAAACATACATTTTTCCAAAAAAAAATACATTTTTCCAAAAAAAAATACCTTTTCTAAAAAAAGTACAAATAAACTACTTAGTAAAAACAAAGAATCTTTTTCCAAAAAATTTCGCTTTTTCCAAAAAGTACCATTTAAAATAATATATGTATAATTTCAAAAAAAATACTTTTTTTCCTCCCCCCACGGATATCTCCACTAAAACAAGGTTTCTTGATATTTGGCATAGACGTGCGCTAAGACGGGATTTTTGGAAATTACTACCGGAACGGGCAAAAAGGGGAAAGTCTCCCCATAAACAGTCTCACAAATTGGAAAAGTGCCTGCCCAAACCACTGGAGGTAAGAAGTTGAAATTTGGTATAAAGGTTCCTCCACAGTAGTAGACATCGACTAAGTTTGTATTTTTGGAATTCCCTACAGGATATCCCAAACGGAAACTCGGTATGTGAGTTCCTCCTTCTGTGTAGGCGTCCGCTTAGACGGAATTTTTGAAATTCCTATCGGGAGGGGAAATAAGGTAAAAGTCTCCTCCTGACGGCTTGCCCAATCCCTTTTGGTCAACCTAAAATTTTAAATATGTATTCCTTGGAGTAGGACTAACTCACCGGCAACGTAATTTTTCTATTTTGGAACAGGAACATAGTAAAAATGGTGGTTGAAAGGGAAAAATGTCCCCACCAACGGCCTGCCCAAACCGCTTAGGCAATGCAGTTGAAATTTGGTATGAATGTTCCTCATCCATCGCAGATAGCCGCGAAGATGGAATTTTTGTAAATTCCTAAAGGGAGGGGCAAAAAGAAGAAAAGCCTCACCTTGGGGGCCGTTAAAAACCCCTTCGGCTAGAAACCTGAAGCTTAAAATGTGGGTCCCTGGAGTAAGGGCTAACTTATTAGAAAGATACTTTTTTGAATTTTGGATAGGGTCGTTATAAAATAGGGGCTCAAAAAGGGAAAGTTGCCCCTTAACGACCTGTCCAAACTGCTGGAACTAGGAAGCTGAAATTCGGTACTTAGGTTCCTCTTCCAGCCTAATTCCAACCGGGAGGGACAAAAAAAGAAAAAGTGTCCCCCTTGACAGCCTGCTCAAACTGCTGGAACTAGGAAGCTGAAATTCCCTGTCGATGGATTTTCGGAAATTCCTACCGAGAGGGGCACAAATAGTAAAAGTTGGCTAGAAACCTGAAATGTAAAACATATGTTACTTGGAGTATGGGCTGACTTACCGGGAAGGTGCTTTTTGGACAGGGACATTGCAAAAATGGGGGATTAATGAAGCGAAAAGTGCCGCTTAAAGGCCTGCCCAAACCGCTGGAGGTAGGAAGTTGAAATTTGGTATTAAAGTTCCTCCTCTATTGTAGACATCCGCTAAGATGAGATTTTTGGAAATTTCTACAGGTAGGGTCAAAAACAGGAAAAGTCTCCCCCTTAACGGCCTGGCCAAACTGCTGGAACAAGGGATCTTAAATTCGGTATTTGGGTTCCTTCTCCAACGTTGACGTCCCCTAAGATGGTATTTTTGTAAATTCATACCGGGAGGGGTAAAAAGGGAAAAAACTTCCCCTTGACGGCCTGGCCAAACTGCTGGATATAGAGACCTAAAATTATGTATGTAGTAGGTTCCTCCTCCAACGCAGACGTCCTCTAAGACGGAATTTTTGGAAATTCCTACAGGGAGGGGTAAAAACGGAATAATTCTCCCCCTTGATGGCCTAACCGAACCCTTCGGCTAGAAACCTGTAATATATAATATGTTTTCCTTGGAGTATGAGCTAACTTATCGACAAGGCATTTCTAGGACTTTGGACAGGAACGTGGTAAAAATGGTGGTTCAAAAGGGGCAAATTGCCCCCCCCCCTTAACGTCTGCGTCTTTAGCTAGAAACCTAAAACTTAAAGAACAAGTGTATATGAAACACTAAAATTAAGAAACTAAATAGGAAACGAGTGGAATTAAAACACTACATAAGTTGTGCAGAATTATTTATTTGTGGTGGCTGGTGAAGGCTTTTATTATAAAAACTGTACTTTAAATAAAAAGCGAATTTAAAAAAAATGTGTGTTTTTTTAAATCAACTACTTTTTTTTTTAAATCAACATACTTATTTCCGTCAATAATTCTCTACAAAACAATTGTTGTTTTGATAATTTTTTGTCCATTTTTTAACAAAATTTAATTTGTTAACTCTAAAAATTTTTGTAAAAAGGCAGTAACGTCAATTTGATATAATTTTTCTTCAATTCGAAAAAAGAGTATTAAAGTGAGGTTAGTTTTGTCGCGTCATTACTCGTGCTAGCATGTATATTTGCAATTGTCGGAAATATCAATAAATTGACTTTAAGTGTTTTTGTTTTTTAAAGTATAGATAATTAACAAATTCAGTGACTTAAAGTGAATTGCTAATTGAATATTTATTAATTTAAATAAATTTATATAATTTTGAACGTTATCAATTAAATCGTACATTTAAATTTCTGTCATTAAGTTTGATATTATCTATCTTTTTGTTATTTTGTTTAAGGCAAACTATTAATGAAAGTTATAATATAATGTATTTGAATTATTAATTTAAATAAAGTTATATGTTTTTGAATATAAAATGTACATGTGTTTTAAATAAAGAGTTTTTAGTATGTGCTTACTATAATTTCAATTTTATATTTCATTATTTTTTATATTTTATCAAATTAATTATAAAAAAGACATTGTATATATTGCTTGAAATTGGTGAAATATAAAAAATGAAATATAAGTCTAAAAATTAATAATAAATCGATAAAAAATTAATTAATTAAATAAAATGCATTGTTGAATTTAATAAAATGCATTGGTAAAACAACAAAATCATTATGTAATTTAATTAAATATAATTGTTAAGACAACTAATTTTTGTGAATACATTTGACGATATTTTGTCAAAATAATACCACATAAAATAGTTAAACGTCAAAATATAAATCTACTAAACAATGCGTTAAATTGATGGACAGGTTTTGTTAGTTGTATAGTGATTACCCATTCATCAATTTAATATGGATTTTAGTTGATTTCACAGCTGTTTTTGGTTCAGTGTAGGTGAATAATGTTGTTTTGAAGATTTTGTAAATAAAAATTATTTATAATAAATCAAAACATGACAAAAACAATTTTTATACATATCTTGGTTATGTAATAGTTTAAAATTATAGTTTAAAGACAGTTTAATATTACGGATACTGAATGTATTCGAATGACGGTTATATTTTGATTAAATCAACATCACTATTTTGCTTAGTTTATTTTATATTTGTACACCAATTTGTGAAAATTTAATGAAAAAAGGCTTAAATGGTGCAATTGTTCTAGATTTTTTTAATTTGTTAGATATAAATGTTGGATTTTACATATTCTTGGGTTGATGGCCCGTCAAAAAGCTTTTAAATAGATATAAACTCAATACTTGGGGTTGCAACTGAGATTTTTATTTTCGAAATTTTATGAAATGCGTTTTCAGGCGTTACCCTACTTTAACAGATTGTTAAATTTGTAGTTATTAAAAAGATTATGCATACTGTTTTTGCCAAATTAGCTTAAAAAAACATTTAATTAAACTGTTTAGAAACATTATACATAACACCGTTTATATATAATTTTTATACCCTACACCACTATGTGGTCAGGGTATTATAAGTTTGTGCTGAAGTTTGTAACACCAAAAAATATTGGTCGTAGACCCACCTTATAGTATACCGATCGGTTCAGAATTTTTTTATTTCGATTTAACGATGTCCGTCTGTCCGTCCGTCTGTCTGTCCATGGAATCTTGTGCGCACTCTACAGGTCGCAAATATTAAGATATTTTGATGAAATATGGTAGGCAGACCTATGTTGGCCCAAGGACGAACAAGTTTGATTTTGGTGAACATCGGCCCATGTTTAGACCTAGTGCCCATATAAGGGTCCTACCAAAATTATATTGTTTATACGCTGCAGGTCGTAAATATTAAGATATTTTGACGAAATTTGGTACACAGACCTATGTTAGCCCAATAACGCAGCCTATTGATTTTGGTGAACATCGGTCCATGTTTAGACCTAGTGCCCATATAAGGGTCCTACCAAAATTATACTCTTTATACGCTGTAGGTCGTAAATATTAAGATATTTTGATGAAATTTGGTACACAGACCTACATTGGCCCAATAACGTAGCCTATTGATTTTGGTGAACATCGGTCCATGTTTAGACCTAGTGCCCATATAAGGGTCCTACCAAAATTATACTGTTTATACGCTGCAGGTCGCAAATATTAAGATATTTTGATGAAATTTGGTACACAGTCCTATGTTGGCCCAATAACGCACCCTATTGATTTTGGTGAACTTCGGTCCATGTTTAGACCTAGTACCCATATAAGGGTCCTACCAAAATTATACTGTTTATACGCTGCAGGTCGCAAATATTAAGATATTTTGATGAAATTTGGTACATAGACCTATGTTGGCCCAAGGACGAAGCCTATTGATTTTCGTGAACATCGGTCCATGTTTAGAACTAGTGCCCATATAAGGGTCCCCCAAAAATTGGCTTGGTTACAAACTGCAGGTCGCAAATATTAAGATATTTTAATGAAATTTGGTGCGCTGACTCACATTATAGAAAATTTTGACACAAGCCTCATTTTAACCCATTCGAATTTCGGATCCAAACAATACACCAGACTGGTGTAGGGTATTGTATAGTCGGCATGCCCGACTTTAACCTTTTTACTCGTTTTTCATTTATATTTAAGTGTATTAACTACAAAAGTACTTTGAATAACATTTTCCAATATATTAAATACTACACTCTCAAAATAATTCCGTTGTGACAACCGAATTTATTTTCGGTGCTGCAACCTCGTAATTTGGTTGCCCCAACCGAATTCAGTTGTGGCAACCGATAATTCGGTTGTCGCAACCGAATTGAAATCGAATTCGGTTGCCACAACTGAATTCGGTTGCTGCAACCGAATTACGAGGTTGCAGCAACCGAACCAATTCGGTTGGCAAAAAATTTCGTTGCCACAACAGAATTGTTCTGAGAGTGTATTCATAAATACACAAACACACTTACATGAATACATTCGTATAACAAAACGTTATTCTGTGGGGTACAATAGAAAACGGCACACAAAGTGTCATTCCGAAATGTACGTGATTCAATTATAAAATGCGGTTTTCAAATCGTTGAAAAATTTATGTATTTTCATTTTATGTACATCCTGAACCATTTTTATATTATTCTATACATATTTTAGTTTTTTTTTTTTGCAAAGTCGACGACATCGTTACAATTCTATTTCTACTGTTTCCTTTTATTTTGGTTTGAGGTATCCGTTTATACATTCATTCATCCAGTCATTTCTTTCCATGCCTTGTAACATAATGTTACTTTATATGCGTACGCGAGCTGTGAACGTGATGCCACCTTGGAGTTTAAACATAAAAAAGAAAAAAGGGAATTTTAACCATACAAAGCGCAGGATAAACCAAAAGAATATGTTTAGTATTAAAAAACTTAAATGATGATAATGATTCGAAAACAATAATTCTTTTACCAATGAATAGGGCTCGGATTTTCATGTAAATACATGTTTGTTATCGTTAGCTGGATAACAACGTAAGCCAAATATCTTTGCGAATTAACAAATTTGCAATAAAATGGCATCGATTTTTTAATACATATTTTTGCATGTTTTGCCATAAATGCATATTTGCTATAAATGCACACTTTTATGCATATTTTTTCATATTTTAATGCATATTTCCACACATTTTTGCATATTTTTATAAAACTGCATTTAAATATATTTGTATCTTGTTGTCATTACCTAGTATCTACAAATGAAATAAAATTTGTAATGAAACTTGAAAATAGCACACGAAGCAAAAATAATTTTGTTGTTGCTTTGTGTGTAATTTGCAAATTTTGTGTCATTATACCCTACACCACTATGTGGTCAGGGTATTATAAGTTTGTGCTGATGTTTGTAACACCAAAAAATATTGATCGTAGACCCACCTTATAGTATACCGATCGGTTCAGAATTTTTTTTTATTTCGATTTAACGATGTCCGTCTGTCCGTCCGTCCGTCTGTCTGTCTGTCCATGCAATCTTGTGCGCACTCTACAGGTCGCAAATATTAAGATATTTTGATGAAATTTGGTACGCAGACCTATGTTGGCCCAAGGACGAACAAGTTTGATTTTGATGAACATCGGTCCATGTTTAGACCTAGTGCCCATATAAGGGTCCTACCAAAATTATATTGTTTATACGCTGCAGACCTATGTTGGCCCAAGGACGAAGCCTATTGATTTTGGTGAACATCGGTCCATGTTTAGAACTAGTGCCCATATAAGGGTCCCCCAAAAATTGGCTTGGTTACAAACTGCAGGTCGCAAATATTAAGATATTTTAATGAAATTTGGTGCGCTGACTCACATTATAGAAAATTTTGACACAAGCCCCATTATAACCCATTCGAATTTCGGATCCAAACAATACACCAGAGTGGTGTAGGGTATTGTATAGTCGGCATGCCCGACTTTAACCTTTTTTTGTTTCGATTTAACGATGTCCGTCCGTCCGTCCGTCTGTCTGTCTGTCCATGCAATCTTGTGCGCACTCTACAGGTCGCAAATATTAAGATATTTTGATGAAATTTGGTACGCAGACCTATGTTGGCCCAAGGACGAACAAGTTTGATTTTGGGGAACATCGGTCCATGTTTAGACCTAGTGCCCATATAAGGGTCCTACCAAAATTATATTGTTTATACGCTGCAGGTCGTAAATATTAAGATATTTTTACGAAATTTGGTACACAGACCTATGTTAGCCCAATAACGTAGCCTATTGATTTTGGTGAATATCGGTCCATGTTTAGACCTAGTGCCCATA
The DNA here is from genome assembly GCA_949987735.1 of Leucophora obtusa. Taxonomy (NCBI): domain Eukaryota; kingdom Metazoa; phylum Arthropoda; class Insecta; order Diptera; family Anthomyiidae; genus Leucophora; species Leucophora obtusa. The sequence continues at coordinate 173,593,259 of OX465295.1, read as the reverse complement.
TAAGGGTCCTACCAAAATTATACTGTTTATACGCTGCAGGTCGCAAATATTAAGATATTTTGATGAAATTTGGTACACAGACCTATGTTGGCCCAATAACGCAGCCTGTTGATTTTGGTGAACATCGGTCCATGTTTAGACCTAGTGCCCATATAAGGGTCCTACCAAAATTATACTGTTTATACGCTGCAGGTCGCAAATATTAAGATATTTTGATGAAATTTGGTACACAGACCTATATTGGCCCAATAACGCAGCCTATTGATTTTGGTGTACATCGGTCCATGTTTAGACCTAGTGCCCATATAATGGTCCTACCAAAATTATACTGTTTATACGCTGCAGGTCGCAAATATTAAGATATTTTGATGAAATTTGGTACACAGACCTATGCTGGCCCAATAACGCAGCCTATTGATTTTGGTGAACATCGGTCCATGTTTAGACCTAGTGCCCATATAAGGGTTCTACCAAAATTATACTGTTTATACGCTGCAGGTCGCAAATATTAAGATATTTTGATGAAATTTGGTACACATTCCTATGTTGGCCCAATAACGCAGCCTATTGATTTTGGTGAACATCGGTCCATGTTTAGACCTAGTGCCCATATAAGGGTCCCCCCAAAATTGGCTTGGTTACCAACTGCAGGTCGCAAATATTAAGATATTTTAATGAAATTCAGTGCGCTGACTCACATTATAGAAAATTTTGACACAAGCCCCATTTTAACCCATTCGAATTTCGGATCCAAACAATACACCAGACTGGTGTAGGGTATTGTATAGTCGGCATGCCCGACTTTAACCTTTTTACTCGTTTTTTATTTGAAATTAGTTGCAGATGCCGTGAAAAAATTTGACCGTCAGAAGGAAAAGTAAGTGAGACAGTTAAAGTTAAACTAGAAAAAGTTTTGCAATAAAACCATTGCTTTATAAAAATTAAACAGATATATAGTATATTTAGTTTAAGTTCTAGCCAAAAAAGGGAAATTGAAAATGAATATTCCACAACGGAGTTATCAGCTTTAAAATATGCACCAATAACTCCCGTGGAAGTAAAACAATCAATTTCAATGTATAAATACTTTTTAAGGCCAAATCGTCCAAATTTTTCTTTTGAAAATTAAAGAAAACTTGTTTATTTGCATAAATAAAGCTTTAAATTAAGTTTTTTACAAACATTTTACCTATATTTGTAAGTTAATGAGAATGAGTTGTTTTTATTATATTTTTTGCTATTAATAAATCAATAACAAATGCATATTTCTTTAATTTTAAATGTGTGTTTTTCAATTTTTTATACATTTTTTTATTTACATAAAACGCGATTGTAAATGCATTAAAATCCGAGCCCTA